>SJYV01024281.1:198585-350303 GCA_006410875.1 Neotragus pygmaeus | reverse complement strand
GAAAAAAAAAAAAAAAAAAAAAAAAAAAAAAAAAAAAAAAAAATTTATGCCATATGCTGTTATATGTAAGCAGTGAGGATGATGTATTTTCTGTGGATAGGGTTCTATAAATCTCCATACCTTTGAAAAGGGAACAACTCACAACTCTACTGCTCTGATGTAGCTATTATATGAGGCTGCAAATTTGGTAAAATGAATGACACAGAATTAAGACAATTTATCTAAGACCAAAGTTTCTTGGTTGACTAACTTAGGTGTAGTATTTCCATACTTGGAGTATGAGATTCAAGAGCCGATAAGAAAGGTTGGAGGACTCCAGAAGTAATAAGGTGAACATTATCCTGATTTCAACTACATCCTACCCTAACTCCTGCTTGCCAATCAGCATACCACGATTTCCACTAAAAAAAAATACACCAAGTCAATTTTCTAACTTTTGCATTCTTTCAGTAATATTAATATAGTTGTATTTTCTCTCTTCTCCTCTCTTCTCCTCTGCCTCTCTTTCTCTGTGTGCACACACACACACATACATATCTTATATATAATATGTGTTAAATATACATATGCTTATGTGAGATTTTACTCTTTAATTATTGAATAACTTTATATATAGGGCATCCTACAATTACTGACAGGTTTTTGCTTTCATTCTGTCAATTTTATTTAATTTCATAGATCTATCACAATTAATGAGCTTCAAAATTGTGATGTTCAACCAATGGGCAATGTTTAATGATCAAGTTGAGTTCAGTTCAGTCGCTCAGTCGTGTCCGACTCATTGCGATCCCATGAATCGCAGCATGCCAGGCCTCCCTGTTCATCACCATCTCCCGGAGTTCACTCAGACTCACATCCATCGAGTCTGTGATGCCATCCAGCCATCTCATCCTTGGTCATTCCCTTCCCCTCCTGCCCCCAATCCCTCCCAGCATCAGAGTCCTTTCCAATGAGTCCTCTTCTCATGAGTGGCCGAAGTACTGGAGTTTCAGCTTTAGCATCATTCCTTCCAAAGAAATCCCAGGGCTGATCTCCTTCAGAATGGACTGGTTGGATCTCCTTGCAGTCCAAGGGACTCTCAAGAGTCTTCTCCAACACCACAGTTCAAAAGCATCAGTTCTTCGGCGCTCTGCCTTCTTCACAGTCCAACTCTCACATCATACATGACCACAGAAAAAACCACACCCTTGACTAGACGGACCTTAGTCGGCAAAGTAATGTCTCTGCTTTTGAATATGCTATCTAAGATGGTCATAACTTTTCTTCCGAGGAGTAATCGTCTTCTAATTTCATGGCTGCAGTCACCATCTGCAGTGATTTTGGAGCCCCCCAAAAATAAAGTCTGACACTGTTTCCACTGTTTCCCCATCTATTTCCCATGAAGTGATGGGACTGGATGCCATGATCTTCATTTTCTGAATGTTGAGCTTTAAGCCAACTTTCTCGCTCTCCTCTTTCATGAAGAGGCTTTTTAGTTTCTCTTCACTTTCTGCCATAAGTGTGGTGTCATCTGCATATCTGAGGTGATTGATATTTCTCCCGGCAATCTTGATTCCAGCTTGTGTTTCTTCCAGTCCAGCGTTTCTCATGATGTACTCTGCATATAAGTTAAATAAGCAGGGTGACAATATATAGGCTTGACGTACTCCTTTTCCTATGTGGAACCAGTCTGTTGTTTCATGTCCAGTTCTAACTGTTGCTTCCTGACCTGCATATAGATTTCTCAAGAGGCAGGTTAGCTGGTCTGGTATTCTCATCTCTTTCAGAATTTTCCACACTTTCTTGTGATCCACACAGTCAAAGGCTTTGGCATAGTCAATAAAGCAGAAATAGATGTTTTTCTGGAACTCTCTTGCTTTTTCCATGATCCAGCAGATGTTGGCAATTTGATCTCTGGTTCCTCTGCCTTTTCTAAAACCAGCTTGAACATCAGGGAGTTCACGGTTCATGTATTGCTGAAGATCGAGTCATATAGGCATAACATGAAAGACAACAATTGAAAAGACCTTCAACTACCTTATTTGTTTATAATCTTACCATGGAAGAATGCTGGATTTCATAAATTATAGGAAGAAATCAAGACAATTCATTTTATAAAGGACCTATGCATTTAAAAAAATAAAAGATATTAGGCACTCCAGGAGTCTATGAAAATGCCAACTGGTAGAATTTTAAGCACTGTCTTCACTGTCAATGATATATTCCTTTAGGAATCTTCATCTTCATTTCACAATCAAACTGTAATTTCTGTGCTCTTTTTGCAACTATTCATGATATGTATATGGCCATCATTTGGGCATTCAGCAAGTCTTTTTACTCATTTTAGAATTTTTCAGAATGCTCCATATGTTTTTTTCTCAGTAGAACTTTTAAAACTATTTCAGCCAGATTTAAGCATTGTTATCTGAAGTTTATATGAACTTCTCATGAACAGCTATTCAACTTTATTTAAACCAAGAACTGATAACTAATAAATCTTAGTTATACATTTCACAGTATTCAGACTTTATTTCCCTGAAAACTTTGCAACAATCTCAAATAACCATTTATTTTATGAGCCCTTGACAGGAAACAAAAAGGACACTAAGATATTCGTGTAAAGTTTTAGTGGAAGGAGTGACTTGACTCAGCATAGAGCAGTTGCCTCCCAAAGTAAGGACTTTGGCTCACTGGGTCTAAACAGGGGTTGATCAATATAGCTCAGGATGCTTGTGATTTATGCATTGAGTTAGGAAAAGTTTATTTTTTTTTTATACTTAGCAACTTCAGGGCCTATAGTATGGCTGAGAAAATGAAAAGGACTGAGATCAGAGGCAGACAGATCTGTAAGGAACATACAGCAGTTGTCAGCCTAAAAATGATGAGAGTCTTGACAGCAAAAATGAGGGAGAGGTGGTTTTTGCCAGGTATTGAAAAATATGACTATTCAGGACTTACTTGGCAAATGACTTGAAATGGCATTGGAGATGAATATATCAGGGTGATTCTGAGATTCTGCTTCAGAGCTTTGAACATGGCTAAGAATGACCTCTAGTTGGCATATGAAAATGCAGAGACATTAATTTGCCAACAAAGGTCCATCTAGTCAAAGCTATAGTTTTTCCAGGAGTCATGGATGGTTGTGAGAGCAGGACCATAAAGCAAGCTAGGCACTGAAGAACTGATGCTTTTGAACTGTGGTGTTGGAGAAGACTCTTGAGAGTCCCTTGGACTGCAGGGAGATCCAACCAGTCAATCCTAAAGGAAATCAACCCTGATTATTCATTGGAAGGACTGATGCTAAACCTCCAATAATTGGCCATCTGATGAGAAGAGCTGACTCCTTGAAGAAGATCCTGATGCTGGGAAAGATTGAAGGCAGGGAGGAGGAGAAGGGGTCAATGGAGGATGAGATGGTTGGATGGCATCACTGACTCTCTGGACATGAGTTTGAGTAAGCTCCTGCAGTTGGTGATGGACAGGTAAGCCTGGTGTGCTGCAGTCCATGGGATCACAATGAGTTGGAGTTGGTGATGGACAGGGAAGCCTAGTGTGCTGCAGTCCATGGTGGGGTCACAATGAGTTGGACACGACTGAGTGACTGAACTTAACTCAAATGAACTGAAGATTGACCTCATTAAGCTTTCCCCAATGTAGCTCCTCCTCCTGACTCCTGGTATCCTCATCAACATCTTTGTTACAGAGGATCCCTTTCCTGTAAAGTGGTCTTTTAACAAAATCCTCCTGCCTGGCCATTCTGCCCTTAGCCCTCCCACACCATCAAGTGTTGGTATAACCCATACATTGGAAATAAAATGTGTTTCCAGCAGTTCTGTTTATACCACTAATTAGAGTGGTAATTCACCATCATTTTCAGCCAATAAGCTTGAAATGTTTCAGATTAAACTAAAAGATAAACAGGAAGACAAGCTCATGTTAAATTGGTAGTTAATCATCATATATCATACAGTTTTCAAAGTATTTTTGCAGCAACTTTCACATTTAATTTTTCTAACAACTGTCTAAAATAGGAATACCATTCCAATGATGGATACGAGACTCAAAGATTTAACTCTGGCTGAAAATCACAGAGCTATTAAATTTTAGTAACATTCAGTGGAGTGTAATATATTAATAGGAACTTGTAATCATTAAATAGTTCCCTCTTTTTATCTAGATTTAATTCCCATATTAGATATAATAGGTTTTGAGGGCTAAATATGCCAGGACCTACACAATTAATAGCTAGAGATTATATAGAATTTTTTCCAAAAATTTTCCCATCATACCACTATGAATTTGACTTACAATTTTCAACCTTCATCTTTTATATGCCACAAAATTTCTGGGGCACAATCTAAAAATAGTTTGTTGCTATACTGCCCTGTTGTCAAGAAGAAGGAGAAATCACCGTGTTTTCCGTTCTCTGAGTTGATGGGACATCCACACTAGTGACATGATGTCATAAACAGCCCAGTTTTCAACTCTCACCTGAGCCTATAGATCTCAGACTGATTGTTTCTTGGGAATGGTCCAACCCTAAAAGACAGAAGATCATAATCCCAGAGAAGTGGTTGACTTCATGTCAGACCTCTCGCTCAAGTCATATCCAATAGTGACAACCAGGTTCTAATTTCTTAGATTTTGAACTCGAACTTCTCTTGCTGCCTACCTTCCCTACAGACACATATCAGGGGCTCGGGTTCCATTTCTGACTCTCCTTCTCAAAGAATAGCTGCATCACAGCATCACATTGGGTTTTCATTGGATGTGACATCAGAGGACTCACATTTAAATCCTAGTCCTTCCTCATACAATCAGCACAAACTTTAGCTAAATATTTATTGAGGCTTACTGAATGTCACATCTTTTTGACCTTTTATACAGCTCATGAGGTTGTCATGGCAAGTATCCTGGGGTGGTTTGCTATTCTCTCCACCAGTGGATCACATTTTGTCAGAACTCCCTGCTATGACCCGTTTGTCTTGGGTGGTCCTGCACAGCATGGCTCATAGCTTCATTGAGTTGCACAAGCTCCTTCACCATGACAAGGCAGTGATTCATGAAGGAGAAGAGGGCATTAGAGGATGAGATGGCTGGATGGCATCACCAATGCAATGGACATGAACTTGGGCAAACTTCTGAAGATGATGAGGGACAGGGAGGCCTGGTGTGCTGCCATCCATGGGGTTGCAAAGAATCAGACACGACTGGGTAACTGAACAATACTGAATGTCACATGGGCTTCTCAGGTGGTTCAGTGGTAAAGAATCCACCTGCCAGTGCAGGAGATGCAGGTTCAATTCCTGGTAGGGAAGAACTCCTGGAGAAGAAAATGGCAGCCCACTCTAGTATTCTTGCATGGAAAATCCTATGGACAGAGGAGCCTGGGGAAGCTGCAATCCGTGGGGTTACAAAGAGTGAGACATGACTTAGACAGTCGACAACAACTGAATGTCACATGCTGTTCTTAGTAGTTGACATGCATTAACTCATTTATTTTTCACATCATCAATATAAGCTAATTATTGTTATTAGCCTCACTTTATCTCTACAGAGCTTAGTAAGTTAAGTTACTTGCTCAATCTGGTTAGTAGCAGCATTAGGACCATTGGCAATTCATTAATCCTATGTGAACTTCCTTCTTCATTGGTAAAATGAAGATAACAGCCTACTCCTTATACAGCTGTGTCTGAATTTCACAAGAAAATGTATGTGAAAATACTTATTAAGCTACATAAAGCTCTATAAATCCCAATATTGTTATTATTGACTGATGCCTTGATACCACAGTTACCCAGATCCTAAATAATCTGTCTAGCTCGAATCCATGGCTTTTTCAGACTTTCTAGTTACTTCCCTCCTGGGCAGCCACTACCATCTGTAGCCTGAAGGTATTTATACATTGATACTACCAGAGAGAGCCTCCCTCCTCTAAACTGAATAAACCATTTTCTCCCACTTATTTAGTGAGCCAATATGGGTTTGCTGAACTTATGTATTCCTTAGATGAGGACTGTCCAAACAGCTCCAAGCTATAATTCCATGACATAGACAAACTTCAGAACTATTGCATATTACCTAATATTCCTGTAAGTATGACAATTCATATAAAAAAATGTGTTCCACAGAGGACAGAACTATCCCATAGTCAACTAAAGCAGACACAGAAACAGCATTCAAAGGCAGGCAAGGTGTGGCCAGCGGTGTCAATTCATCTTATAATCTGTTTCTCTTACACAACTACAATACCATGGTGTCATCACATTGAAAGAAGCACTACGTCCATAAACTGATCCAGTGATGCACTGTTTGCCTCGGTGTTTCTCTGCTACATTGGGATGTGTGTCCTTCTGATCCAGTCTTGCTTTACATGTTCAGTAAACACTTTAATTGTTCACAAACTGTAGTTTAAACTTTGGCTCTGTTCTATCAGATTGAGCTTCTGGGCCAATATAGTTTAAATGACAGCTTGGGAACGAAGGTATTCGCTCCTATATTAAAGAGGAGCACTGAAGTCCTCCTTCTCATGCTGCTGGTAAGATTATATGGGAGAGCTGGATCTGCCATATTAGTGACAGGATAATGGATCTTCTGTTTCCACTGCACAGCACAGAATCCTTTCATGAGGTGAGACTCAAGGGAGAAAGCCAGCAAGGCTTATTATAAGCCATCTTACAAGTTTCTTTCAAAATTTGCCTGTCTTCTTCCTTTCATTGTCAAATTAAGCACTATCAATACACTAAGGAGTAGACCAAAAGAATTGATCCAAGATTTATAATTGAAACTAAAACCCAAGTCTTCTTGCTTTGATTCACTATTCCTTAGAGTGTACCAATACTTAATGAAATTTATTCAACAAATATCTGCTGATCACTTTTTGTGCTAGCCTGAAGCATAAAATGGCCTTTCATTCTATTTTTGAAATTAGATTTAAATGTGTGGTTGTTTCACACCTATATATTGCATACATTATTGACAAAGTAAAATATAAGGTTATCATAAGTGCATATAGGATTAATTTACAAGTTTTAGGTGTATGTGATAAGTTCATATTTAGATGAGGATGTGACTTGTGGGACACACCCAGGAATGTGTGAATAATGTGAAAGCTTTGGTCAATTGTCAAATTTATACTATTTTATATTAATATTCATGCATGGATCAAATAGGTATAGGTAGAAAGGAAGGAAGAAAGGAAAGAATGAACGTAGGTAGAGAAGGAGAGAGGAAGAAAGGAATAGAGGTGAGATAAAGACAAAGGGAGAGGAGGGAGCAACGTTATAACAGAAAAGTCGAAGTGAAGAAACATATGACCATGTGAAAGCTTAACTATTATCACGCTGAGAATTTGTTCAATTATCATTACCTGATCATTCTCCACTCTCAACTGCACTAGAGTCAGATGTGTAGGAAGACATGCATTCATTCATACTTACACTAACATGTCATCACACTGAGTGGATCCATTCTCTTTTTGACAAAATCCAGGAGCCTTTGCATTTTTATCAGAATTCACACTTTTATTAGGCTTGAAAATTGTTCTCTTTTTCTCATGAAAGTGGCAGTCTCTCCAGAGGCAGACCTGTCCTATCATATTTCTAGACAAGCATGGACATGTCTGAATCTCCAGTGTATAAATGGCTTGCAGCTCCTTTCTATAATTATATTTACAAGTGTGTATGCCTTTGTGTGTTTATATGAATGACAACATATACCAACATGGCACATGGAAATTTACCACAAATATTCTGTAAGTAAGTCCAGAATTTAACCTCTGTATTTGCAAAATCTATTATTAAGTCAATTAATAAGTCGATTATAA
Source organism: Neotragus pygmaeus (assembly GCA_006410875.1). Lineage (NCBI taxonomy): Eukaryota > Metazoa > Chordata > Mammalia > Artiodactyla > Bovidae > Neotragus > Neotragus pygmaeus. The sequence goes on along the minus strand of SJYV01024281.1, from coordinate 342,499 downwards.
TTTCATAGACTATAGCTGTTTTTTTATTTTTACACTGATAATTATTTAAAAGTCTTTTTCTTGGCAACATTGTTTAGCTGGTATTCTTTTCTAATGCATGCGAGCAAGTGTTAGCCTGAGTATGCAATTAATCCTCCAAATCAGGACATCTTTTAGAGTTAAACAAAATATTAATAAATGATTACATTGAGACAACCAGCATAAACTATATCTGTCAAAAGCAAATAGGATGCAATATGGATAGTCAAACTAGTGACCATAGTATTAGCAAGTTCACGTGCCAACTGAACTTTAATAAAAGTGATAAGGAAATGGGGTGCCGAACAGGTAGGAGACATTAATGGCAATACATCATTTAAAAAAATTTCTTAACTGACTGCTGCCCTATGGGCATTTTATGAAATAATTGATATTTCTTTAAAAAATTGTTTTTTTAACTTTTGCTTTGGCCACACTGTGCAGCATGTGGGATCTTAGTTCCCTGACCAGGGATTGAACCAGTGCCCCCTGCATTGAAAAACAGAGACTTAACCACTGGACCACCAGGGAGGTCCTGGAAATAGTTGATATTTCTATTTCCATTTCAGAAATGAACACCAGGATCTCCTACTCCCAGTCTCTCCTAGGGTATGGTTCCGTAGCTATTCACATACCCATTATGTTAATATATGGAATAAATTGACTCTGATACAGCGTTCATAACTGACTTTCTAATCCTTGAAGAATATGTGCAGCTCTGACCAGAAGTTATCAAGTGAGTCAAGGGAAGTAATCACTAAGATAGATCTATCCTACACTATTGAGTACAATCTAGCAAAGTTCTTGCAAATGCTCCCATGCTTGGTAACAGACAGGCATTCTATGCTTCATTTAAATTTTAATTGTTTTAACTGTGCAGCATGTAATCCAGAATATGGAATATTTGGCAGACACATGAAGTTATGGAGGTATGAAAACACCTTATTACTTTTTATAAACATTTAATAGAAAGAAGCCAGATTTTGCCTGCCAATTATAGGCTTTGTAAATTGTCATATTAACAATTAGTAAGTTACTTCCATGTACAGGTCTTAATGAGAATTTGGGGACTTTTGCATTGTAGTACACAATTTTCATCAGTGAAATGGATGTTAAATTTACACTTGAAAATAAGGATAAATTTAGTTTTAACACATAATGCAAGCATTTGCTCCACTTGCTTTCATTAGAATTATTTTGTTCTCATAAGATATAATTTATTGTTGCATGGTACAGTAAGCAAATATAGTTTCTCCTTTCAAGGGAAGTCATGAGATTATAATCTTTTTTTCTCTAAATTATATCAAGAGTTAACCTAGCTTAAGAATTGTTTGATAATGGTCAAAATGGATCTCAGTTTTCCATGGATGAACATATCTTTTTACACAATTTCATTAAGTCTTTGTTAGCATTTGTTGAATATGGTCAGAATTACCAAATCAACTTTCATTATTATGAAAATATTAACACTTTTCAATTATCCATTTATTTAACAAGTATTTACCAAGCACCTACACTGTTTTAGGTAGTAGGATTTCAACAATGGGCTAGAAGATAAAGTTTTCTGTTTTTCCACAGTTTATACATTAGGTGAGAGATAATATACAAATGCAAAAATTGCTGCTGCTGCTGCTGCTGCTAAGTCACTTCAGTTGTGTCCAACTCTGTGCGACCCTATTGACGGCAGTCCACCAGGCTCCCCCGTCCCTGGGATTCTCCAGGCAAGAACACTGGAGTGGGTTGCCATTTCCTTCTCCAATGCATGAAAGTGAAAAGTGAAAGTGAAGTCGCTCAGTCGTGTCCGACCCTCAGCGACCCCATGGACTGCAGCCTTCCAGACTCCTCTGTCCATGGGATTTTCCAGGCAAGAGTACTGGAGTGGGGTGCCATTGCCTTCTCTGGCAAAAATTGCTACTTACCACAATTTCAGAGAATAATAAATTCTATAAAGAAAAGTAATAAAATTTAAGTCTTTAGAATTTGATCTGAGTGAGAGTGTTTTATTCGTTTGTCCTGTTTTTTCAGTCAAGATGTTTATTGAATGTGTCTCCAAGGAAGTGATAGTTGAATAGATTCCTGACAACAAGTGGAAATGTATAGGGAAATCTTGGAGAAGGATAAACCTAGGGGAAATTTCTGGGAAGGAAATATTGAGTGTTAAGGGTATTGTGAAGCAGCAAGAATGAAGTAAGAGCAGGTAAAGAGAAGTTGCTCAGTCATGTCCAGCTCTTTGCAACCCCATGGACTGTAGCCCATTAGGCTCCTCGGTTCATGGGATTTTCCAGGCATGAATACTGGAGTGGGTTGCCATTTTCTTCTCCCGGGGATTTTCCCTACAGTGTGGTAGAAAAAGAGTTCAGAGTTTGAAAAGGAAAAGTGTGTATTTAGATCATGGAAGTGATGGGCTGAAGGAAACAAAAGGATGTCCCCACAAAAAGTTTATGTCCTAATCCCTTGAGTCTTTGCATATGTTAACTTAAATGGAAAAGGTGACTTTGTAGATATGATTAAACTATGGATCTTGAGCTAGAGAGATTATCCTATCTGGACTGGCCCAGTCTAATCACATGAGATCTTAAAATCAAAGAACTTTTCTCAACTATGGTCAGTGAAATGGGATATGATGCTATGGCATTGGTTTTGGAAATGAAATGGGGGTCAAAAGTCAAAGATTGTGGGTAGCCTCTAAAAACCAGAAAAGACAAGGAAATGGGTTCTTTCCGAGAGGCCTCAGGGAGTAATGCAACCCTATTAGCTCCTAGAACAGACCCTGATGCTGGGAAAGATTGAAGGTGGGAGGGTAAGGGGCTGACAAAGGATGAGATAGTTGGATGGCATCACTGATTTGATGGACATGAGTTTGAGTAAGCTCCGGGAGTTGGTGTGTTGCAGTCCATGGGATCACAATAAGTTGGACAGAACTGAGCGACTTATCACGCACGCACTAAAACTGTGGTAACTCTTATAGTAGCAATAAAAAATCAATAAAAGGATTTTGAATAGTGATATGGTGCCCCTGAAGTTTTTATTTTATTGGAATTCCCAGGTAGCTCAGTGGTAAAGAATCCACCTACTAAGCATGAGACTCAGGTTGGGAAGATCCCCTGGAGAAGGAAATGGCAACCCATTCCAGTTTTCTTACCTGGAAAATTCCATAAACAGAGGAGCCTGGTAGGCTAGAGTCCATGGGGTTGCAAAGAGTTGGACATGATGGAACAGCTGAGCACACGCATATCTATGACCCATGTTTTAAATGATCCTGCTGGCAACTATGTGGAGAATATATCGTAGGAGGGGCAAGATGGCAGCAGAAAGATCAGTTAGGATGCTAATCTTGAAAGCAGATATGGTTGCTTGGACTACAGAGGCCAATCATCATCTGATGATAAGAAGTAGCAATATTTGAAATAAAATTTGGGTATAAAATAAGCGTGAAGGTGGTTTTCAAAGCCATGGGACTAGGTGAAAATAACCTGCTGCACTGTCCAATACAGTAGCTGCTAGCTATGTGTGGCTGTACAACAAAATGAACTAAAATTAAATAAAATTAACCCTTCAGTTTCTTGGACACACTAGTCACATTTTGAGTTCTCCATGGTTACGTGTGGCTAGAGGTTACCATACAGGACTGCACAGACAGAGAATGCTTCATCATCACAGAAAAGTCTGTTACACAGGGCTGATGGTGGTGAGACAAGACAGAGAGAAAAACAAAAATAAAAGATCAAGAACAGATCCTTGTGTTATTCTAACTCTCAGAGTCAGGGATGGGAAGAGGAGCCCCCAAAAGAGACTGAGGACTGGTCAGTACTTATCTTTTCCAAGACTTAAACGCAGCAAAACACAAATGAGGATACCACACTTATGATAGAAACTGTAATTCTATATGTAATTAATGTAAGTGTTTCTGCTAGATTTAGCTGTTGGATCAGCTCACAAGCAGAAGGTATTAACTTCTTTTGGAATTCCGTTTGTTATTAACCTTCTAAAAACTTTGGTGATCCCAAGCCCTTCCCCCCACATTTTCCTTCTGGTAACCACAAGTTTGTTCTCTAAGTCCCTGGGACTGCTTCTGTTTTGTAAATGAGTTCATTTGTATCATTTACTTTCAGATTCTGCATATGCACTGCTATATTTAAAATGGATAATGGACAAGGAGCTGCTGGATAGCAGAGGGAATTCTGCTCAATGTTATGTGGCAGCATGGATGGGAGGGGAGTTTGGGGAAGAATGGATACATGTATATTTTGGCTGAGTCCCTTTGCTGTCCACCTGAAATGATCACAACATTGTTAATCTACTATATTTCAATATAAATAATCGACTATACTCCAATATAAATAATTGACTATACTTCAATATAAAATTAAAAGTTTTAATAAATAAATAAATTGGAGACTTGGCTCTGGGAGACAGAGTCAAGAAAGGAGAAAGGCAAAGAAGGAAGTAACAGCATGGCACAAGTGTAGTAAAGTATTTCTTTCTTCATAATTCTGTATTGGACCATCTTTGATGGAGAAAAGAAGAGATGAGAAGAGGAGCAGATGAAAAAGGAAAAAAAGGTTAACTTGAACATGACCAACCCATTATTTCCTCTGACCATTTCTAAATCCACATAAAGAAGCTTAAAGTCTTCTCTTTTTACTTTTTTACTTTTTCTACTTGTTTGATAACTTATCATTCGTGTTGCTAATAAATGGGCACCAGCTGAGGATTTATCAAACATCTGCTGGTCCTCAGCTGCAGTAAAGTGTTCAATTTCTTAGAGGCAGCTGACCTCTGATACCATATTATTTGATGGCTTTGATGTGTTCTTGTAAAGTTGAGCAAAAAGCAAGAAGCTTACAAGAAGTCAGACCTTAGGTGAGACACACATAGGACTTTGAAACCAGAGGAGAACTTTAAGGGGAGATTCTGAAAGGGGTGCAAGCAAGGCAGGTGAGAAAGAGCTGCTGCCATTTTGATTGTTATAATACAGTTTATTGCAGCTAGTTAGTTATCAGATTTGTTATCCAGTAAGTTATCTTATTAGTTAGCTAATACATATTTCCCAACTTTATTCAGTTCTTTAAATTGCTTTTCTGTTTGGAGATAATGAATATAAATAGACTCCAGTTTAACTTCTCTTCATTGCTTCTTTGCTGACACCAAATAAAGAAAATTGGGGTGGGGGGGAGGACTGAATAAAACTAACTAAGGAATACAAAATTTGATCAAAGAAGAGAGGAAAGAGTGAACCAGATAATGTGCATTTGTTCATTCAACACAATATTTGTTGAGCTCTGATTCTTTGTCCATCCTGTCCTTGGTGCAAAGAATGTAAGACATGGAGTGTTTTCCCCAAGAACTTGCATTTTCTCCTACTTAGAAGATGAAATGGTACAAATACTGGGCTTTTATTTTGTCCAGATTTCTCTCGACTACATTTTTTATAAGCTAAAACACTTTTAATTAATTTATTTATTTTTAATTGGGATACAACTGCTTTACAATGCTGTGCTAGTTTTTGCTGAGCAACAACGTGAGTTAGCCATATGTACACATATATTCCTTCCCTCTTGAGCCTCCCTCCCACCTATCTCGATCCCACCCCTCTAGATCATCATAGAGCACTGAGCTGAGCACCCTGCGTTATACAGCAGATTCCTTCTGGCTATCTGTTTCCCACACGGTAATGGATATATGTGATGCTGCCCTCTCAATTCATCCCATCCTCTTCTTCCCTCTCTGTGTCCACCAGTCATCAGTCTGTTCTCTATGTCTGCACCTCTATTCTTGCCCTGCAAATAGATAAATCAGTACCATTTCCATAGATTCCGTATATATGCATTAATATGCAATATTTTTTTTTCTCTTTTAACATAAAAGACTGAATACTTCATTTGTCATGATCTCACTAGCACATGATAATTTTTTCATGATTTTTACTCACATATCCTTTGATTATATCTCAGGGATACAGATAAAGCCATGAACTTTTATTAACAACCAGCTTAACCATCATCTCTGATAGGATATATAGGAAGTTCTCTGACTAAGGTCAGAGCATAGGGTATGCATCTTAATAGGGTATGTGTCACTTAATTCATCATTGAATCAACTGCAGTGTTATTCTCACTCAAATTTCTAATATAACTCTCTACCTTATCCATGGACAAGAATCAGAATTCTTGGAGTCAATCTTTATATGTCAGTAAACCAAGATATCGGAGAAGGCAATGGCACCCCACTCCAGTACTCTTGCCTGGAAAATCCCATGGATGGAGGAGCCTGGTAGGCTGCAGTCCATGGGGTCACTAAGTGTCGGACATAACTGAGCGACTTCCCTTTCACTTTTCACTTTCCTGCATTGGAGAAGGAAATGGCAACCCACTCCAGTGTTCTTGCCTGGAGAATCCCAGGGACGGGGGAGCCTGGTAAGCTGCTGTCTATGGGAGTCACACAGAGTCGAACGCTACTGAAGTGACTTAGCAGCAGCAGCAGCAAACCAAGATATAACATAGGTAGACAGCCCGACTTTGTCCACATTATAAAATGAGAATTTTCTTTTCTCTCCACTTCTAACACAAGGCAACTAGAGATAGAGAGAGTTTTCTCTCATTCCTGGTGTAGATTAACTCTAGAAGTTTCCCATGCAACCGTTTATGTTAAACACTGTGGCTATTTATTTTGAAATATAAATTGTCATGATGACAGAATTGAAAGGATGGTTTTGTATTTGGGATGCAATAGATGTCATATGTTAAACATTATGAAATAAGTGAATTATTCTGCAATTTTATGGCTCAAATTGACACCCATAATCATCATGGGATCATGGCATGGAAAAGAGAGCTCTGGTACCAATAACTATAACCAGCTTCTCAAATACTTATATCGGAGAATACATATTTCAGAAAAAAGTCCACTGACTTGAGATCAGAAAGATTATATACTAGCAGGTTAGTGAAAATTGCTCTATAATATTTAGGATGATTCTCTACCTTTAATTTGATCATTCTTTTCCCTATCATTTTAATCTTAATTTTCTCACTATCACTAGAAGAGATAGCAATGGAAAGGTCATACACATTATTATCTGGTTTACACCTCGATTAATTAAAACTTATAAATGCTCAAGAGACATTGTAACCCATTTTGAAGCTTGTTTGTTTGTTCATTTTACTGTAGGTGGAATCTGTGTGGATTTGTTTTTCCAGGGACAGGAAACTAAAATATATATAAGAGAGCATCTATTGCTCAGAAATACATCTGGGAAGTCTTGGCAGTGTCTGCTTCTCCAGATAATATCTGCCATCTTGCTCACCAGTCCAGGCATGCGATAGGACCTACTCCTTGGCAACCAGGCATCTGTGGCCTCACTTCTAGTAGCACAGGGCTACAGGTTATGTTCAACAGTTAAGCCAGGCTTTGAGCCTCCTTCCTTGCCCAGACAGGCCATAGAGTGGTCTCTTGAGTCAGTGTGGCCTGTTGGATGGAGACCGAACCTAAGCAGAATTGTTCAATCCAGCTCCCTGACTAGAAACGGTCATTGGCTTGGCTCTGAAGATGGGAAGAACCACTGGCTGGGAGATCTATGCAGGCTCAGCTGCAAGCAGGAATGTGGTCTGCTCAGATTTTAACCCTAGTTGCTGAAAGCCCTGTCCCTCCTGCTTTCTTTAACTTTATCTCATCTCTGGTGATTGAGTCTAGTAGATTTCCCATCAATCCACATGAGGCAAGAGCATGTGGGCCTCTGGGAAACACTGCAGAGGTTGATGTCCACCTTGGGTTCTGTTTCCCCACTGGAGAAGCCATAGGCCCTGGCATGCCCCCATGGTGCTGCACTGTACTGGCCTGGGGGCAGGGTGATTGGTTCACCATGAAACCTCACTTCTAATCCTCCTAATAAGGACCTTCTCAGTCTTTGTGGTCCAAGGGTGTGCTTCAGCCTCACTCAGTTTTAGGAGCTTCACAATGGTGTTTTGTCTACCAACTGTTGCTAACTGTTTTTCCTGTGAGGAAGACTGAAGTTGAGGATTACCTCTTGATGAAAGTTAAAGAGGAGAGTGAAAAAGTTGGCTTAAAACTCAATATTCAGAAAAAGATCATGGCATCTGATCCAATCACCTCATGGCAAATAGATGGAATGAAAACAGTGACAGACTTTATTTTTGGGCTCCAAAATCACTGCAGATGTTGACTGCAGCCAGGAAATTAAAAGATGCTTGCTCCTTGGACAAAAATCATGACCAACCTAGACAGCATATTCAAAAGCAGAGAGAGTACTTTGCCAACAAACGTCCATCTAGTCAAAGCTATGGTTTTTCCAGTAGTCATGTATGGATGTGAGAGTTGGACTATAAAGAAAGCTGAGTACCAAAGAATTGAAGCTTTTGAACTGTGGTGTTGGAGAAGACTCTTGAGAGTCCCTTGGACTGCAAGGAGATCCAGTCAGTCCATCCTAAAGGAAATCAGTCCTGAATATTTATTGGAAGGACTGATGCTGAAGCTGAAACGCCAATACTTTGGCCACCTGATGGGAAGAAATTACTCCTTGGAGAAGACCGTGATGCTGGGAAACATTGAAGGCAGAAGAAGAAGGGGACGACAGAGAATGAGATGACTGATCGCATCACCAACTCTATGGACGTGAGTTTGAGTAAGCTCTGGAAGTTGGTGATGGACAGGGAAGCTTGGCGTGCTGCAGTCCATGGGGTCTCAAAGAGTTGGACATGACTATGTGACTTAACTGAACTGAATTGATGTTGCCATCTGGATCATGTGACTCTGTTCTCAGTATTAAAATCAGTATTTCAGTAAAGCATCTAGTGGAGTCCTAGCACATAATATCCATTAGCATTCTTATATGTGAATTCTCCTTCAGGGTTCACTATGAAACAAATGCTTCTGAAACAGTTTCTGTTCTACTTATGCTAAAAGACAATATCCTATTGGTATTTTAACATATTTTAGCATGATATCATTTTTGCATGCTATTAATAATGAAGTTAAAATATTATAAATATGAGTGGTTTTGAATCTATGATTAGTATGAAGTCTGAGTAACCTTAAAAATCTATGGCAAGATACATCTGCATTCTTTGTCAAGCAAGTAGCACAGAGCTAGAAGAACTAGGTGCTTCAATTACTTTTCTCTTGGTATTCTAGAAGTCACTCTTTCCCAACTCTTTTTTTTTCCCTCTACTTCACCACAACGCTCTCCCTCCTGCCAGACTTTCCAAAGAGATCAAATCAGTCAATCCTAAAGGAAATCAATCCTGAATATTCATTGCAAAGACTGATGCTGAAACTGAAGCTCCAATACTTTGCCACCTGATGCAAAGAGGCTACTCACTGGAAAAGACTCTGATGCTGGAAAAGATTGATGGCAGGAGGAGAAAGGGATGACAGAGGACGAGATGGTTGGATAACATCACCAACTCAAGGGAAATGAATTTGAGCACACCCCAGTAGATGGTGAAGGTCAGGGAAGCCTGGCATGCTGCAGTACATGGGTCGCGAAGAGTCAGCCATGCCTGAGAGACTGAACAAGAGAAATTTTACCACAACTCTCTCCCTCTTGCCAGCCTCCTTACCTAACAAATACATGGGCAAATATTGACGCAATGAACAAATGCCCACATACACAATGAATGGAGTATGCATAGATGAAAGACAATAGGACATTCAGTCAAGCTTGTTGAATGCAAGCAACAGGAACCTGCTAAATTTAACTTTAATAAAAAGTGACACAGAGAGCATCTTGTAAGGAAGCACTCAAAAAACAAACTGAAAAGCTTCCACTGACCAAAGAAAACAAACTGAGCAATACAATATATAGCATAGTGATGGACTGTATTCTAAAATATAAAATAAGTATTCATGACTTTTCACTGATTGAACAAATACTTAGGAGAAAATAACAAGTCTCCCATGCAAAAGAATTCCAAATAATATATGTAGATACTCTGCTCTCAAGGAGAGAGAGTATAACTCTCCACTCCTTAGATGTGAGCTATGCAGAGTGATTTCCTACTAAAGAGTACAGTATGAAAAGAGCAGAAAAGGGTGACTTTACAGTAGAGACACCTGACAAGCACTACCTTGCCCAGATGATCAAGGTCAACATCATCAATGATGAGTCACGTTGACAGATGTACATTTGATATGATGTGATGAGAATGGCACTCTTTGGTCCTCTTCTCAAAAACACATGGCTTTGATGTAATCATGAAAAAAAAAAATAGACAAATCAATGAGGACACATTCTACTAGATATCTAACCAATAGTCCTCAAAATCTTTAAGGTCATCCAGGTGGCTCAGCGGTAAAGAACCCACCTGCCAATGCAGGAGACATAGGTTCAATACCTAGGTGGGTAAGATCCCCTGGAGAAGGAAATGGCAACCTACTCTAGCATTCTTGCCTGGAGAATCCCATGGACATAGAAGGCTGGTGGGCTACAGTCCATGGAGTCACAAAGAGTCAGACACAACTTACTGACTAAATAGCAAACAGCAGGGAGGAAAAGGAAAATCTGAGAAGTTGTCTTGGCAAAGAGGAGTCTAACAATCTTTGTGTACTCAGTCATATCCAACTCTTTGCAATACATGAACTGTAGCCTGCCAGGCTCCTCTGCCCATGGAATTTTTCAGACAAGAATACTGGAGTGAGGTGCCATTTCATTCTCCAGGGGATCTTCCCCACCCAGGGATGGAGCTTGCATCTCATGCATCTCCTGCACTGGCAGGTGGAGTCTTTACCACTAGTGCCACCTGGCAAGTTTGACGACCAAATATAACATGGCATCTTATAAGGGATCCTGAAACAGAAAAAAAAAAAGGTGAAAAACTAAGGAAATCTGAATAAAAGATGTACCACATCAGTGTTGGTCGACTCACTTTAATAAATGTACCACACAAATATAAGATGCTAATAATAGGAAAAATTGAGTGCAGGATGTAGAAGAACCCTCCGTACTACCTTTGCAAATTTCCAGTATACCTAAAACTGTTCTAAAAATAACATGGACCTAGTGATGAAGAATCTGCCTGCCAATGTAGGAGATGTAAGAGATGCAGGTTGAATCCCTGGGTAGGGAAAATCCCCTGGAGGAGGGCATGGGAATTGACTCCAGTATTCTTGACTGCAGAATCCCATGGACAGAGGAGCCTTGCAGGCTACAGTCCATAGGATCACAAAGAGTTGAATATAATTGAAGCAACTTAGCTCACACAGAGGAGTTGAAGTCTGGCTGGTGACTGAAAGAGAAAGGGAATCTCTTAGAATCAGAGGTAGAACCCATGAAAATCAGAGCTGGGGTCCAGCGAGCCACAAGGCACAAGGTAACCTTTGTTGTCTTTTGGAGGCCACCAGCTTTCTCACCTCTGCCTCTTTCTGCATACTGCACTCTATTTTGCACCCTGCTGATCTAACAATGAACTAACTATGCACATGGTTCAACATGGAAACCATTTCTAACCTCCCTGTCACTGCATCCACTTCAGCAAGCATCTCAGTTGCCTTAATTCAAATTCCTTTCATCAGATTAGATAGCAGATCTGGTTAGCTGCCAACCAGCCAGTTTGCATGTCTTTGAAACAGGTACACAATCTTAGTCCAAACAGTGAAAGGCAAAAGGGAGTGGATGGCCATGTAGCCTCTTCTGGGATCTCAGAGAGAAAGTTCATTAAACAAAGCTAATTCTTTAAATAAAGAGGAAGCTAATGGAATAAGTTTAGTACATGCAACAAAAGCAAAATATAAAATTTTTTTGCTATGAATTAGAAAGCATAATATACATAAATAGAAACAACAGAAATTGTTATCAGTATGTATGGGCACAGTAAAGCTATGTACCAAGCACGAGACCTTGGTGTCATCAGATAGTAACTATGTACCCAACTCATGAGTCTGCAGTGCTCCGCAGCTGTAGCTTGGGCTCGGCTGGGTTGGTTGTACACCTGTGGCCATCTGTGGCTTCTTGTCACACTAATGATGTCTGGTGGCTGGCTGCCTGGCAACTGGTACAGTAAGGACACACATTTCTCTAGCAAGCTAGTCTAGACTAGTCTAGACATGCTCTCATGGCAAAATCAGAGGGAGAAAGGACGTGGAAATGGCAGTCACTTTAACAAACTTCCACTTACATCACAACTGTTGAAGTTGCAGAGGTCCCATCAAATCACGGGACTTCCTAGGTGGTGTTAGTGGTAAAGAATCCAGCTGCCAAGGCAGGAGATGCAAGAAAGGTGGGTTCAATCCCTGGGTGAGGAAGATCCCCTGGAGCAGGAATTGGCATTCCACTCCAGTATTCTTGCCTGGAAAGTTCCACGGACAGAGAAACCTCATGGACTACAGTCATGAGGTGGCAAAGGAGCAGACACAACTGAGTGACTGAGCACAGTCAGTTAGTCAGTTCAGTCGCTCAGTCATGTCCGACTCTTTGTGGCCCCATGAATCGCAGCGCACTAGGCCTCCCCGTCCATCACCAACTCCTGGAGTTCACTCAGACTCACGTCCATAGAGTCAGTGATGCCATCTAACCATCTCATCCTCTGTCGTCCCCTTCTCCTCCTGCCCCCAATCCCTCCCANAGCAGCAGCAATACAAATTAAGCATCCTCCATCCCCACCCCACTGCCCCCCTTTTTTAAAGTTAATTAAATTTCCTTCACTCAGGGCCGTTCCCGTCCCGCCCGGGAGAAGTGAGGCTGAGTCACGCCGTGAACAGGTCCTGCCTGGAGGAAACTGCAGATTCCACTTCTGTGGGGGCTAACTGCTTCCTTGCAGTCAGGACAAACGAGGTCACTGGAAACTTCCAAAGACAATGCAGTCGTCTTTGCCAGGTTAGGTTGGAGAAAGAGGGCCAGCCCCGCGGTCGGTGAAGTGTCCCCCTTTGTGGGCGCTTGATCGCTTTTTCGCTCCCGCCGACGTGCCTGCTGTTTTCCGGTCCCACGGGACAGCTCCCGGACTTCCCCCCTCGGGGCAATAAATATAAAAGCTTCCCCCCAGCCCCTGCACCGACAGCCAGCTTCATTCAGGCCACCAACAGGCACGCTGGTAGCAGGTGGTGTTAAAAGTTAGGGGATGGCCTCCACCACGCCGGGCCTCCTGGCCGCGCAGGGTGGGCCGGCCGGGATGCGCGGCGGCGCGCGGGCCGCGGGCGGAGGAGGGGCGCGGGCGCCGGGTCCAGCTGCCGGCCTCGCCCGCAGAACAATGCATCTGTCACCCGGTGAAGGATAGAGCGGCGAGGGCTGAAAGGGAGGCGCACGTCGGGCTAGTCTTCCCACCAGGCTGGCTTGTGCGCCTCCCACTGCTCTTGGGCAAAGAGCCAGCAACAGGGGCCTTGGAAGGTTCTTGACCAGGATGTACCCGGTGAAGAAGGAGCCACAGGAAAAGAAAAAAAAAGGATCAGCGGAGGCTACTTTCTGCCCTGCCTTTAGTGAGGCCATGCCTTCAGCCCTCCAGGGCCCGGGTCTCCTGCCTGCCTGCCCCCACTGCTCACAGCACCCCTTTCGGAAGAGAGGACGGAATGGAGGGCTTGAGGATTGATAAGCCTTCCCTCCGCTATCGGGAAAGCCTGCCCAGGGTCACGCGGACCGATTATCACTCAGGAATCCTGCTGTGGGCTATTCCTGGCTCCAGCCCCAAACCGCTCTCTAACCCGAGGCAGGCCTGTCGCTCAATTTCCCCTTTTCATCCAAACTCAGACGCTTTTCCAGAACATAAGCCAGAAAGGAGGCAGCAATATATCGGTGACTCCCACCACCTGGCCCAAGGCTATAGTGTTCCGAGTGATTAATTTTAAGGACTAAAATTCTGGTCATTATTTTCAAATGTCAATATAAGCACACATACTGTACACACATTCGTATGTATTATGGCATGATTATTTCACAAATACACACATTTATTTATAAGCTATAGCCAGTCCTCCAGGATCTGATCAAGAGAATAAACGACACATATAATTAATCAGAACAATTCATTTAGTGATAGTCTTCAGATTATTTATGCTTTTAAACAAAGTCCCTCTAACTTTATTTTCACTTTATTTTGTTTAAGCCTCCCCAGGTACACTTCGATTCTCTTGAACACAGGTCAACATTACACATCCTTTGTTACTTGGATGGATGGTGATTAGGTTACACAGAATAAGCTAACCTTTACCAAGGCCACAAAACTGAGTTAGGGACAGAACAGGATCGTCCCCAGAGATTTGGATTTCTAATTCAGTATTTATTCATGACCCACAACTAGATTATAATTTTCTAGAAGGCAAAACTACGCCTTGTGTCTCTAGTTCTTCTAACCCTAACTCTGGCATACAACAGGTGCTGAAGAGCTATTGTTGGGATTTCTCTAAAATTCCAGAAAGAAAAGGAGAAGGACAGAAAAAAATAAAAAAAAAATAAGGACCTAGTTAACATTACAAAGGAAGAAAGAAATTCAATGGCTCTATAAAATAAAAATGTGGCCCCAACACATGGATAATAAGTTAAGAAATTTGGTTAAACTGGCATGTGATGTAAATCTGAGAGACATTTCCAAGTCCAGAAAAAAACTCTTGAGTACACAGGAGCTGAATTTTAAGATAATGGTAGTAGATGATGATCTTGACAACAAATACCTGGAAAAGAAAATGAACTCTGGGCTTGATTTTGCAGTACAAGTAGGTCATAGATAAAATTGTCCCAAGTCCAGAGTAGTCAGAAATCAAACAGTTGCCAGAAGACTCAAAAAGAGGACTGCAATGTCATAAATCAGATGAGTGAGCCTCTTGACCATTTTGATCAGGAAAATACAACTGAAGGAAATGTGTATCAGAGGAAACCAGAAAAGATGCTTTGCCAAAGCCATTTTTGGGGTGGAGAGAATGAATGTATCAAATTTCTGTGGACATGAAGGAGACGAATATCTTGGTATGAGGTGAACAGTCACCGAAGAACACACCCCGTCGGGAGAGGAAGGGCAGAATCAGGACAGAGAACCAGAGCGCATCAAAGGACGACCACGTTCAAGTTCCCCCCAACGATCGCTTGTAGATACCAGAGGGAAAGATGCAAAGAAACGTGGTGCCACCGCTGCCTTCCCGTCAGATGCTTCTTCTGAACAGGGAGTCCTTGTTATAACCTCGTAATTTGGGGAGACTGAACTTGTGGGTACTTGACTCCCCTTTTTTCTTTTTCTTTTATTTTCACTAGCGAGTGGATGGAATTGAATGGAGAAGGAGTGCTGAAGGAGGAAATTCTCTTCTCTTGTGAGCAGCAACTAAAATGATGTGACCACAAGCCCCCATCCATGTGCCTGCTAGAACTGGGAAAATATAAAGCCTGTGCAAAACTACAGAATATGTAGAATTGATCATTGTGCCCCCTTTCATCTCCTTTTCTGAATCTCTCTTCCATCTCTTGCTCCTACCCTTGTCTCCCAGATACACAGCCTCCTCTGCTGCTCTCAGAAATGTCTTTAGCTCAGCTCACAAAACCCCTACTGAATCCACCCATACAAATGAGCTCGTTTGAGCCCCACTCTCAAAAGGACTTATTTAAAATGTACACTGTTAAAGCACTCCTATGTTAAAAGAAGGTTATTTGCTGCAAGGTCATTCAGGAAGAGATTGTCAGAGCTGAGACTCAGGTTCTCAGAAGGGTGTTTCCCTTGGGTGCAGTTTGCATGGGGAATTCTCATTCCTACTTTACACTGCTCTAGGCGGCCAACGCTGCCAGATAATAAAGACAGATCAGCGTCGCTGTGACATCCACTCTCCTCCTTCGCTCGTGTTTGCAAGATGCTCTCCGTCCCTCCAGGGGTCCTACTGACACCCATTGGCTTCATGCCGCAAGATGAGAGTGTGAGAAACTGTGAATTACAGATTGAACACTGAGGACATCTTGAAGTGGAATTGAGGAAGAAAGTTTGGCAGAGGGGGAACAAGATAATGAAAAGCAGTAGTGCTGTTCTCTGGGGAGAAGGATTCTTCTTGTGGGTGAGTTTAAAGGTTTTAGAAAGGGGAAGATGGTGAGATGAAAGGCAGGCTTCCTCAGCCCAGAACCTGGAGGAAAGAAGAGAGGAAGGCAGAGCTGATGCGATGTATACCTGGATGGTGGTCTCTGGGCTTGGGAGGAAGAAAGATTCCTCACTGCAGATCAGTAGCCTTGGTACCGAGCACATCGGAGGCAGCAGATAGTCAATATTTGTGGACACAAACCTTAACCTATTCCCCAGGCCAAAACTAAAGCTGGGAGGCCAAATGGGATAAGGCAAAAAGGAATCTATAATATGAGTTAGGGATGAATAATTAAGACAAAAATATAATTGAAGCTAGTGGTGAAAGTTATTGGTATTGAAACCAACCAGTGGTGGTGTTATTTATATCTGAGGCTGTGAGAGTCAAAGGTAGCAGAAAGGCCATTGAGAAGCACCTGCTGATTTTATGAGGGAAGAAAATGAGAGAGAAAGGTTAAGTATCCTTCTAAAGCATAGAGAACTGCTTTAGTAGCCAAGAAAGGGCTTTACATCTGAGACTCCTTATTTAAAACCTGAATTTAAATTAAGGCCAGCATGGATGTAAGGCCAACATCCTACACCAGTCCCAAAGTGGAGAGAGCTGTGCTTTCGTCTGCGGCAGACCATGCTGGAGCCAGCTGTCACTACTTTGTGCCACTGGACAAGGTTTGAGCTTCTTGTATTACCTGAAATGTTGGGAGTTTAATAATGGCAGTCTCTACTCCATCACAAAGTTGTTGTGAAAACCTGTGAGACAGTGTGTCAAAGGATTATATCAAACATTTGCAAAGGTAAATTATTTTCAGTGTCTTTTAGTATTGGGGCAAAAACCTCACTTATAGAGTGTTACGTTGCTCTAATTGTCATACAAAATCTGTGTCAGAATATGGAGATATTTTAAAAGATATTAAATTTCATGTGATAAAGAAAAGCCATGTGGTCTACATGCATTCATGCTTTTAAAAACAACCTCATGGAAGAAATATTCTGCCTGTTAACCACATGGCAAGTCTTCTTTAGATTGTATTTTACATTTTCTTGCTTTATGTTTCTATTTAAATTATCTAGTGTTTATCTATGTTTATAGTTATACATATAGATGTATCTTTAGCTTCATGTGACTATGTGTGCAGCATCTTAAGAAACTTAACTGCCTCTAGAATGATTGAGTAAATCGATTTTAAAGGATCCTAGTGGTTTTTCATCCAAGAGAAACAAAAGACTGAGAATAATGATTTCAGAGCTTCCCCTTACAGTGACTTTTAGTTTTTGTAGTTCTACCATTTGAACAAGAGGGAAAGAGACAGAGAAAGAGATGCTTCAACTTTCCCATTCAAAGTCATGATGGGAGAGCTGGATTTTCTCAAAGAGAAAGAAGTGGGAAAGGGACAAGATAGCAAAATAACATCAGTGGGTATAAATAGATGGCAGTTGCATCCTAAAGATGGAAAGTAACTCTTGCAGCTACTTTGAAGGAAGCTTCTGCAAATAAGCTTGAATTCAAAAGAGAACAATGCAAATACATTTTGAAGAATCTTAAGAAGATGCAAATATAGGAAGAATGTATGTAGAGTTGGAAATAACTATTTAAGAGCTAAGACAGGAAAAAAAAAGGTGTTGGTTGTTGGTTTGCCCCACTTTCTAGTAGGAAGGAATGCCCAATGGTTACAAATAGAATAAAGCACAGAGCTCCTGAGTATAGCAGGATGATGTGAAGAGTTTGGAAGAGCAAAATCTGAGGACTACAGAAATGTCTTGATGGGTGAGGGTATCCATTACATGAAAAAGTAATGAAAGGGTGCTAGTACAATTAATAGAGCACCATTCTTAGAACAGAATAAATGATGAAATTAGAATATTATTAAGAGAAAAGAGAAGACAGCTAATACATACGAGAAGTCATGTAAATTAGAGAATGGAGAAATGATATAAGGAAAACAATCCATCATGGATTATTGTTTGGTTTGATTTGGTATTATGTTGGCAGGTTTGACATTTTATGCATTAAAAAAAAAAAGAACAGTAGCTAGCTAATGAAGTGGAGATGAGAGGAAAAGACAATAATAGAACCAAATACAATTTAAATATTTAAAATAATTTAAAAAATGGATTTAAATAATACACAAGAAGTTTCTAGAAGACCTGAGAGGAGGTTCTTTTTGTAACTCTATACATTTCTAGGAAAAAAGGGGAAATAATAGTCAATTTAAAAAATATTTGTGCTTGATTTTCACAAAATCCTAGACCTAAGTATCAACTGATACATTCCTCTCAGATTATTTCTCAGATCAATGATTAGACTTAGTTGAATCTTGTTTTCCTGGAGTAACACAGAAGTTTTTGAAAAGCCCATGAATATTAAGTCTGCAGGTGTCCCTTCCCTGGTGTTCTGGAAATGTGACCAGTCTCTCCGTGTGACAGGATCACACCACAGCTCGTAGCCACTCTGCAATAATCTGCAAGTGATAAAGACTTTACAAGGCCGACCCCCGCGTGTACTTGCAGAAAGGTCCCTGTCAGATGCAGCAGGCGCCTGTAACATGCGAGAGTGGGTGACCAGAGCTGACATGTTCCGCAGCTCAGAGAGCCAGTTTAAAGATGCCGAAGCAGGGTGCCCCGTGTGAGGCTCTGTTGGGGCAGTGGTCCTTGAGGGTTCTCCAAGCCGATGGCACTGAGCCAAATAGAAAACGATTTACCCCTGAAACCGCTCAACGGCTTTAAGAAGAGAAATGCTGAGCATGGACTGTACCCCCATGATGAAAGCAATTCCTGGGCAAAAAGCAAGCCATTTAGTGAAAGAACTTTGAGACTACTGGGAAACGTTTCAACTTGGAATCAAATGAAAGTAAAGTTGGCAAGTAACCCTGGGGGTGGGAGGGTTAACTTTTCTCCCTGAGATAGGATTCTTAAAGCCTTATGTTAATACACATGTGATACCTTTGCAATCACTGAACAAATGGAGAAACACTCTCTGAGCAGGAATATACATCACTTGTCTTTCCAAATGAAGTTTTAAAGTCTGAGACCTTATTTGGATAAAATCATTAAATAAAAACTTAGATAAACCTAGCTCTGAGCTATTTATATGTATAAATAATATTTTCTCACTTTAAACCCTTTTGAATTTTAAAATTGGATAAAGAGAGCAATTTAGGAGCAAACTTCAGAAAGGCTAAGTAACCTAATCCAGGGACAACTTGAATCCAAATGCTGTCATCCCCAGGAAATTGGGATTTCATAGATATATTTTCTTAATGTTGTATATAAAAAAGAAAGGTAATATGTGACATTAAATGTTTGATTAAAATGAAATAAATACAATAAATTTCACTTTTAAAATTTGTATTTGTATATACACACTTACTCTGCCTACCAGGTGGCCAGTGGTAAAGAATCCGCCTCCCAGGTTTGATCCCCGGCTTGGGAAGATCCCCTGGAAAAGGAAATTACAACCCACTCCATTAGTCTTACATGGAGAAGTCCATGGACAGAGGAGCCTGATGGGTACAATCTATGAGATCATAAAAGAGTCAGACATGACTGAACGACTGAAACAACAATGACAATACGTACTTGACATTAAAAAAACTTTTTTTTTCCTTATGGCCATATCATGCAGCATATAGGATCTTAGTTCCCTGACCAGAGATCAAACCCAGGTCCCTTGCAGTGGAAATGCAGAGTCTTAACCATTGGCCTGCTAGGGAGGCTCATGCTTAATATTTTGAGTCTAAGGAGATGCTTTTTTCTTTTTTAGTAAAAAGTTTGAGCTTTTTGAGGAAAGTCGCTCCATTAGTTGGGAGATTTATTTTAATCAAGTAACAAAACTAAGGGTAAGGGAGGGGTTAGGATTTCTTTTTTCTCTTGTTGCAATTATTTGGTTATTTTTAAGATGCTTGTACCTAAATTAATTCAAATCTCTTATTCATTAGTTTTGTTTCTAATAATTTGGAGCCTATGTGAAAGTCACAATAACATTTAAAATTTGATTGTCCATCACCATCAAGGACATTTAAATAGGAAGCTTTAGGAAAGGACAAGTGAGAAAAAAGAGAAAAACCAACAGGTTTACAGCAACAGCTATGGCAACAACCTTGGTAGAACTTTGACATAAGAATTATTTTACAGTTAAACTTTGTGACTATTCCTGAACCGTGTATGAATGGATACATGTGTGACTGCAAATGAGCTTAGAATCTAGAGATGAAATCAGTCCCCATTCTATATGGTCTACATTTCAATCTCCTCTCCTTCTGCCCCTTGTCAGTGTATCAGATTGCTTCCAGTTTAGCTGGACTCCATCCTAAGGGTAAGTCACTACTTAAGTTGAAGATAATATGAACAATAACAATAGCTAATATTTATTGGACATGTATTGCATTCTGTGAAGTGAAAGTCGCTCAGTCATGTCTGACTGTTTGCGACCCCATGGAATATACACTCTATGGAATTCTCCAGGCCAGAATACTGGAGTGGGTAGCCTTTTCTGACTTATATGAAAATCACCAACTCTAAAATCCAGGATTAGGAAAGACTAGTTATAACTTTTTTTTTTTAAAGAAAAAATCCTATGGTTACACCATCACTCTTGACTTTATATTATTTTAATTCTAATTCAAACCTTCAGTTGGAAGGACTCAATTTTTAGACTAGCAAAGGTTTACTACTCAGGGAAAAGACATTCATTTCTTCAATCAAACTCCAAATGCTAATTTGTGTTTGAGATTGCACCCAACAGCTAAAAGCAGAGGAGAGTGGGGCTTGTTTTGTGTGTTTTTATATTTCTTCCTTCTTTTAATGATACATTTAATTTGATCATAAATAATTTTCTCTAGTTAGAATAGAAAAACATTGAGAACATAATCATTACATTGTGGGAAGAGTAGGACCCCTGGCGTTATCTTGGGTGGCTCTTCTTATCTTTATATTACTGTTAAATCACTTCATTAAGTCTCTCAATTATTTTGTCAAGTGATACAACTAACAAATAAATGCCAACATGTTTATATTTAATATTTATGAAATTTAAAGCAAAGAACTCCTTTTTTTTAATGGGCTCTTGTTAAAACCATTTGCAGGGTTTTATCTGGATATTTGTGTTCTATAATAAACTTGCTAGAAAGTGCAAGTTTTAGACAATACTTTTATTTCTAAGAAATGGGTACATGCCTTGGTAAAAGGCATTTAGGAGGGGGAAATACTACAGACACACTCTGGTTTCCTTATGTTAGAAAGCATTAGATTTCTTTATTAACAATAACAATATTGTTTGGGGGCTGAGAGTTATGCAGGCAACAATAATTTGTTAACCCCCTGCCAGGGGTTCATCAGAAGCTGAGCTGGGCATGGATGTCCACAAGCAACTAGAACAGAGATCATGCCTTCCTTGGGCTCACAGCGCAGGAAACATGAATATATGCAAAGACAGCATAGAATTGCATGACACTCTGGACAGACGTATGAAAAGAGTAGCCTGGGAGAAGTGGATTTCATTCACACTCACTGCTTATAGATGCAGACATTGTGCTTTATTTTCAAACTGCCTACTCTTCAGCAGTTTCATGTTATTATCTCCTATGGGAATCTATAAACCACCCACTTGCTTTCTACTTTCCTTGTAAACTGAATAAGACTTCAGCATATTAATATCTTTGCTGACTGTTTTGCCCTCACTCCTTACAACCCAGCCAGAGTTGCAAGAGAAGTATATTTAAAGCTTCTGCTTTTGAAGCATGACATGTTCAAATCCCAACAAAAATGGTAGTGTGATCATCAAGATGAAATTTTTAAAATGGCCATTCCTATATTTATGCTTTACACTGTCTGGGACAAAATACCACTGCTCATTCTCAGCTCCTCCAAAGGAAGCAAAAAAAAAAAAAAAAAAAAAGGGCAACTTCTCAAATCTCTGGTGACTCAGATAGTAATGAATCTGCCTGCAACGCAGGAGACTAGGGTTTGATCCCTGGGTTGGGAAGACCCCCTAAAGAAATGGCTGCCCACTCCTTGGCGAGTATTCTTGTCAAGTGTTCTTGCCTGGATAATCCCATGGACAGAGGAGCCCGGCAGGTTAAAGTCCATGGGGGTCACAAAGAGTCAGACATGACTGAGTGACTTTCATTTTTCTCGTGTTATATAGGACAAGTAATATATTCACTTGGTTTAAAAATGTAAAAACTACGAAACTTTTCAAAACATTGAAAAGGTACAAAAGTACATGCCTAGCTTCCAGTTAATATCCTAAGATGAGGCTTCTAGAGATATTTAAATCAGTGCTCTTCTTTGACCCTTTATTCTTTAATCCGTCTTTCTCCCCGTCCTTTTCCCTCTTGTCTCTTTTCCTTTTTCTGTTCTTTTCTTGTTTCCTACTGCCTCTTTTATTTTAAACATGTTTAGCAAAATAAAACTATTCTCATTGTTCTTTCCCTTGACTTGTTATTTCTTCATTTAACAATGTATCTTGAAGATTTTTCCACATCAGTATATACTGAACTTGGCCTTAAAAAAAAATTTTTTTTTTTTTGGCCATGTCACAGGACATGTGAGATCTTAATTCTCCCATCAGGAACAAAACCTGCATTTCCTACATTGGAAGCACAGAGTTTTAACCACTGGATCAGCAAGGAAGTCTCCTTGAACTTTGCTTGATTTTTTATAAAACAGCTGTATACTATTCCTTGGAATAGATGTATCAGGATATATTTAAGTTCTAACTTATGAGAAATCTTGAACGTAAATCATTTCACTAATGAGGAAGTATACTTTAAGGACAAACTTTTAAAGGTGGAAATGCTGATTTGAAGGATATATCCAGTTGAAGGGACTATAACAGATATTGCCAAACAACCAAAGATTGTTTACTTGTTTTGACCATTAAAGAGTGACTTGGGAATCCAGTTAAAATATCCAACAATGACAAAAGAAGACTGGGTCTTATAGTAACGGGTGTATCTGGGTTTCTGTTTTGTCATTATCAAGCTATTCACATTTTGGTCTCTTTGCAGACATGATCAAAGGTTATCTGCTGAGTACAAAAGCAGACCAAAATCCGGAGAGTACAGAGAGATCTCACAACAGTGGTTTAATTTTAAAGATATATTATTTGTATATAGAAATTCTGATTGTATTCCACTTCTGTCTTCTCTCATCTTCTCGATCATTTTGGCCACTGATGTTCAAAGCAAATCTGTCTTTAATATAGTTACTAAACTCTGTAGGATTTGGATAATCTTTTTGCATGCTTCTATAAACTGGAATTAGAGACAGCAACACAATTCAGCCTCTTGCTGTGGAAACCACAGCCTTCTAAAGGGCATCCTGCCTGGACATCACTTCATAGAGAACAAGTTTTGTCCCTTGGGCGCCGTGAAGACTGCCCGCACGACTTGTTGCATCATGTGACCTTTGGCAGTAAACTTAAATTTAAACCAGAGACGAAACAGGGCGTTTCGCCTTTTAACAATTGAAGTCCCTCCAGTTTCTGTGGCAGCTCTTCCCATTATACTCCCTGCCCTGGTTTATCATCTAAACATTCTTAGTTTGAAAACCCATGTGAAAAGACTCAATTTATCCCCCAAGACCATTCAACATGGGCNCAGGAACAAAACCTGAATTTCCTACATTGGAAGCACAGAGTTTTAACCACTGGATCAGCAAGGAAGTCTCCTTGAACTTTGCTTGATTTTTTATAAAACAGCTGTATACTATTCCTTGGAATAGATGTATCAGGATATATTTAAGTTCTAACTTATGAGAAATCTTGAACGTAAATCATTTCACTAATGAGGAAGTATACTTTAAGGACAAACTTTTAAAGGTGGAAATGCTGATTTGAAGGATATATCCAGTTGAAGGGACTATAACAGATATTGCCAAACAACCAAAGATTGTTTACTTGTTTTGACCATTAAAGAGTGACTTGGGAATCCAGTTAAAATATCCAACAATGACAAAAGAAGACTGGGTCTTATAGTAACGGGTGTATCTGGGTTTCTGTTTTGTCATTATCAAGCTATTCACATTTTGGTCTCTTTGCAGACATGATCAAAGGTTATCTGCTGAGTACAAAAGCAGACCAAAATCCGGAGAGTACAGAGAGATCTCACAACAGTGGTTTAATTTTAAAGATATATTATTTGTATATAGAAATTCTGATTGTATTCCACTTCTGTCTTCTCTCATCTTCTCGATCATTTTGGCCACTGATGTTCAAAGCAAATCTGTCTTTAATATAGTTACTAAACTCTGTAGGATTTGGATAATCTTTTTGCATGCTTTTATAAACTGGAATTAGAGACAGCAACACAATTCAGCCTCTTGCTGTGGAAACCACAGCCTTCTAAAGGGCATCCTGCCTGGACATCACTTCATAGAGAACAAGTTTTGTCCCTTGGGCGCCGTGAAGACTGCCCGCACGACTTGTTGCATCATGTGACCTTTGGCAGTAAACTTAAATTTAAACCAGAGACGAAACAGGGCGTTTCGCCTTTTAACAATTGAAGTCCCTCCAGTTTCTGTGGCAGCTCTTCCCATTATACTCCCTGCCCTGGTTTATCATCTAAACATTCTTAGTTTGAAAACCCATGTGAAAAGACTCAATTTATCCCCCAAGACCATTCAACATGGGCCAAGTGACCCAAAGAGTAACAGATCTTGCCTTCAGTCAGTCAATGGAGGGATGCTGGTCATTCTTATCTTCAAGATTCTACCTCATGTGCAAGGATCATGGGAATCCACCTGTTCTGATCAATCAGGCAAGAGAATCCCTCCATGAAGATGGTTTTGGGCGTTTTGTGTTGTGTGCAGAAAACATTGCCCAGCATTTTTTCATGAGTTATCATGAGGACGTTGGGGAACAAGTGAGTTTATGAAGTGAATGGATCATCCTCTCTCTAACATGGCAGTAAACTCAATGACCATTTGAGGAGTGAAATTAACATTTGCATTTTCACCTTCCTTCTCCTGATACACTGCTTTGTTTCTTGACCAGCCTGGAAAGGCCTTTCTCAGGGAGACAGCTAATCTGGAAGTAATAAGACAGCAGAATAGCTAGAAAAGCCAAGTTGTCTTAAATAATAGGATGACGCTGCACAATGACACATTGCTTAGCCAATATTTTATGATCCAGATCTTGCAGCAGCTTTGACTCTGAGACCAAGAGAGTGAAGATCAAACTAGGCCTTAACTCCCATGTGTGACCAAGGAGCCGAGGCTCCATTGAATGGCTGAAGGCTTGAGGGCCAAAATAAAGGCTGACGACCATCGTCTCCAGTCAGTGCTGACCTCTGCAGAGAAAGGAAAGATGAGTAATGAGTATGATCACAGGAACCATTGTAAATCTCACTCAGAAAAACAGTGGAAATTAAAATAGTGTAAAAACGCAAAGGAAGGGGTGATGGATCTAAAACACTTTAACAGGAGAAAAAATGAAAGAAAGTGGCTATGATTTGATTGGGTTGTGAGACTAATGACGGATGGTTCTTGAAAGTAGCTAAAAGCATTAAAGGGGCCTATTGAGATGAGCCCAAGAGAGGAGGGTGGGTTTTTCTTTTTTAAGTGAGCACAGTACTTCGGCATGCAATTTTTAAAGCATAAAGGAATAAATGGAACTACATTGGGCTTTACTGTAACCCAGATTTCAGTATCTCATGGGCAGGTGTCTGTTCGCGGTACTGAAAACTCCACAGCCTCCAGAAAGCCCCTGCTGTCAGCAGAGCCTCACAACTGGTCAGGTTAAATGACAACATTAACAACCAGCAAACTAATGAGGCTGCAGGCCCAGAGGAAGACAGATACGCAATAGTTATCCTGGAGGAGAAATATTTTGCCACCCCACACAACGGGGTGGCCCAACTCTCTCCCTTCTTTTTGGGCAAGCAGAGGGGGAACTGAGTTTAACTCCCGCTCTTTTTCTCCTGGGATATACAAGGGGCCATGCTGTTCAGGCTGCCTTCTCATGTAGGAGGGGCTGATTCTGACTCATGAAAAAACTACATATGGTTTTACTTCCAATGACATCTGGAAAGCGAAGGGTCAAATATCGCCTCGTAGAGAGATGTCCTGGTGAACACGGGGAAGAAGCCGGCTCTGTTCTCTTTGGGAGATTAGTAAGAAGTGAAAGAGTCAAGACTGGATGTGGGTGGAATTTTAGTGAGGAATTAGAATAATGCTTCTTTTCCTTTACTCCCCTTCTTAAATTACTTCTATAAAGAGAGGTAAGGACAGAGGTGGGGGGAGGAAAGGAGAGCAGAAGGAGCTACTGGAGGGATCACAAGAATTCAAAGAAAATCACAACCTTTCAAAAAGAAATGAATGTTTTTTCAGCCCTATTTAATACCTGCCCCATGCCTTAGTACTGAGTGAGTTTGAATTAACATTTTATATTTAGAGAATTTAGAAATAATGCCTAAAAGTTTACAGCATTTTGTTTCTCAAGGCACAATAATTTTCATTTAATTTCACATGAGCCTTGTCATATTTACACAAAGAAAAATCAAATTGGCAGTAAAGGAAGCATATTCTTGTTATAATAGGAGCACTTTATGACCAGTTCCTACTCTCCCCAGAATTGGCATTGGGAAATGTGATAGCACAATAGAAAGACAGACAAAGACACACATTCTCTCCCCTTCCCTAGACATATAACAAGTTCCCTCAAGTCTAATCCCCCCAGCAAGGGATCCCACATTTTTCATTAATATAATACAAAAACATATGGTTAAGAAAAGAAAAAGAACATAAAGAAATGAGTAGAAGAGCTACAGAATTCAAAGAAAACACATTCCCTAGTTCATACCCACATCTAACTGCCTACGAAATTTCAATGAAAATCAGATGTGATTTTCCGCATGTATTCTGCTTAAATAAAACATGAGTGAAATACAAGGAATTCTCTGTGTGGTGGTTACAAAATTGTCTTTCCCTGGACTGAGTTATAATTGTATGGGATTATTGTGAGGATTAGATGGTATTTGTCAACTGTTAAAAAAACTATACAAATTTATATTCCCAAATGTTGAAAATTAATTCTTACTGTTCCAGAGATGAAGATATGGTTGCAAAAGACAAGAAAAGGTAGATCTTGGGCCTAAATGTGTACCAACCTCAAGACATAAATTGGCAGTTATTTTTTAAGAGATAAAAACAATTCCACCAGCCTTTTTTCTTTAAAAAAATTAAAAAAATTTTTTTTTCTTAAAATAAAATTCCAGGAAAAACAAAATCCATCCTCATTTCATGTGTGTCACAATGGAATACAAATGGAAAGAAATACAGTAGGAAGAAAGACTTTGCCTGTAAGGTCCCAAGTTTCTTAGAAAGCCCTGAAATCAGATGAAAGAGTTAAAGGAAGGAGGGAAGCAAGGAAGGACATGGAGGAGGGAGGAAGGAAGAAACAAAAGGAAAAAGCCAAGGTAAGACCCAACAAGGAAATGAGTCTCAGCTTATCACGAATCACTTGCTCCTCTTCTGCTGAACACACTGCAGCCAGCTCCACTGGTTGGTACCTTGTTCTTTAATCTGAGGCTTCGACTTCCTTTCATCTTTCTGAATCTGATCTAGTTCATCCTTAGAAGGTGCTTAAGGGGCTGAGGACCGCGAAGTCTCACTCTAAAAAAGATTAAGATAAATAATAGGTTGTAGAAGGGTTTTTCTTTCTTTTGACTTCAGGCTTTTGAGAATGTTTCCACATTTATTTCTATTTAAAGCAAAATATAATTCCTTTGCTGGAGTTGAAAGCCAAAGTCATAACATCAGCAGGAAAGAATATCTATAGGTTCACATTCATCTACGTGTGATGGCAAGACAAATGGAAGTAATAATGCTAAAAAAAAACCCAGTCCTCTTCTTCCAAAATGATTGGTCCTTCAATCAACACATTGATTGAGCACCTTTTATGTGCTGTGCATGCATTCTTTCAGGCTCTGGAGATACTGCAGTGGACAAAACAGAAAAATCCTTGCTCTTTAGAAATGAGAGTCTTGGAGGTGGGAGGCTAAGTAGTAAATTGGAGATGCCCTAAATCATCACTTATTTATCAAAGGTTATTTGCATTAAATACTCTCACATAAACATGTCCAGATTCAGTCAAGAGCAAGATATAAAATTTTGAGATCTTAAAATTGTGAAATCTTTTAAAAAATCCTTAAACATTTGAGAAAGCTGGAATATATACAAAACATAGGTTTTAGCAGTTTTAAAACAAAACTAAGATGACTTTGTTTGTAGTCTGAAAGGCAAAACATGTTGTACAGTCTGGTTTATTAAAAAATTAAAAAAATTTTTTTTCAACAATCAAAGGCTCAAATGAAACATGAGTAAGAAAGAAAAATATTTTTTCAAACTATTTCACAAGAGAGTGGAGGAATTGGAGGGAACTGTTTTTAAAAATATTTCCCCCCAACTTTTCTAGTTTCATTTTTATGTTCCCATAAAGCCTGGCCTGGTGTCTTGCATTTCATGGCTTTTTAGTGAATATATGTTGCACAATTATTTTATGAGTAGTAAAGGTAAGTTCTTGATTTAGAGAGCCTCTCAAATTCATTCTACAAAAAATATTTTGTTGGATCTAAACTGGAAAGTAACCATTTTATTGTATGGTTTATAATTAATTCTAACCTTTTAATCCTCAAGAATCCAAAATTTCCTCTGGGAAATAAGCCATGCTTATAGCTTATTGTTCAAAATCTATTGGAGATAATTACATTGTTTTATTTTATAACCCTTTACAAAAAAGATAGTTGTTATAACATGGCTTCACTATTTTATAACTCTGGAGATTCTACATTATTAAATTCCTTACAACAAACTTGGTCTTACTTAGCATAGTTTCAGAAATGAATGGGTTGGCTTCATCCCTAGGTACAAGACAGAGAGGGAATGCTCTGAAAGGCATGATAAAAGTCCGGGAAGAGCCAAACCATCGGGTAAACATAGTCTCAAAGAAGCTATGATCAGAGGATTCGGTTTATTTTGTGGTCCAGGAGGTGGAGAGTTAAGGGTCAGCCAGGGTTGATTGCTAGGAGCCAAGTCGGGGCAGTGCCAGGAGGCATGGCCAGGAGATGGAGCAGAAAATCTGCAAGACTAACCCAGGAACTGAAGGCAGGAACATGGAAAGCTCTTCCTTAGCCTAGCACTGCTCTAAGGACCTTGCTCTAAGAACCTCCTCAATAGCACAGGGAATTCTATTCAATACTCTGTAATGGCCTATATGAGAACAGAATCTAAAAAAGAGTAGACATGTGTATATGTGTAACTGGGTCACGTTGCTGTACTGCAGAAACTAACACGATATTGTAAATCAACTATACTCCCTTTAAAAAAAAAAAAAAAGAGAGAGACTTTGCCCTGTCCTTCTAGGCATCATGTTAAAGACACTGTCCAACACCAGATACTGAAACACTTGAATTTTTAAAAATTAATTAATTTATTTTAATCGAAAGATAATTGCTTTACAAAATTGTGTTGGTTTCTGTCAAACATCAACATAAAGCAGCCATAGGTATACACACTTGGATTTTAGTTTGGGGAGGAAGTAGAAAAGTAAACATTTTTGCAAAGAATTGCCAGTGGATTCAATGAGATCAGGGATATCAGTTACCTGTTGTCATGCTTGCGACAGTATAATTCTGAAGTTAGAAGTTTAAAACAACACACATTTATCATCTCACAGCTTCTGTGGGCCAGGAACCCAGGAATAGTTCAGCTGAGCGTCTCTGGCTCTGGGGCTTTCACCAGTTACAATCAAGGACTCAGCTGGGCTGACTCCGTTAGGAGAGTCATCTCAAGCAGGAGAGCAGGAGAAGAATCATTTCCAAGGTCACGTTCCTGGCTGTTGGCAGGCCTGTGTCCTCGCTGGCTGGAGACTAAAGATATTAGGTCCTTGCCATATGGGGCTTTTAACAGTGTAGCTCACAGCATGGCAGCTTGGAGCAGCTCACAAGGCTTCCCTTGGAGTAGGCGTGTTAGAGAGTGAAAGAATGCAAGAGTGAGTGAGTGTGTAAGATGGAAGTGACAGTCTTTCTAACCTAATCTCAGAAGTGACATCACGTTGCATTTGCACTATCCCATGTGTCACATTGAGTTTTTACTGTGTTCAGCCATGCTCAAGCAGAGGGGGTACGCAAAGGCATCGATGTTAGGAGGAACCCTGGGACCCTGCTTTGGGGCTGCCTAGCACTGCATTCCACAAAAAAATCTGTATCACTGGACATTTTAGAGCAGATTAGAAAACACTTGACTATGCAAAGATCAAGGTTTCACCTGCCTGAAGGTAGAAACCGATGTTTATCTCAAAAGTTCCTTTTACTCTATGGTTATATTCTCTGTAATGAAATGGGTTTTTTTTTCCGTTTTCTCGGTCAGTTCTGTCTGATACACTATGGTAGGTCAATCTCCTGTATTGTCACATGGCCAAAGTCTCTAAATAGTATAACACAGAGGTTAAGAGACAGACTGCTAAGCCTTGAGTCCCAGATCTTAAGTTACTAGCTATATAATGTTGTGCCTCAGCTTTCTCATCTGAAAAATGGGGATANATGACAATAAGTTTATATTTTAAAATGTGTCAGAAGTATGAATGATACATTGGAGAGAGTATGGCTTTAGAATCAGATCATCAGTTAGAAACCCTCCACCGGCACTCACTGTTGCTGGGATGCTGGGGGACTGTCGCTGCAGTACTGGGCATCTCTTCAGTGGAAATTATCCTATACATATCACAGGTCAGGAAGGATTTAACAAGATGATGAATCTGAAATGGCCAGATGGCATACCTGGCACATTAGTGAGTGCTCAGTAAATATTGGTTGCTTTCTATTTGCTAGGGAAGTTTTGGTATTTTAAAGAATCCTATTAAGAATCCTTTATTAGATAAAGTAGATAGCTCTAATTTATCTTTCATGTAAAAATTAATTTTTCAATTTGCTCAAACTGTGCTACTTTTACATGGCATAAAAATCACTCTGGCCTCCTTAAAACAAGATAATGCTAATGAAATGATTGAGGTGGAGAAATAGATATTTTTTTCCTTATGGAGAGAATTTTCATTCTTTAAAGAAATTAAGTGACTGCCATTAAAAGTGCTTCATTTAAGACCTGTTTATAAAATGGAGACAGGAGATAGGAAATTTAAAACAACAACATCAAACCTCTGTACCAGATACCCAGTGATACATACCTCATACACACACAACCAGCATTTTTATGAACACAGTCTTATTTCTGGAAGCAATCAGCCTTGAAAGGGATATTGGCCTAAATTCATAGTGATGAATTGGTTTCTCCTGTTAAACCTATACTGTGTGTGCCTTTCTTGATGTAAAGAATATTAGTGGGGGGATGGGGGTGGGAAAAACAGCCCCAGTAGTGAATATAGGCTCTATCTACTATGCCAGCTGAGGATACATTTTCTAAAAATACTTCTTTACATGATCATGCAAAAACTGGCACTGAACATAATAAAGAGCTATACATACTCATTTTTTAAATTGAGAAATCTCATCCTGAAAATAGTGACTTAGCAATTTTATTTTCTATTTTGAACTTTACATCATATAACCACTTGTTACAGATGAGTGCTTAAAAGATGTGGCTAAGTACAGTAATTTTCCCTTATACTTGTGGTNACTCATTGGAAAAGCCTCTGATGCTGGGAGGGATTAGGGGCAGGAGGAGAAGGGGACGACCGAGGATGAGATGGCTGGATGGCATCACGGACTCGATGGACATGAGTCTGAGTGAACTCTGGGAGATGGTGATGGACAGGGAGGCCTGGCGTGCTGCAATTCATGGGGCCGCAAAGAGTCGGATACGACTGAGTGACTGAACTGAACTGAACTGAACTGGATTCTCTCTGCACCCGCTTCTAATTTTGTTTATCATCGTCAAATTCCTGTTTTCATATTCTTTTTGAGAGTTTTTGGTTGTTTGGAGAGTGGGTGTGTTCTGTGCTTTATGGCTGTTTACCATTAACAGATAAATATACTAGGAAGACCTTAGGGTGTGCAGTTCAGTTCAGTTCAGTCACTTAGTCATGTCTGACTCTGCGACCCCATGGACTACAGCATGCCAGGCCTCCCTGTCCATCACCAACTCCCGAAGTTTACCCAAACTCATGTTCATTGAGTCAGTGATACTTAGGGTGTTAGCATCTAGAAAAGTTTTCAATATCATCACTGTCATTTGCTCCACGTTCTGAAACTGAAAAATAGATCCTAGAACCAAAACTTTCATTTTTCCACCTTTATTTCAGAGATCTCACTATCCTTTGTCGTTCACAAAAGTTTGATTCCTGATTTACCTGTAGGCTCTGGCTTGACTGTAGATTGATTACAAGAAAGCCTAGTCTTTCTGTTCAAGAACCAAAGAACAAAAGGCACTTTTTTTTCCCTCTAACAAATTATTTTACAGGTTCTTCCTGATTCAGTGATAAAGAATACTCATGCTGGAGAAAGACTTTGGGCCTGACGATAAATGCTGTGGTTGGGTATTATTTTTATTCAAGTGTGCAAAACCCTGGAGGATTGATTGACAGCTGGGAGATGGCATTCTGTAAAGAAGGCTACTAGTATAAGTTCAGTCATCCATCTGATGAAATAGCTTGATCATACTGTTAATGAGGTACCTGCAATTCCAATATCAGAGACCATTTGGTCACTGAGAGATTTTTTTTTTAAAGTTTTTAATTGGAGAATAATTGCTTTACAATGTTATGTTGGTTTCTGCCATACGGTGTGAACCAGTCATAAGTATACAAATGTTCCCTTCCTCTTGAGCCTCCCTCCCACCCCTCACCCTATCCTGCCATTCTAGGTTATTAACAGAGCACCAGGTTGAGCTCCCTGGGCTATACAGCAACTTCTCACTAGCTATTTATTTTATATATGGTAATGTATATGTTTCAATGCTACTCTTTCAATTCTTAACCCTTATTATGACTTCTGGGATTTCTTGGTGGCTCAGAAAGTAAAGAATCTGTCCACAATGTGGAAGGCCTGCATTTGACCCTTGGGTTGGGAAAAGCCCCTGGAGAAGGGAATGGCAACCCTCTCCAGTATTCTCACCTGGAGAATTCCTGGGACAGAGGAGCCGGGCAAGCTATAGTCAATGGGATTGCAAAGAGTCGGACATGACTGAGTGACTCACTCACACATTATGACTTCTAGATGAATAACCTAACTCCAGAGCTCAAAGGTACTGAAATTATATCTTGTACTTAGGTCCTTCTCATGACAGACCGTCACTGATGTTCTGGAACGAGAGAAAGAGAATATCACAGAGGAGCCAGGAACCACTTCGCCCAAGCCACATGCTTCTAAAGTAGTCTCTTGGTTCATTAGAAGTATGACAAATGTCTACACAGTGAAACTATTTAAGGAATTAATATTGGCTAGTATACTCATAAATATTGGATTCAAGGAATAAACCATGCTAAAATAACCTGCATGGATTTTAAACTGTCAATCCATTAACCACTCTCAAAGAGACGCACACTGAAAATTGAGCCAAACCTGCATTGAAGTTTAAACTAGAATCCTTGAGAGATTTAAACCTGAAATGCAAAATAGCATACTCAATCAAGATCTAGAGTTGTCTGAATTGATGTTACATATACTTCTTAATAGATATGTGGGGTTTGCAGGGGGTAGATTTCCAGTTCATCTGCTTTACATGACACTGAAAAGATGCATTCAAAATAATCAAGAGCTTTGGGTGTAATTCAAATATAAGTGTCATTGAAATGACAGTAATAATGAACTCAGCATGCCATCTCGTCTAGAAATGCTGTATTCATTTCTTCCCAAGTATGCACGTGTCCATTTCAGGTTCTTTTAAGAAGACACAAATTCAGGTGCATCCTCAGGTAAACAAGTGTTGCCACAGTATTTTCATTGCCACCAAATTGTCATAATGGGGACTTGTAAGATTTAAAAGAAAAATATCCTTGTGCAGCAAAACAACATATGGGTGGGGAGGGGAAGGGGTGGCGGAAGCCATGCTGGACCAAGAGACTTTCTCTTTCCTTCTTCTGAGAAGTAGGAAGAAGATGAGCAGATCTCAAGAGGAGATGCTGGGATGTTTCCCATAAGCTGTGTCAGTTGGCTCTTACTGCAAGCCATCATTTCTTTCTCCTGGGCTTCTCCTGCCATTTAACTCTATCTTCTCACTTTCAGTTTTCCAATCTATCAGCTCTTGTTACCTTCTCTTATTCTTCCCTCACTGCTTTCTTTTTCTTTACTGTTTAAAAAAAAGATTATTCATGGCACTTTGTTCAAGAGGCCAATAGTTTTTATCTAGGGGGACCAGAGCAAGGGGGGTTCTGCAGGAGCTGAGAGAGACCAGACTCAACACTAAGTATAAGGACAAATGGAGATTCATGGCTAAGTAGGAGAGGAGGATGGTGGGTGGACAATTATTAATAAGAAACATCCAAGTTAGGAGGATTCTCGCTAAAACAATTCAACAGAATATTTGGTGAAGGTAGGCCAGAGGATAAAACATCAATGGTAGGGGATTTTCAAATAACCACGCCAGCAGGATTTTTGCTAAAAGTAGACTAAACAGCGTCAAACATCAAGCCCAAGGTTGGGTTCATGAAGGT
Source organism: Neotragus pygmaeus (assembly GCA_006410875.1). Lineage (NCBI taxonomy): Eukaryota > Metazoa > Chordata > Mammalia > Artiodactyla > Bovidae > Neotragus > Neotragus pygmaeus. The sequence goes on along the minus strand of SJYV01024281.1, from coordinate 307,891 downwards.
TCAAAGGAATCTGATTAGAGTTAGGTCAAGGAGAAAGTCTTGAGAAAAGAAAGCAAGGAGATCCTAAAAGAAAGCAAGGAGATCCAACCAGTCCATCCTAAAGGAGATCAGCCTTGAGATTTCTTTGGAAGGACTGATGCTAAAGCTGAAACTCCAATACTTTGGTCACCTCGTATGAAGAGTTGACTCAATGGAAAAGACCCTGGTGCTGGGAGGGATTGGGGGCAGGAGGAGAAGGGGACAACAGAGAATGAGATGGCTGGATGGCATCACTGACTCAATGGACATGAGTTTGAGTGAACTCCGGGAGTTGGTGATGGACAGGGAGGCCTGGCGTGCTATGATCCATGGGGTCACAAAGAGTTAGACACAACTGAGTGACTGAACTGAACTGAAAAGAAAGCAAATGTTCTCTAAAACTCTGTACTCCAGTCACCATAGGAAAGGTGCTTTACATCAGCTTCTTTCCCCAACAAAGTCTCTAAGGGTCATCCTCCAAGTCTGAGAAATAAATATGCACAATTGTAGTCTATAGACTGGTTGGGATGAAATTACTTTCAATATAAGGTCCAGTCTTCTTGTTCTTTTGTTTCCTAACATGCTATTTCAGCAGAAATCATGCCCCCTCCATCCAATGATTTAGGCATTTCTTTTCATACTACCTTCAAGATATGTCCCAGATAATTTGCTCATTTTCCAGAGAGACACTGTGTTATCTCACCATCTTCTCTTTCCTGGATTCCTGCAAATATCTTTTGACTGGTTTCCCTGTTTCTCTTGTACTTTACTATCCCCTCTAAGATTTTCAGCACATAGTTGGGAAAACTGGCATTGTTAAACAAAAATTGGATCAAAACAAAGACACCCAGATTTATTAAACTCTCCATTGTAATTAAGATATGGTCTATCTCCTTGCTTTGATCTCCTTGCTGTAAATCTATGCAGACTTGGCCTCTGCCTTCCTCTTTATCCTCATCATGTTTCTGATCTCTGCGGGCCTTGGCCTGTAGTGGCTTGTAGTGGGGCTTTAGTTCCTGGCCGGAGACTGTGGCCAGATCACAGCCATAAGCCAAGTCCTAACCATTAGACCCATGGTCAGTGACAAGGCCCTAGCTCTTCAGCTTTGCAGAGAAGAATTCCCACAAAGACAGAGCAGTGAAACAATCGAATTGTTTATTAGGAGGAAAAAGAGTAAGGTACTTGTGGATAGACACATGGGCAGACTCAGAGAGTCATGCCCTCATGGTGGTTTAAATCATTTATGTGGGGCATTTCTTTCTGGTTTTCTTTGGCCAATCATTTTGATTTGCCTGGTTCTGAGTCTGTATTTGGCAAATCTCAGGATCCTCCCATGTGTGTGTGCATTTCTAGCCAAGATGGACTCTAGGGAGGAGGCCTAGTGTAGATCACCTTTTCACCTCCAAGAATCTTTCTAGTGGGAAGGCATCCCTGAGAGCAAGAGATATGTGATCTTTTAACTCTTAGGTGGGCAGAGCCCAGCTTCCTCTCTCGATTGTCCTGTTGTTTTCATCTTGGATTATTGGTCCACAGGGAATGGATTCCACCTGCTTACCCTGGGGACCCATCTATCTCCTACCTCATTTCAACATCCCTCAAGTTCCTTTGGATTCAGCCCATCTCATGTCTCCCCTTCTTCTTTTCCTTTTGGGTTTCATGGTACACGCCCCCGTTTAGAACACATCTCTAAAGTAACCTCTGTTTTTCTCTCAGCCTTTCATTTGTTCCCTTCTCGGCACTTACTACTCTTCAATACATTTTTTTTTTCTGTCCTTTAACATGTTTTTTGGTTGTCCCACCCAGGAACAATTGCTCCTATCCTAGCACCTAGGATTCATTATTGAATTCCTAGTACCTAGAAAATTACCTGATACATGGATAGTGACTAGTTTTTGAATGAATGAATGTCTCCAAGGCACTTCTCAGAAGTCTTCTAAACAGGAGTTTCTAGAAAGAGTACAGCAGTATTGTTTAAAAGCCATTGTCTTTGATTTGAGAGATAATTTATCTTTAACGAATATGAAATGTCCACTCGATTTCTCTAACCATATTCAGATTAATTTCATTAATGAGGATTAGTCATTAATGAGACATAAAGGGCATAAGTTACTAGAGGTGTGTGTCCAAAGAAATTAATTTTACAAAACTATTTAAACCAGTTGTCCACATTGTGGCCCAAGCTTGCCAACAAATATAAAGATGATAATTTAGATAAATAAAATAGAAGTTTTTTTTGGGGGGGGGGCTCCAAAATCACTGCAGATAGTGACTGCAGCCAGGAAATTAAAAGATGCTTACTCCTTGGAAGAAAAGTTATAACCAACCTAGATAGCATATTGAAAAGCAGAGACATTACTTTGCCAACAAAGGTCCATCTAGTCAAGGCTATGGTTTTTCCTGTGGTCATGTATGGATGTGAGAGTTGGACTGTGAAGAAAGCTGAGTGCCGAGAACTGATGCTTTGAACTGTGGTGTTGGAGAAGACTCTTGAGAGTCCTTTGGACTGCAAGGAGATCCAACCAGTCCATTCTGAAGGAGATCAGCCCTGGGATTTCTTTGGAAGGACTGATGCTAAAGCTGAAACTCCAGTACTTTGACCACCTCATGCGAAGAGTTGACTCATTGGAAAAGACTCTGCTGCTGGGAGGGATTGGGGGCAGGAGGAGAAGGGAGGATGAGGTGGCTGGATGGCATCACTGACTCTATGGACGTGAGTCTGAGTGAACTCTGGGAGATGGTGATGGACAGGGAGACCTGGCGTGCTGCGATTCATGGGGTCGCAAAGAGTCGGACACGACTGAGCGACTGAACTGAACTGGAAATAGAAATCCCATGTTTACTGTTACAATTGGAGTGACTCTAGGGATTTCTGTTGTTGTTTAGTCACTCAGTTGTGTCCGATGCTTTGTGACCCCATGGACCAGAGCCTGCCAGGCTCCTCTGTCCATGGGATTTCCCAGGCAAGAGTACTGGAATGGGTTGCCATTTCCTTCTCCAGGGGATCTTCCCGACCCAGGGATCGAACCCAGGTATCCTGCAGTGGCAGGCAGATTCTTTATCACCAGGCCACCTAGGATACCAACTCCAGGGTAACCTGAGTTCAAAGGGTGACCCAAGAGTGAAACAGACTTCACTTCCACAAGCTCAGATGTCATGAAGAGTGACCTGCCCTAAGGACACGTCTTTCCCTGCACAGTTTCTGCCAGAGGCAATGATCAGTAGTGAAGAGTAGCCAACGCAGGGCTCGAAGTGCTTGGGAAGGCCACGGCAGCTGGCTGAGGCAACCCAGGGTCTGACAGAAGAGCTGGCAGGTGCCTGAAACACACACAGTGGATTACCTTCCCTTTCCCCAAATAAATGCAATGCTGATCAGCGTTTCTCTTGGAATAACCATGGAATTTGACCCATGAACATGTCATCAAATATCTATCTCGAGAGAATCCAAGTTACACAACCTGCATCACCCTGGAGGGCTCAGTCACGTACACATTCATGGCAAACTTTTTGGAAGACCTTCAGTAGCTGCTTGTCCTAAAGAGCTGAACACAAAATTCCTGGGCAGCTTTTCATGACCACTCTTTTGAAGGTCACACAGAGTTTCTGTCATGAATGAAGAATTTCATGCAACTTTGTTGGGAAGGGCAGGGGTACAGACATGAGCCAAACGTACTCTCACTGTAAGATTTGATCTCCATGTACAAACAGTCACCTTTTGAGAAATAAAACCTTTTATGAATTAATTATAAAAAAATTTCCACCAAACAGTTTAGGTGAATGTACAGTTAGTGAATATGGTCACAGCTTTAACCACTTCAAAAAGGAGTAGAATATTAAAATATTTTCCATTTGGAAATAGTTCTAATAAATGATGCATACACTGATTTTCCCAGTCATTCAGTTTTTATTTTGGGGGGTTTTGTTTACAGATGAATACATCCCAGTTATAATAACTGTTTCACATATTTAATTTTTAAGGAATTTCTCCTCCTTATCTTTAGTCAAAGCCTTTTCCAAACAAACACGACAAATTGAATATATTAATAACAGTGCAGATTTAATCATGACAAGGTAAACTAAAAAGAAACAATAATCCAGTATAATTGAGTAAAAATTAGATACAAAGTTAGAGCTACACTACTATAAAATGAAATCTCAAAGGTAGGGGGATAAATTGGGAGATTGGAGTAGGATGGAGACAAAGGCCTTGGAAACATCTGATGACAGGTTTCAGGGTCTCTGTGAGTTCTTTAGTAATGAGCAAGTGGGATGTAATCTGACCCGTGCAGGTATACTATTCAAGTATATTGGATTCAATAAGATAAAATATACAGTAAATTTGTATGATCTCCTTTTTGTTCAACCGATTCTCTCTCTCTAAAGTTCTTCAAAACATGATGTAGAACCGATCAGAGCTGGGAGGGTCCTATCTAACAACTATTGGCCTGATTCCGGAACCCAGAAAAAGCAAACCAGGTTAATTACATCCCTCACCTGTACTGCACCAAAGAGATTCATTTTGGCATAGGTTTAACACATGATAGCAAATAGGTACAAACAATAGAAGAAAAAGACCAGGAAGTTATATCAATACAGTATTCATGCAATAGTTTGTCTGCCTCACAAAGAATAAAAACACTTAAGTGGTAGCATTGGGCTATACAAGGGGAATATGCTGTTCTGCTGTGATACCTAAAGTTCTTTCCACCCAAAGAGAGTTTCATTATTAACATTTTCACAAAGCATAATTAGGAGGCTTCTTCTGAAGCATTGTCTCCTAAAAAAAAAAAAAAAAAATGTGATTGGCCAGCAAGATACAAAAAGGATGCAATTCAATAATTACCCTACATTTTTTAAAAAAGCATTTTTTTCCTTATCAGGTAATGAAACAATAATAACAATAAAAGCTAGAGAACTCGACACAAAGGGACCAATTCAGTGTTTCACAATAACTCAGATACATGTGCTCGTTATGGTTCCGAGTGATGTTCTTCTTTTCTATCACCATGGAAATTGACATCAAATTATTTTCAATATAGTTCTGAGAGGAGAACAAGCACTTCTAGCACATAATAGAGATATTCATACCATGTAATGAAACTGACCACTGTGCTAATGGACATCTACTTGATGATGAATGGTGTTTTTAAAAAGTCTTTCTTTATCCCTTAAAAGCAAAATGCTTTGCCTTGCTTTGTAAGAAAACCTACTCAACAACTCCACAAGAAGTTATGAGTGGCAGAAAAGCTAGTTCAAGCCTAGTTCTCACATTCAAGGGAAAGGTAGTGAGATGAAAGATTTCTTTTCAATTTTAGTTTCTTTTCATTTAAAAGCAAAGCGGAAAAAGGATATACTGGCTTCAAAACATCTGAATAGAGTAGATGAATTAATAAATGCTGTTCACACTTGTAGTCAAAAGGGAGCTTGTGAAAAGAAAAGGCAAGATGCCACTGGCTGCTGAAAGCCTGAGGCATTTTGAATTAAAAAAAAAGACATTAACATTCAGATATAGTCCTAACCAAGTGGATGCTTCAATTAGCTGGTGCTTTCCTGGAAGGACCTCGCAGGGGCAGAATAGCTCTTTTGACTGTGTTACCTTGTCTCCTTCTTTCAATCAAAGTGCTTGTGCCCTGAAGTATGTTTCCTTCCATCAGAAATATTTCTTTTCTGTGTTACGGCCTTGGCCAGGACTACTGCACTGAAACTTCAAGCAGAGTCGATACCGAAAAAAAAAAAATTTAATTCCAGAAGTTCATATCTATGATAAAACAGGAGATTACGAACCCAGAATATGGATGTAAAGTCCAGGTGAGGTGAGGTGATGTAGAGCCACTGGACCACCTCCTTCTTCACCTGAAAATAGTTTTAAATGGCTTCGTGCTCTATGAATCAGGTGAATTCTTGCTTCCAGGCAAGCTCATGAGACCATGGTGGTCCCAGCATCCCTTGAGAGGCAAGCGAGTCCCTGGGGAAAAGGTCTGTTTGCATCTGTAATTTCATGCACATTTTTTGCACTGTTTAATGGTTTATTCAATAGCAGAATGAAGTGAAAAGGCAATTCCAGCCAAGTCTAAATGGTCATTCTAACAAAATTTTAAGCAGAAATAAGCCTCAGAGGACCTGCCTGGCTTACTCCTTTCTGCCCCTTTTCCTCCTGTGGTGCCCACAGGTGAGCTGGCAGAAAGCACTACCCATTCATCAGGTCTGGGCAAGGAAATAGTAACGAGTGAGGGCTTGAGGGCAGACTTGCAGCCCTCATTTTGGGATGAGGGTTTTTTTAATTTTGTTTGTTTGCTTTTTAGGAAAGGAATGTGTTAGACTCCCCAGTCAGTCTGGAATGTATCAGTGTATTTGTGTAAGAGTATTCAAGTGAGGATTCCTGTGAAAGTATTCTGTTCATGTTCTGGAAGACTCCTGATCAGATTATGGATCTGGTATGATCCCTATCATCCACCTTTACAATTAAGGTTTTTTTGTTATTTTTTCCACTAGGAACACATAATTAGCATCTGTGGTTGTAGTTGTTGTTGTAGTTAGGTATGGCACATTGAGATCTGCATGTAATCCTTCACCAAAGACAGATGCACAAACCACCACCGGTAGCACTGTAACATTTACAAAGCTCCTGTGAGGAATGCCTCTCCAAAGAAACCTGCTCTCTGAAGTTACCGCTAAAAAGCAGAGATAAAACCCACCAATTACAGCCACTTCAGATGCAGTAGTAGATTTATGGTAGCCTCTCAATGCTGCCCATCATTTCTGCCCCAAAATAGATTTTTTTAAAAGCTTCAAAACAACTTTTCCCTTTTAAACTGACATTAGTTGTGAGCCAGACATGGGCGTGGGGAGACGGTGGTAGACAAGTAAGTTCTGCCAAGATATAGAGTTAGGAAAAGCAAAGCAAAAAATAACAAAAGGGCAGAATCATATAAGCAGAGGGTTGAAGCTAACATAGACAATATAATTAATTATTGTTTGAGGTAAAAAAAAAATTGAGATCCAGTAAAAAATCTACTGGAACTGACCTGCATTTCTCTCATCTTAAAATTAGTTTCTGTTTCTTGTATTTAAAATATTGATTTTGAAAACTGACAATCATCTTTTACTATTGTGACTTTGTAACTATTACTCACTTAATACCATTGTATCATGATTGGTCAACAGAAAAATAATAGAATTCTATATTACCAAAATGACCATTTAATAGAGAAACCTGTAATCATTTATAAAATCCATATGCATATCAGAATTATCTTTGAATTTTTGAAAAATACAAATGCCCAGATATTAACTTTTTCTCCAAAGTTCCAGATATGTTTCTAGTGAGCAGTCATATATCAGAACAACTGGACTATATGATTATTTTTACTTTTATCTAGTTTGTTTTACTTTTTCTATTTCATAGTTAGTGCTCCCATTTCATTTAGTTTATATTTTCCAATTTCTCCATCTCTTCTTTTTTTTTTTTGATGTTCTTTCTCAAGACTTTATTAAGTGTAGTAGAAAAGCTTTTGTATAGATATACAAAGAGTATATATAATATATATATATATATATTTTAGAAAACAAGAATTTTTTCCTAACTAAAAAAAATATGACATTTTGACTCCACTTGTTTGATTTAGTATGAATAGAATGCTAGGTTTCTAATTTAAAAATGTAGACATTCAGCAAGCAACAAAGGTTTATTGTACAGCACATGAAATCATAATCAATAGTTTGTAATAACATATAATGGAAAATAATCTCAAAAATAATCTATGTGTATATGTACAACTGAATCACCTTGTTGTGCACCTGAAACATTGTAAGTCAAACATACTTTGATAAAATACATTTATATATTAAGAAAAAATATCACAATTAGATCTCCCCTAGAAAACCCAATGATCCTTGTGTTTTGTAATTGCTCACTCTCACCATATTAAAATGTAAAGGGAAAAGAAGTTTCGTTGCTGTCTACCTAGTGCTAAGCTTCCACTCTTTTCACGTGGAAACCACTGCTCACTTTTCTCTAAATGAGATCAGCCCTGGAGACCTGAGGTCAGGAAGCCTGTGAGCAGCTGACCAGGTTTAGACACAGGAGGAGCCCATGGTCCTTTCACTCCTTTACCCTGAAGTGCTTAGATACCTGGATACTGTTGCATTACTCTGTGTCATTGTTGTTGTTCAACTGCTAAGTCGTGTCTCATTCTTTGCAACCCCATGCACTGTGGCACTCCAAGCTCCTCTGTCCTCCACTAGTCCTGGAGTTTGCTCAAATTTAAGTCCATTGAGTCAGTGATGCTATCTAACCATTTCATCCTCTGCTGCCCCTTCTCCTTTTCCTTCAATCTTTTCCTGTATCAGGGTCTTTTCCATTGAGTTGGAACTTTGCATCATGTGGCCAAAGTATTAGAGCTTCAGTAACTGTCCTTCCAATGAATAGTCAGGGTTGATTTCCTTTAGGATTGACTGGTTTGATGTTCCTGATGTCCAAGGGACTCTCTAGAGTCTTCTCCAGCACCACCATTCAAAAGCATCATTTCTTTGGTGCTCAGTCTTCTTTATAGTCCAGTTTTCACATCTATACATGACTACTGGATAAACCACAGCTTTGACCACAGCTGACAAACCACAGCTTTGTCAGCAAACTGTTATTACTAATAATATGTGTATAAATCCCACTTGGTTCTACAAAACTATGAAATAATGTTGTGATATTGAAAGTATGATGAAATCGTTAAAAAAAATTATTTTGCATTTTGCTCTAAAGTTTTCTTTACGGCTGAAACATTTATTATTCCTTTATTGTTTAAGACCACCTTGTACTATATCACTTTTTTCCGTGGAGAAAAATAGGAGTCTGAGAATTAAGATCCATAGCTATGACACGGAAGGAGCTGAAATTTCATCTCCCTAAGTCTGGTATGTTTTGGACTACATGATAACTGTCTCGGTGTACCCAGGGATTCAGAAATTCATTCATTCCACAAATATTTCTGAGCACTTGCTCTGTGTTGAGCAGTGCACTGATGTTGAGGTGGTGATCTTGATTCAGAGATCACCCTTGGAGATCCAACAGAATAGGACAAGAGGAGAAAAAAGGTTGGGGGAAAAAACAACAACTTGATGAGATCTCAGCAAAATAGAACAAGCCAGTAAATTTACTGAACATAAGCACAGTAAGGGGGTGGTATCAGAGAAGACAAAAGGAGAGTGTTCCAAGGGAGGTCAAGGGAGGAGAAGTGCTTCATTACCCAAACTTCATTATCTTTCTCTCATCCTATTGTTCTAAGAGTTCCTAATTTAATTCACATCAGAAGATAGGATTTCCTTTTACTTTATTTTGACCTGAGTTCCGTATGTAGACCTTTCTTATGGCAGATACATTTCAAAGTCAAATGTACTTGAGTCAGAGGTATAAATTGACTAACATATCATAGGCACAGGGATTGAAAGCTCATAGTTTCCTACTTTTTCAAAGGGTGGTAATAATCCACTATTACATAGAATCAAAGATCAGCTCTATTTTACCTGATGTGACACATTAATATGAGTACAACTATTAATAATTCTCTGGGAATCTGCATGTAAATAAACTGGTGAAGTCAGACTAACATCCTGATTATAACCATGGAATTCTTTGGATTTCCTACCTTGTATTCACCCATCTTTGCTCAGCATATCACTCTATGTTGGGTTCAGTTCAGTTCAGTTCAGTTCAGTCACTCAGTTGTGTCTGACTCTGCGATCCCATGCGCAGCACTCCAGGCCTCCGGGTCCATCACCAACTCCCGGAGTTCACTCAAACTCTTATCCATTGAGTCGGTAATGTCATCCAGCCATCTCATGGCGGGAAAACCACTGGGAAACCATAGCTTTGATTAGACAGACCTTTGTTGCCAAAGTAATGTCTCTGCTTTTGAATATGCTATCTAGTTTGGTCATAACTTTCCTTCCAAGGAGTAAGCATCTTTTAATTTAATGGCTGCAGTCACCATCTGCAGTGATTTTAGAGCCCAGAAAAATAAAGTCTGACACTGTTTCCACTGTTTTCCCATCTATTTCTCATGAAGTGATGGAACCAGATGCCATGATCTTTGTTTTCTGAATGTTGAGCTTTAAGCCAAATTTTTCACTCTCCTCTTTCACTTTCATCAAGAGGCTGTTTAGTTCCTCTTCACTTTCTGCCATCAGGATGGTGTCATCTGCATATCTGAGGTTATTGATATTTCTCCCAGCAATCTTGATTCCAGCATCAGACGTGTATAGAGCACAGTCTACACAAAGGTAATTTTTCTAGACAAAACTGTTGTAACAATTCTTTCCTCAAGAGAATGGACAGAAAACTGTTGCAATTTTGTGGAAAACGTTTCATTTGGCATTTAAAGGCTCCTTTTGGTTTAAAAATATGGGAGAGAGAAACAGAGATTGTAATGACATCAATAAAAGATTTGAAGTTAACACATTTCCTTGTGTATATCTCTATCCCAAAGTTAAGAATCTATGTTTTTCTTCATGAAATGGACAACTCACAATCAGTGGAGATACAGCAGTCACAAACTTTGATTTCTGAATTTTGGTTTGGTGTAATCTATTCTTTTACTTTGGAGAAGGAAATGGCAAATCACTCCAGTATTCTTGCCTGGAATATCCGATAGACAGAGGAGGCTGGTAGGGTCTACAGTCCATGGGATTGCAAAGAGTCAGACACGACTTGGCAACTAAACCACCACCACCAGCAGCATTCTTTTGTTTGCTATTAAAACTTTAATGTAAGTTTCTATAAGGAAACTCAGATGTATCCTATTTTTTCTGCCTTTTGCTTCTACCAACATTTTCAGAGGTCAAGCTAGAAGAAGAGGTAGGTTGTGGTGGTGTCTGAAAATAAAGCTTGAGCCCTCATTTTGTTGTTCAGTTATTCAATTGCTAAGTCGTGTCTGACTCTTTGCAATCCCATGGACTGTAGACCCTACCAGCCTCCTCTGTCCATGGGCCTTCTCAGACCAGAATACTAGAGTGGATTGCTATTTCCTTCTCCGGGTAATCTTCCCTACCCAGAGATCAAACCTGCATCTCCTGAACTGGCAGGTGGATTCTTTACCACTGAGCCACCAGGGAAATCCCTTACATATTAATAAATTCCAAGGAAAGCAGAAGGAGTAATAGCTACCAATGTGGGTGATAGAGAAATAAAAACCAATGTTTCTGCCAAAAAATAAAAAAGGCTTACTGAAAAGCTTTCATAGTATTATTCCTCAGTTAAGCTGACTTGTGCTATGTGCTTTTAGCCACTAAATTATTTTTTCTCTCTTTTTAAAGACAGTATGACATGGGTAATTGTCATTTGTTCTTGTATATGTCACACTCAGACTGGAAAATGTGAATTTTCCTGTGTCCCTCAGTGGCAGGGCAAGCACGTTTGTGCTCGCAAAAGGTGCAGGCTGTGCAGTTTCCTCTCCTCACCACACATTTTTGCAATTACTCAATTCTTACAGGAAGGCAAGAGAGCAGATAAACAAGAAGCTATGGGAGTCTCAAGGAGGAAAGAGATCAGGATTATCTTAATGTTCCCAAGTACAACATAAAAGAGAGTTTTCTGACTCTCGGACCATCTCACCCACGTTATAAAGGCAATAAGGTAGACAAAGATATGCTCATTTCTGTTTCAATAATAATATGTGTCAGGATCGTTTTGCATGAAGGTTAGCAGAGCCATCCATCATTTCGGTGGAACTGCATATTTTCTTGCTCAGCACTGATAGATTTTTATTTTAACCTTAGAAGTTCCTCTCAAGGGACTCTATTAGGGACACTGTCACTTTTTATTCTGCTTTGTTACTTCTCTTTTGTAAACTTTGATGTATGCAGACAACACGTTCTGGCTAGGGAAATTTAATTAGGTAAGTCTACAAATTAATTGTTGCAATTAGACTGCTTCTAACTGCCTGGTGTTATGAATTTACTTATGCAGTAATTATTATCAGATGTCTGGGATAAAAGCCTGCACAGCTAAAGGTGCTACCTTTCAGATGTATACACAGCACTCCACAGCAATTAGGCACACAAAAAAAATAAAAGCAGGTTTTTTTTTTTTAATGAAGAAAAAATATGTCTCCATGGCCATATGTGCATACAGATTTTGACAAGCAAGTTGTTAATAAAACCTAAAGAGGGTTGTTTTCTTTGTATATTGCAAAATTCAAACTGTTAGAGATTACATAAATCACCATAAAACAATTTGTTAGTATATAAACTAAATAAAAATATAAGTCCATCCTGTGAAAGGCATATAGGTATTTGCTCCTGGTCATGATTACAAGGTGATATTTGAAGACACTGATGATTTTTCAGTAAATTTTGTTTTTAAGCTTTAAGATCATTTACCACAACAAATTTAATGGAGTGCATCTTTTAAAGTGTCTTTAAATTTTAAGGAAATAAACAATGGTGCTTCATTGTTGTTTTCTCAAATATTTTCTTCTGTAACAAAGGGCATTGTGGCTTTTAGTAGAAAGACACAGATCTAATATTATTAGTTGAAAGAAGGAAAGCAAAGACAGGCCAATACTGGTGGAGACAGACGCCTGTGAACACAAGTCTGAAAGTCAGTCAGGTGAGAATGAATCATTGGTAGAAATGTAGACTGGTGTAAGTTTTCTGAAGAACAATTTTGAAATGGATTCTTAATCACTTCAGAATATTCACAACTTTTGATCCAGTAATATTTTAAATGAGATTTAATCTAAAATAAATAATACCAAATTTAAAAATAACTGATACTCATCTGAGTGTCAATATTTAATAACCCCCAAATTGCAGCAACTCATATTTTTACCATGATTATTACTATGTTTTCAAAAACTGGAATTAGTGGCTCTTCAATTCATTTATTACCACATTCATTTAATAAGTATTTATTCATCAGCTACTGAACACAAGGCATTTTTCTATGCATTAGGGACACAAAGAGAAGATTCCTACTCTCAGGGAGTTTATACTCCTCAGAGGGATGATATAAACTAAGTAGGGTAAAATATAAACAAAATCATTTCAGAACAATATCTAAGTGGCAGGAAAATTAAGCCAAGTAAGGTATTGGATGGCCTAGTGTGGAGTTTAGAACGTTCTGCTTCAGACAGAGAAGCCAGAAAGGCCTTTCTGAGATGGTAACACTTGATAAAGAGATCAAACTAGTGATTAGTGAATGCGATACTAAAAAAAGAAATGACACACTGATATTTCATTATTTATTTTACATAATACTGGCCTACTTACATTTTGCAAAATAAATAAGTTTAGATTTGATACAATAAAAATCCATGGTCAAATGTTTAATAATTTCAAAAATAAAAATGTACAACTATGTTATAACACCAACTAACCCACACGTTCATAAATTCAGAAGTCAAGTAAGAACTGTCATTTTAGTATAAGTTATTAGGTGATAAAATTACTAGCAGAAAATTATTACTTAAAAACAAACTGAAAGACTTCCCTGGTGGTCCATGCTTTCCATGCTCCCACTGCAGGGGCATGGGTTTGATCCCTGGTCAGGGAACTAAGATCCTGCATGCCACACAGCATGGTCAAAATACATTTAAAAAAAGATTTAAAACAGACACTCCACAAAAATGAAGAAATTTTAATTAATCCTAAGAGTTTCAAAAGCAACACAATGTAATACATTTACTAAAAAGCATAGCTTATTGATGCTATCATCATTTTAGTACCAAAGGTCATTATTCACAAATTTATAACTAAGTTTATTCTGACTGAAGATGAAACTCCAATACTTGGGCCTGATGCAAAAAACTGACTCATTGGAAAAGACCCTGATGCTGGGAAAAACTGACGGCAAGAGGAGAAGGGGACGACAGAGGATGAGATGGTTGGATGGCATCCTGACTTGATGGACAAGAGTTTGAGCAAGCTCTGGGAATTGGCAATGTTCAGGGAAGCCTGGTGTCGTGCAGTCCATGGGGTCACATAGAGTCAGACATGACTGAGCGATGGAACTGAACTGAACTGAACTGAAATCAGTGAGAAGCAATCTTGTGCCCACTCCAAATATTTTCACTTGACTGTTAATAATCCCATCTCTTACTAGACATCTTTGAAGGGACTTTTTAGAAAAATTTATATGCTTATTTTAATATTTTTTAAAAGACTGTAGTGTTTTTATTGATAAGAAGCTGTAGATTTTGTTTCCAAAAAAGACCTGTAGCTTGCCATTGTGTTTTTTCATGTGTAGATATTGCCTGAATTGATATCAAGACTCTTACATTCATATTCTACTCATTTGAAATATCTTTGAACTGAAGAGTGAGTTATTATTTCAATAGAACCTCTGCAACATCACAATCCATTGTTATTTGCAGGTGTGGGCCACTCTAGGGTGTATACAAGAATTCTTTCCTTTTTATATAGATTTAATAATTAAATTTTAAACCTTGATTTCAAAACATCAATGACTAATTTCAGATTATTTGTATTATTAAAATGACAGTGTAATACCAACAGAAATACTAGAATTTCACTTCTTAAGAATAGCAAATAAACTATAATCCTGTGGTACAGAAAATCAATCATTACCAGCCTGTCTGATTATCATTAACATCTGTGATCAAAAGGAGCACACTTTGTACAGATGTAAGAGAAGGAGATTCCAGAAGAACAAAAGCAAATGATGAAGTTCTGATGTGAAAATGAGCAAGGACATAAGTAAGCTTGAAGGGTCATTAAAAAGAAGGAGGCTCTCCCCCCTGGAGCTGCAGGCTGGAGACAAGACACAGAGGGCCTGATGGATTTAAGTAAATTTTTGGATCTTAGTCTATTACATTTGCACAGAATTTGTAATCTAACTAATCTAAACCACATAATGATATGATGTAAAGTTGAAATAAAGATAAAAATTATGATAAGGCATAATGTAACTATAACTTTTTATAATGACAGATAGGAATTTTTTAAAGGAAAAAGTAACCAAAATGCCAACAAGTTTTCTCTAGGTAGGAGATTATGCATGCTCATAATGGACCAGGGGGGCTTCCCTGGTGGCTCAGAGGTTAAAGCGTCTGCCTCCAATGCGGGAGACCCAGGTTCGATCCCTGGGTCGGGAAGATCCCCTGGAGAGGGAAATGGCTACCCACTCCAGTATTCTTGCCTGGATAATCCCATGGATGGAGAAATCTAGTAGGTTACAGTCCACAGGGTCGCAAAGAGTCAGACACGACTGAGCGACTTCACCTTATAATTGATCAGGCTTTTCTCATATTAAACCTTTTCTCTGATCAGTTTGTATTGTTTTATGATGAAAAAAGCAAAATTTAAAAAAATCCATGACAATTTTACTCAAATTTTCAAATACGTGGAAAATTTTTAAACAGATGAATACTCCTTGGCAGAGTTCTGCCAGGATAACCAGGTTAGGGGTATAAGTATTATTGTAGAGATAATATATTTTAGCATTGTAGTAGGTTGAGATTAATCATTTGCCATGAAAGAGCTAAGCAAAAAAGAAAAAAAGAGAGAGAGAGAGATGACATGACAGAAAGAATCCGAAGAAGCTCGGCTGGAACCTAACAGAAGCATTCCCTGTGTGACTCTGAAGAGTTCCAGCTGCAGGAGATGGCAGTGTGCACTCCATGAAATAGAGGTCTTACGGTCACTGCTTTTGGGAATCACTGAGTCATACTGTAGCCCCCTCTTCATAAATGTCTAAGATGTATTCACAGGTGAAAGTTGTTAAACTTTTTGACTAAAGAACACTGAGGAATTTCATTTAACTCAATTTTTCCTGAACTTTCTCTTTTAACCAGAGAAATCTCAGGTGTTTTTCTTTCATAAGACTTTGGGGACTGCTTCCCAGGAACACAAATTTGGGGAATTCTGCCCTGGAGAAAGGCTACACCTTCATGAAATCATCCTTTTATTTAGCCATGGGCATAAATAAATGGAGATCGAGAGTTTGATTACAAATATTAGCTTGATCACTAATGGAGGTAAGTCTGTCTTAAGACTAGATCTTTATTATTACACTCTTAAAAGACCAAGAGGTCTCTAAATTCAAACTGGTGAAAATACTTGAGTAGGATTCCCACTTCTCAGTACCAGGAACCCAATACAATATTGACAGAAAGGAAGAGGGGAGTGGATTCAATCAAGAAAATGAAAATTGTAAATGAGAGTAATCAAATCAGTGTGAGCTTTAGTTATCCTTTAAAAAATATGTACTTATTTACTTATTTAGCTGTATCATGTCTTAGTTTTGGCTTCAGGATTTTTGTTGCAGCATGGATCTAATTCCCTGACCAGGGATTGAACCCCAGCCCCCTGCATTGGGAGCTCAGAGTCTTAGCCACTAAACTACCAAGGAAATGAAAATAAAAATGTTAGTCATTCAGTCATGTCTGACTCTTTGCTACCCCATGGATTATAGCCTACCAGGCTCTTCTGTCCATAGACTCCTCCAGGCAAGAATACTGGAGTGAGTTGCCATTTTCTTCTCTAGGGGATCTTCCCAACCCAGGGATCAAACCCAGGTCTCCTGCATTGCAGGCAGATTCTTTACTGCCTGAGCCACCAGGGAAGCCCAGGGAAGTCATCTTATCAACAATTGCTTTCCTCTCAACTTCCTTCCTCTTCCCATCCACCCGATGTTCATTAAGCTTCATGTTGTGGTGATATTTATGCTGGCCTTCATAATTTCAGTGGATTATCACCAGTCCCTCACTGTCTGCAGCTCTTTGCCATCTGTTTTCTCTACCTCAAGCTATGTTCCATCCTACTCACCTCCCTCACCCAGCCCTCACACACATCCTTCCATCATGATAATTTCCTTTCACTTATTTGGGGGCAGGGTAGGCACTAACATTTGTTCATCCTTTGTCAGCTCTACGTGTGTCAAAACTTCCAGTCAGAGAACAAATCCATGGCAGAAATTGAGGTCACAGCACAATAAATAATACAGAGCACAGAAGTCAGTCCTCAGTAGCACTTTAGAATGGTTACTGGCTGAGAAAATTTGCACTGAAACTCACTGGCCAAAAATGTTCAGAACAATAGAACTCTTCAGCTTAGAGCACAAGCTAGCACCCAGAGTACAGGGGAATGGGGAATACATGTGTAGATACACTGTCTATATTTACTGCTTTTTATGGACATAGTGGAAAATCATTCAGAAAGGAAGAAATTTATACTGAATGAGCACAGCACAAAGATGATATAAAACGGGGTCTGCAGACCTTCAGAATGGCTTTAAAGGTGGCATGTTTCCAAGTCTGTTCTACCTACACCCTCAGAGATGGATACATACTGAAAATCAGCTCTTGATCTGAAGGAAAACACAATTCAGAATAATGTTTGTTATATCATATTCTACAAGCATAACTTGGACACTGGGGCTGCAAAGAGTCGTACATTACTGAGCAACTGACCTGAACTGAACCCAGATATTAAGGGAAGGTAACCAGTTCAGAGGAGCTTCCATGGTGGTTCAGCGGTAAAGGATCTGCCTGCCAAGGCAAGAGATGCAGGTTCGATCCCTGGGTAGGGAGGATACCTGGTAGAGGAAATGGGAACCCTCTCCACTATCCTTGCCTGGAGAATCCCATGGACAGAGGAGCCCAGTGCGCTACAGTCCATGGAGTCACAAGGAGTCAAAGACAACTGAGCCACTGAACAACAGCCACCGATTCAGAGAGCAGTACATGGTCAGGTGGACCAGCTCTGCCATATACCTACACTGGCTATGTGACCTTGAACCTGTCAGTGCTCTGGACCTCCAGTTTCTTCATCTGCAAAATAAGGATACTTATAACAACTGTCTCACCTTCCAGAACTGTTACTATGATAAATGCATTTGTCACTCTTCCAAAAAGCATCTAACAGTAATATGTATCACATAACTGTAAATAAATAAAAACAAGGAATTAAATGTTATCCAACAGAATTGTAGGTATCACCATAAAGATCCATATGAATATAAAAAAATTTTTTTGACCAGTCTGTACAATTCTAATTTTTCAGAATTTATTGACAGCGTTGTGCTTTCTATTTCTATTTGTGGCACGTGGCTATCAATATTTCATTGTGATCCATTCCTGGATGTGGAAGGTCTGCGTCATAGAAGATGCACGTGGTTAAGGCTCCTGGAGTCCATCAACAATTTGCTCACTTGTGCCTGAAAATACACATTTTTTATGCTAGTAATGAAAACCATTTTTGGCCTTTTTGGCCAATTTCTATGTAAGACTTCTGTTCTTTTTGGCTTTCATTTGCATTATTAGTAAAACAATAATATTTTTCTCTCTATTGGTCACTTCATTTCCTTTCTAGGAATTGTTCATTTTGAGAGATGTTTGTCTTATTTCCATTGGTCTAGAAGAGATTATGAAAATGAATGCATTGCCGACTTGCAACTTCTGCCACTTTATTTTTGCCTTCATTAATGGCCTTTTAACACCCAGAAACTCTGTGTGTGTGTGTGTGTGAGTTTGTGCATGTGTGTATGTGTTTGTGTTCATATTTGTGAGGTGCACACCCATGTAGTACTTAAGGTATTTTCATTTACCTTTTTTTTTTCTTGCTACACTTTCTCTTTGCGTGCTTATCATGATCTTCCCACCCAGAACCACATAAATAAGCACCCACATTTCTTTTAGGAGATAATTTTGCAATTTCATTTTTTAATATTTAAATATCAAATCCCTGTGGAGCTTATGTTGACTATGTGAGTCAGGGATGGGACATTACTAACTTCCAAACAGTCTTGGCTTCATTTAATTCTTACATGTTACAGAAGCCACCCAAAGCATGCATCGCATCATGATTTTATTTCTCTTATGATTTCATAGTGCAACTAAGGGTGCTGAAAGAAGTGTAGTTAGCCAAGTGGGAAGCAGGGAGCCCTCAGAGCTGGTGTCCACATGATACGCACAGCAAGTTGACTGCTACACACTGAGTCTATCAACAGAACACTTGGAAAAACAGCTGGCTTTTGTTTTGTATTTGGGTTTTGGTGGAGTTTTTTTAGTCTAAAAGGAACTTTTTTCAGATGCAGTTTATGAAGTGTTAGTCATACAGTCATGTCAGACTCTTTGGAACCCCAAGGACTGTAGTCTGCCAGGCTCTTCTGTCCATGGAATTTTCAGTTTATGACTAGAATTAATAAAAATCATCATCACTGTCAGGGTCCAGCCCCGGTGGATCCAGGGTAATGCGAAGTGGGGGATGGCGTGGCAAGGAAAAACTTACTTATTTAGAAATATAAACAGAGATTAGGAAAGACTAGTGTAGTAGGAAAACTTGGTGGAGAAAAGATGCTGAATAACTTGGTTTATGCGGAGAGCTAATAAAATTTCAAGACAAGGAACTTGCATCGTCTACGTTAGGCCACCAGTGCCCACTTGAAAAACGGAGGGTGCCCTGCCTTGGGCTCCCTCTCCTGTGGGTCTTAGAAGCCAGGGCAAGTAAGTAGACTCAGAGAACTTCCACACCCCAGATGGGAATTCAGCCTGAAAAGGAGAGGGAGGGAGAGGGAGAAAGAGAGAGAGAGAGAGATTTGACACAGGGGGAGCCAGATTTCCAAGAAACCAGTTCAAGAAGCTGGTCTGAGAAACTGGTCCATCCTTTATTGTTCGGGAAAGCTTTTTATACTTTTGGTTGTACATAGAGATCAATGGATAATACAAAGTTACACAGTGCCAGTAGCCCTGACTCTTATCGAGACCAGGCTTTTTCTCTGCATACCTAACTGTACACAAGTCTTAGGTGATTCACATCATCTTCTGGCCAGAAGGCCAATTAACATTTTACAGCCTTTTTCTGATAAGGGTCTGTCAACCAGAGAAGTTATTTGCCTTAATAGTGTTGTTCTTCCCAAAGTCTGGTGCCACTCTCAGAAAGCACTAAATAAAGTTACATTCTTACATAGCAAGGACACAACAATTTATAACAAAGGAAGAGGAGTATAGTGATTTATAACAAAAAGAAAATTCATTAACTCAAAAGTCTAGTATTGTTAACATCAAAACTACTATATTCTTATTTCTGCATCCCGTTTACATTGATTAATATCCTCCCAGGTGCCTAAAAGATAAAGGATATGGAGGCTTGGTGGTAAACATTAACTCAACAATGTAACCCTTCACCAAACTAATTCTTAGCTCTAAAAGGCTCTATATCTTTAAGATGTTTTAAGCTTCATGCCTCTTGTGGTTGGGGGGCTGTCAGGCAAGTTAGAGAGCCATCAGAGGGATTTGAGCTGAGACACTTCTTTCATATGCAGGAGACCAGTTGGAGCTCTAAGTTAACTTTTTCCAGAGAAAGGTGGTCGGGGATAGCCCCCTGTAATGTCAGGAGAGTATAGTATAGCAGACAGTAAACAGACAGATTTTGGTTTCAGGGTAGATGTTCAGGCAGAGGACCCCTTGAGACCTGCCTCGCCTTGCCTGTCAGGTCTCTCTGCATGACCTTGTCATGGGTGGGATCTCCCATGCTGGCTCCCGGCACATCACCTTCAAATTCAAAAGAGAACTAAATGCTATTCCATAATAGTCTGGAAGAAAAGGCTTGAAGTGCTTTCTAATATGTTGTAGCTATAATTATAAGATGACCTGTGCCTTTTCCATGAGCCTGCTCTAAGGAAGGATATGCTATCGACTATATGGCACACACATACGCCCAGACCCTGTGTATGTGTTTGTTGTTGTTTATGGTCGTTAAGTTGAACATGACTCTGTGACTCCATGGACTGTAGCCCACCAGGCTCCTCTGTCCATGGGAGTCTCCAGACAAGAATACTGCAGTGGGTTGCCATTTCCTTCTCCAGGGGGTCTTCCTGACCCACGGATTGAACCTGTATCTCCTGCATCGGCAGGCAGATTCTTTACTGCTGAGCCACCAGTGAAGCCTCTGTGCATGTGTTTAGTTTACATGGTGCCAAAATATCCAGATAATTTTTAAAGTTCAAATAACCCAATGCCTTAACAATGCAACTCCAGACATCTGAATAATTTAAAATATCTTGGGTCTCATTAACATTTCTCTGATACAGGAATAGTTAGCAATGCTGGTTAACTTATGCTGGGCCAAGACACTAGCTAAGTGCAGGATGATCCAGAATGTTCTTTTCACAGATACTCTTAAGGCTAAGATAAAGACGACATCCTATGTAAATAAAGATATCTGAAGTCATACTGGTGTGGTCTGCTATAACAAAAGACCACAGCTTATAAAGACAACTTATAAACAATAGAATTTTATTTCTCACAGTTCAAGAGGTTGGAAGTCTGAAATAAAGGTGCCAGCATGGTCACGTGAGGATCCTCTTTCATGTTGAAGTCTTCTGATTGTATCCTCAAATGGCAGAAGCTGGTCTGGGTCCTCTTCCATAATACACTGATTCCATTCATGAGGATTCCAACCTCATGACTTAAGCACCTATCAAAGGCCCCACCTACTAATACCATCACCTTTGGGAGGTTAGGATTTCAACATATGAGTTTTTAGGGGAGACAAAATCATTCAAGCTATAGCATACACTAAAGTATGCAATCAGACAAAATCTTATTTAAGTTAATAGAATTTTAATTATATTTTGTAAACTCGTTTCTTAGAGAAAATAGAAGTAATCTTTTTGAGTCAGTATCTTCAATCTATTTATATACTACTATATGTGAAATAGATAATTAATTTTGTGTATAGCATACATCATTAACTTTATGTATAGCATAAAGAACTCCACCCAATGCTCTATGGTGATCTAAATGGGAAGGAAATTAAAAAAATCGGTTGGTGTGTGTATATGTATAGTTGATTCACTTTGCTGTACAGCAGAAGCTAACACAAAATTGTAAAGCAACTATATTCCAATAAAAATTAAAAACGAAACCAAACACAAAAATAAAAGTAATCAGAAATCTACCCGGTTACCTTTTTTGAAGACTGTATTATGTGACAGCAGCTTTAGTTCATGTGTAACGGTCATTTGCTATTTCTCAAGCTGAGCTTCATTTCCACATAAGTAAAATAACTTGAAAGATAGGATAAAGTGTAACCCTTCCCTGCATTCTTCACTATTTGAATTGCCACAGTCATTAGAATTTCTTCAAATGGCAGAATTTGTTCTGGAAAACGTTAATTCTCAATAAAATCCAAACATGCTATTTGATGAAAACAGTAATTTCACACACGTCACTCTACTCTGATTGACCTGGCAACTCCCTAATGGAACATAAGACCTGCTTGGAACTGATGGTGTGTTGTTTCTCATAAGAAGGAATATCTGGAAAAGCCAGGAATTTCCTAGGGCCGTTCTTGAAACATGCCAGGGAAGGAAGGTTTGGACAAGCAGAATAACTGGTAACTGAGAAGAAAAAGAGGCTAGAGTGATACTTCCTAATTAGGCTAGGCCATACACACATTCATGCTAACTCCACCAGTGACTCCCAGAGTCACTTCCTTAGAGTTGGGGGCAGTGGCTTTCCAGTATTTTTAATACATACACCCCCTTACAAGTTTGCAAACACAATGTGCCTCTGAAACATTTTAAATTGCCTTAAAAATTTTACAACATGAGTTTAAATAAATTTATTTTCTGTTATTTGGAAGGAGAAAATTAGATTGAGCCAGGTAAAAATATGAAAATATATTCTAATGGAATACATATTTCATGTTTTGGTAAAAATAAGCTTGAGCACCTTATTATATAGCATTATAATTTATTAAAATTGGTTTCAATGACTTTATTAAATAACACCCATGGAATTTGAGAAAAATTAATGTAAATATTTTATCAGTGGGTTTTAATCTAATGTGGTCTTGCAAATGCAGTAACTCCAGAAAATATTCCAGTTATTTATTTTTAAAATTGACATCATAATCTATACTGCTGTGGTTTTTCTGAATTCTGAACATTCTGAAGTAGGATAAACTTTTCTCTTAGTAGATGTAAGTAAAGGGGAAGGACAGAAAGCCAGGTAGGNTTGAGCTGAGACACTTCTTTCATATGCAGGAGACCAGTTGGAGCTCTAAGTTAACTTTTTCCAGAGAAAGGTGGTCGGGGATAGCCCCCTGTAATGTCAGGAGAGTATAGTATAGCAGACAGTAAACAGACAGATTTTGGTTTCAGGGTAGATGTTCAGGCAGAGGACCCCTTGAGACCTGCCTCGCCTTGCCTGTCAGGTCTCTCTGCATGACCTTGTCATGGGTGGGATCTCCCATGCTGGCTCCCGGCACATCACCTTCAAATTCAAAAGAGAACTAAATGCTATTCCATAATAGTCTGGAAGAAAAGGCTTGAAGTGCTTTCTAATATGTTGTAGCTATAATTATAAGATGACCTGTGCCTTTTCCATGAGCCTGCTCTAAGGAAGGATATGCTATCGACTATATGGCACACACATACGCCCAGACCCTGTGTATGTGTTTGTTGTTGTTTATGGTCGTTAAGTTGAACATGACTCTGTGACTCCATGGACTGTAGCCCACCAGGCTCCTCTGTCCATGGGAGTCTCCAGACAAGAATACTGCAGTGGGTTGCCATTTCCTTCTCCAGGGGGTCTTCCTGACCCACGGATTGAACCTGTATCTCCTGCATCGGCAGGCAGATTCTTTACTGCTGAGCCACCAGTGAAGCCTCTGTGCATGTGTTTAGTTTACATGGTGCCAAAATATCCAGATAATTTTTAAAGTTCAAATAACCCAATGCCTTAACAATGCAACTCCAGACATCTGAATAATTTAAAATATCTTGGGTCTCATTAACATTTCTCTGATACAGGAATAGTTAGCAATGCTGGTTAACTTATGCTGGGCCAAGACACTAGCTAAGTGCAGGATGATCCAGAATGTTCTTTTCACAGATACTCTTAAGGCTAAGATAAAGACGACATCCTATGTAAATAAAGATATCTGAAGTCATACTGGTGTGGTCTGCTATAACAAAAGACCACAGCTTATAAAGACAACTTATAAACAATAGAATTTTATTTCTCACAGTTCAAGAGGTTGGAAGTCTGAAATAAAGGTGCCAGCATGGTCACGTGAGGATCCTCTTTCATGTTGAAGTCTTCTGATTGTATCCTCAAATGGCAGAAGCTGGTCTGGGTCCTCTTCCATAATACACTGATTCCATTCATGAGGATTCCAACCTCATGACTTAAGCACCTATCAAAGGCCCCACCTACTAATACCATCACCTTTGGGAGGTTAGGATTTCAACATATGAGTTTTTAGGGGAGACAAAATCATTCAAGCTATAGCATACACTAAAGTATGCAATCAGACAAAATCTTATTTAAGTTAATAGAATTTTAATTATATTTTGTAAACTCGTTTCTTAGAGAAAATAGAAGTAATCTTTTTGAGTCAGTATCTTCAATCTATTTATATACTACTATATGTGAAATAGATAATTAATTTTGTGTATAGCATACATCATTAACTTTATGTATAGCATAAAGAACTCCACCCAATGCTCTATGGTGATCTAAATGGGAAGGAAATTAAAAAAATCGGTTGGTGTGTGTATATGTATAGTTGATTCACTTTGCTGTACAGCAGAAGCTAACACAAAATTGTAAAGCAACTATATTCCAATAAAAATTAAAAACGAAACCAAACACAAAAATAAAAGTAATCAGAAATCTACCCGGTTACCTTTTTTGAAGACTGTATTATGTGACAGCAGCTTTAGTTCATGTGTAACGGTCATTTGCTATTTCTCAAGCTGAGCTTCATTTCCACATAAGTAAAATAACTTGAAAGATAGGATAAAGTGTAACCCTTCCCTGCATTCTTCACTATTTGAATTGCCACAGTCATTAGAATTTCTTCAAATGGCAGAATTTGTTCTGGAAAACGTTAATTCTCAATAAAATCCAAACATGCTATTTGATGAAAACAGTAATTTCACACACGTCACTCTACTCTGATTGACCTGGCAACTCCCTAATGGAACATAAGACCTGCTTGGAACTGATGGTGTGTTGTTTCTCATAAGAAGGAATATCTGGAAAAGCCAGGAATTTCCTAGGGCCGTTCTTGAAACATGCCAGGGAAGGAAGGTTTGGACAAGCAGAATAACTGGTAACTGAGAAGAAAAAGAGGCTAGAGTGATACTTCCTAATTAGGCTAGGCCATACACACATTCATGCTAACTCCACCAGTGACTCCCAGAGTCACTTCCTTAGAGTTGGGGGCAGTGGCTTTCCAGTATTTTTAATACATACACCCCCTTACAAGTTTGCAAACACAATGTGCCTCTGAAACATTTTAAATTGCCTTAAAAATTTTACAACATGAGTTTAAATAAATTTATTTTCTGTTATTTGGAAGGAGAAAATTAGATTGAGCCAGGTAAAAATATGAAAATATATTCTAATGGAATACATATTTCATGTTTTGGTAAAAATAAGCTTGAGCACCTTATTATATAGCATTATAATTTATTAAAATTGGTTTCAATGACTTTATTAAATAACACCCATGGAATTTGAGAAAAATTAATGTAAATATTTTATCAGTGGGTTTTAATCTAATGTGGTCTTGCAAATGCAGTAACTCCAGAAAATATTCCAGTTATTTATTTTTAAAATTGACATCATAATCTATACTGCTGTGGTTTTTCTGAATTCTGAACATTCTGAAGTAGGATAAACTTTTCTCTTAGTAGATGTAAGTAAAGGGGAAGGACAGAAAGCCAGGTAGGTTTAAGATACTTTAATTCATCAATACTGGAGACATCTTTAAAGCCAGCATTTCAAATTATTACTATTGATGTCTAGAGAGTTTAATAGCCCAGAGCTAACCACTTGACTCCTTGGAAAAGACCCCAATCTGGGAAAGATTGAAGGTAAGCAGAGAAAGGGGCAGCAGAGGATGAGATGGTTGGTTAGCATCACCAATTCAATGGACATGAACTTCGGCAAACTTCAGGAGATAGTGAGGGACACGGAGGTCTGGTGTACTGCAGTCCAAGGGGTTGCAAAGAGTCAGACACAACTTAGCAACTGAACAGCAACCACTCTAGTACAATGTGGAAAGAGTGTGATGCTTGCCTTTCTTTTCTGAAGTGGGGAAGGTGTACTATAAATACAGATCTGTTCTCAGGAAGGGCCACCTTGAGGAAAAGTGGGTATGGAAACTGGGGATCTGTAAATTAGCACCCTTAAGACTCTCTATGTATAAGTGCTCTGTAAAGTGTTTTCCTCACATGCCCAGGATTTGTGTACCTCACTTTTAAGACTCTGGGGTGGGAGTGAATTTTGAAAAATCTATAAGCAAACGAAGAGCTGAGAACAACAGGGTAAGCTACGGGGCTAAACTTATAAGTGTAGTCAAAAGTCAATCCCTAAGGACTGACGGTGAAGGAGTTCCTCAAATGAAATAAAGATTTGGAAATGCCATATTTTCAAGAAAAGAAGGGTGGCAGACTGGTGGGAAGGATGGACGGGAGTTTTCCCTCCTTGCCTAGCATCTGTTCGCTCTTCGGTCATTTTCCCCTGGAGGTCCACCCTCACCCCAAGCAGTGCAGTTTCACTGGAGTTAATACTCCCTCAGCGCAGGGAGAAAGCAAGTGACCCAAGTCTCGCCAAGCACACATTTACATTTACATGCACAGATATATCACCCAATAAGAGCCATTAAGTCACAGTGGCATTTTTTACTGAATCTACAGGAAGAAATTCATGCTTTTCACCTCTATGAGCATGTGAATTCAGAACTACTATCAAATCCCCTGGAACCATGAACCAACAAGTTTCCTACACACCCAGAACTAACACAATATTGTGCATAAAAATCAACTATACTTTTTAAAAAAGTGTTGTGTTCTTCAAAATTGTCTTTTTTTTTTTTTTTTTTTTACTGACTTGTGGACTTCATTTACATTAAAGAAAAGAGAAAAAAATCACTGATTTTCCCATTGACAATAAGCAGTAAGGAAGTCTCAGAACTTCTAAGTGGGAAAAGAAGGAAAATTTTGATATTAGGCAGAGACAGCCATTGAGTCTAAGGAAACACAAATGAGAGCTCTATTATCATATTTTGCTTTCACAGATTAATTTAAATGTATTTTATTAAGACCACTGTATCTTAGCTATTGACGTATTCTGTCTACTGATGAGGGTCTCCAATCAAGGAACAAAAGCCTCTAGAAAACAGCCTCAAACAAAAAAGCCAAATGATTGAGGTGGGAGAGGTCTGAAAGATCATTTGATCCAATCCTCTACTTTTACAGTTCACATTACAGAAGGCAAAAAAGGTTAAGTAACTTACTCAAGGTCATACAACTAATTATTGGCAGAGTTAGGAGCCAATAGGTCTCTATTTTATTCTTCTTTATTCAGGCTTCTGATAAGATCTGTGACATAAACCAAATACTGACTTTCTTTGTACTACAGCTGCCTTCATTGTAAGATGGAGGTAAGATCTTTTAGTTCTTTCAGATTTCATAAGCATTTTGTTAGAGTTTGTATGAGCCATGAGCAACATACTTGAGCTTCAATGAAAAGCAAATTATTCATTATCTACCACTTTGTCTGTTAGGATTCTCTGATGTTAAGCAACAGAAAACACACATAGCTTACCTGCTTTAAGTAAAAAGGGAGTTGACTGGAATGATGTAAGGGGCCGCAGAGATTTAAAGGGAGTATTGAGTAACTAGCTTAGCATAGATGAGAACGAGGGTGCAAAGAGGGTGGAAATATGGAAACAGCCCCCCAGTCTTACCTAGCCATTCCTAGAGGATTGATTCTGCTCCAGTTGTTCCTTCAACAGGGGATCTCTACTGAAGATCCAAATTGTGGACAAGAGATTCAATCAGCTCAGACAAGATGACACGTTTTTCCCTTTGCTCCAACAGTGAGCAAGGGTCTGTCACAAGGAGCTTTCAAAGCCCTCTCAGCTTCCTTAGCAAGAGGAGAGGGCAGCTCAATTACTGGCCTCCCAAGATGACGCACAGGGAAGAAGAGTAAGTCTCCCAAAGGAAGCAGAGGTGCTGTTAGGAAGAGAAAGTCATCTACTGATTAACCAGGACTGGAAAAGGTCAGTTTTCAACTTTTCATTCCAGTCCCAAAGAAAGACAATGCCAAAGAGTGCTCAAACTACCGCACAATTGCACTCATCTCACACGCTAGTAAAGTGATGCTTAAAATTCTCCAAGCCAAGCTTCAGCAATATGTGTACTGTGAACCTCCAGATGTTCAAACTGGTTTTAGAAAAGTCAGAGGAACCAGAGATCAAATTGCCAACATCCGCTGGATCATTGAAAAAGCAAGGGAGTTCAAGAAAAACATCTATTTCTGCTTTATTGACTATGCCAAAGCTTTGACTGTGTGGACCACAAAAAACTGGAAAATTCTGAAAGAGATAGGAATACCAGACCACCTGACTTGCCTCTTGAGAAACCTGTATGCAGGTCAGGAAGCAACAGTTAGAACTAGACATGGAACAATAGACTGGTTCTAAATAGGAAAAGGAGTACCTCAAGGCTGTATATTGTCACCCTGCTTATTTAACTTCTATGCCGAGTACATCATGAGAAATGCTGGGCTGGAGGAAGCACAAGATGGAATCAAGATTGCTGGAAAAAAATATCAATAACCTCAGATATACAGATGACACTACCCTTATGGCAGAAAGTGAAGAAGAACTAGAGAGCCTCTTGATGAAGGTGAAAGAGGAGAGTGAAAAAGTTGGCTTAAAGCTCAACATTCAGAAAATGAAGATCATGGCATCTGGTCCCATCTCTTCATGGGAAATAGATGGGGAAACAGTGGAAACAGTGGCTGACTTTATTTTTCTGGCCTCTAAAATCACTGCAGATGGTGATTGCAGCCATGAAATTTAAAAATGCTTATTCCTTGGAAGGAAAGTTATGACCAACCTAGACAGCATATTTAAAAGCAGAGACATTACTTTGTCAACAAAGGTCCATCTAGTCAGGGCTATGGTTTTTCCAGTGGTCATGTATGGATGTGAGAGTTGTACTGTGAACAAAGCTGAGTGCCGAAGAATTGATGCTTTTGAACTGTGGTATTGGAGAAGACTCTTGAGAGTCCCTTGGACTGCAAGGAGATCCAACCAGTCCATTCTGAAGGAGATCAGTCCTGGGTGTTCATTGGAAGGACTGATATTGAAGCTAAAACTCCAATACTTTGGCCACCTGATGCGAAGAGCTGACTCATTTGAAAAAGACTCTGATGCTGGGGAAAACTGAGGGCAGGAGGAGAAGGGTACGACAGAGGATGAAATGGTTGGATGGCGTCAATGACTCAATGGACATGGGTTTGAGTAGGCTCTGGGAGTTGGTGACAGACAGGGAGGCCTGGCGTGCTGTGATTCATGGGGTTGCAAAGAGTCGGACACAACTGAGTGATTGAACTGAACTATGATTGAACAACAACAGTACAATGATCAATACACTTCTGTTGACTGCTGAACTTTGCACTTGATGATATAGCCCTGGAAATAAGAACTGATATATTTAGACCATGGGTCTTTGATGTGAAAGGCAATGTGGTATTGTGCTGATGGCCAATGTGGAGCACTTGTCAAATCAATCAAGATTGCTATCTAAGAAAGCCAGAGTTACTGAATAAACTTTTAAATGGTCGATCCGTTGATGATGCAAACACACCCTAGTTTTATGATTCTCTTAATACAGTTACTGATGTTAGCTAGAATTTAAGCAGAAAAGGAAAATGTTTCATCTGAATTTAGATCCAGACAGTCAGCTCACCTGTTGCTCTAGAAGCCAAAGCAGTCCAGTCTCCTGTCAGTTAGAGGACAAACTCTCTACACATCTCAAAGTACTCCTAGACCTGGAAGATATAGACTAGGCAGTGGAGTCTTCATATCAGGTTTAGAGAGCTCATTTCTCTAGGACTACAATAGCCATCATTTTATCAGGGAGACTGAGGATCTCAGGCAAAATCTTGCCCATCCCTGGCTTAAATGTCTTGGCCTTCTGGGCAAAAAAAAAAAAAAAAAAATCTTTTCAATACTAATGACACTGCTAATATATTTTTCTTAAAAATATTTATGCACAAATTTGAAAGTCCTAAACTAAGTAATAGTTAAAGCAGGGCGAGGGTCAAAGGTATATTTATCTTTAAATGTCATGTAAGGTTTTGTCCACTATTTGTCTGCAACTCATTTCCAAATTCCACTATATTTGAGCCATGGTCCATTTGAAGGGCAGCGTGATCGTTTAAAGTAAACAAGATCATGTTACTGCTCCCTACAACATTCTTCACTGGCTCCTTAGAACCTTCAGGTCAGCTTGTACCTTGCCTCCCACGAAGGCATCTAGGGTCCCTCAGGTCAGCTCTCTGCTGGTTCCCATCCCCCCATCCCTACTGGCCACCATAACGTACTCTGCAGTCAACCATGTGTACAACTGCTCCATGTCTCCAAAATTTGTCACTGAATCTCCTCTATCTACTACTCCTTTCCTCCCCTCTATCTCTACTCCAGTTAACACTTCACCATCCATATCCCTTCTTTGATTAGCTCTGTTCATTTTGGAATTCTCAGCTCAAGCATCTTCCCTTCCGGAAACTTTTCTGGAGATAGGAGACCCTGTGTGTGTGCTCATAATAATGCCCTCAGCATGGCAACCATTATCACAGCTCTCATGAGACTGGACCATCTTATGTATTTAGAAATCTAGCTCTTCCATTCAGCTGTGAACTTCTAAAACAATACGGAGTTTAAAGACATTTAAAGATGTCTTATTCCTTTGTGTACTTCCAGTATCTGACACATTATTGGGTACAAACTGTGCAATATTTACATGTCTATTGAAGACAGGAGCACAAAATTAGAACTACAGATGCATCATTATTATGCCCACCCTCATCTTCTGCCATGGCTGGAAGTAGGTATTATCATCCTTCCATTATCCCCATGCTGAGAAAAGGATAACTACCTCTTCTCTGCTTAAAGAGAAAAATGACAAGGGGATCTTCTACCAGCACTGTATAAAAAATCAGGCTTGAATGTGGTTATCCAGTCATCCAGCAGCCTCCTACCTGGAATGGGTGATGACTCTAAGCTTTTCACTCACTGTGAATGCCTTAGAAGGCTGATTTCACAAGCAGGCAGGGGAAGATTTGAAAAGCACTGGCTTGGATTCTTATAAAGTCTATCTGAGAGAGAAACTGGGGTTGCTAAACCAGAAAGCCTGGCCTGTTCTCCTTGCAACATGATGTGATGGTTTCTAAGTGAGAGGCAAAGCACAGAGGCAAGGACTGGCAGTGTCTGGTACTTTCCAGTGGCAGAGAAGCTGAGGTCCTTTGGGTGCTAGAGGTCCAATCAGAATGCAGATAAAAGAATACCTGTTCTGTGATACCTGCAAATGAATGCAGACAGGGAATTGATGGGCTGGAAAGGAAGGACAGAACCGTATTGCAATTGTAAAGGCTACTGATATTTAGATCTATGTAATCTTGGATTTACTGACTAGCATTGGTGAGGTTGAAGAAAGACGAACGTTAGCTAAATAATCTTGTTTCTGAGCCTTTGCTAGGTTGACCATCAGCATTTCTGCTAGGAGCTAGGGATACTGTGATACTATGGTTTACATTTGACATAGGAGCTTTTCTCCATTCTAGTCATAAGCAGCTCGTCCAGGGTTTCACACGGCACAAAATATTTGTAAAAGCTGGCATCTTTAGGATTTTTTTCCATCTAGAGCACATTTGAAAAGTTGGCATTTACAATTCCCTGAAGTATCCATCTCTAATGAAAACAATGTTGAAGCCTTAAGCACTTTGGCATTTTCTGGACACACTATAAATATACAGGATGTATTTTATCACAGACCGTGTGTGAGAGCACAGGGACAAAGAATGAGCACCAGGGAAAATGGTTTGAGGCAATTCTTTCAACATATTTTCCAAGGCCATTTCAAACGACACCCTCGTCCTTGAACTCCCTGGTGATCATTTTAATAGCAACAAGGACCATTTGCTAACAGGCCTGGCCTGCAAGTTGCATTTGACTTTTTTTTGTTACTAAGGAGACCGTGTTCTAGCCTCTTAAGAAGTTTCAAGCTTTCTTAGCACCACATCCCTAAAACTTCACAAAGCAGTTAAGAATTTCTGCATAGGCTTTAGTCGTTTTCTTTCTTTTTAAAGAAAAAAATTTTTTGGCTACTCCAGGTCTTAATTGAAGCGTACAAGATCTTCAATCTTCATTGTGGGGTGTGGGATTTTTTTTTTTTAGTTGCCACATACGGGATCTAGTTCCCTGATCAGGGATCAGACCTGAATTGGCCCCTTGAATTGGGAGCCCAGAGTCTTAGCTACTGGACCACCAGGGAAGTTCCAAGGCTTT
Organism: Neotragus pygmaeus; assembly: GCA_006410875.1. NCBI lineage: Eukaryota > Metazoa > Chordata > Mammalia > Artiodactyla > Bovidae > Neotragus > Neotragus pygmaeus. The sequence continues at coordinate 275,548 of SJYV01024281.1, read as the reverse complement.
AATTAGAAACCATTCATCAAACTTCCGTTATTTTATTTCTTCCATTTAACCAACTTTGACTGTTGACTTGGTAACAGAAATCCTGTGCTGAGACCGTAGTCAGCTAGAGGTATCTGTCAGGATGAGGGAAACGCAAATAGTGGCCCAGATGAACACTGCTTCATCACCAGCGGTCATTATCTCACTGCAACTCCCTGCATGATCTGCTCAGGTAATTTCTGGAATGGGGCGAGGGAAGGGTGGGTGGGGAAGAGCGGTGACAGGAAATATGAAAATAATTTTAGTCCCACCTCTGATCTTCCCCCACACTCACTTTTTTGAAACTTCAAAGCCAGCTGGGTAGGCTGGCGACAGACAATCCAAGCCACATGGGTGCCCTTTAGGGAGAGCGTTCTAAGAACACTACCCGGCATTCTTTGGAATTTGCTAGCATCTCTCAGTTGAATACAATTAGCAGACAGATCATGGAGTTGCTACTTGGAGGACATCCCTTCATATAACAGAGGAGGCTCAGCCTCTCCAGGATGTATTTATGGACAGAGTGACGCCACCACGTGCACCAGACCGAGGTACGGCCGTGCTGGTGCATGCTACAGAGAACCAAGCTGGAAGAAAAGAGGCACGTTGCGTGTCGTCTTGGAAGCGGCACCTTGACAGAGCAGCGCCTGTAAAAGTGAAATGTTTAACGATGAATAATTTTGTTTGAAGCTCTTCTGACTCCACATTTCCACGGAAAATGAAACCACGGGAGGCATAAAAAATCTCTAAAGGGCCTTAATACATAGATTAATGTGGTAATTCTTTCATTACTATGTTCTGAAGAAGAGCTCCTTACACCAGCCTCTGTGCTTTGCCTTCAGTTATAACATGGCTTTGCATTAAGTGTTTTAATAAAATGTGAAATTAAATGATCATCCGTGGTGATATTCAGCTTTGGGTTGAGGTAAGGGAAAAAAAGATACTTCTGCAGTACATAAAGCCGAAGAGATAGTTCTGTTCCCAGTGAAGAGATCACTGGTCAAATTCGATTTCCCATGGGTCTGTGCCTCTCTGTTAATGGGAAATTTGTTACTACTCTCTCCGGTAACTTTGAGAATTACAAATAATGCAACCTGTTGACAGTCATGGAGTATATATGCTGTCTGAAGCCAACCAATTTAATTTATTCTTTGTTGCACATTTAACCAGGTAGCACTGGGGAGAACAATTATTAATTGCAATATATTATGCCATTTTTAACTCTCTGTGCTTCCCTCTGGTGTAACAGCAATGGCAGAGAAAAATAGAAGCCGCCTGAGCAGCATCCATCTATTGACGGGTGGACATGTTAATAATAAGAGACACAAACAATTAAGGGAGATGGGATGTGATTCTTTCATAGAAAAAAAATGATGTAACAGTTTTTAATATGACTTATTCTGAAATAATGAAGTGATTCTTTAGGACTATTGAGGGTTTACTTTCAAAGCAAGTGGTTTGAACAAATAGCTAAAAGATTCCCCACTAATGATGTAAAAGCACTCTCACAAGAACTGCAAGAATTCTTAAAAGTTGATTGTTCTCATTAGGTACTAAAACTCCAGTTCTTCCAAAATAAGGCTGAGTTGACAAACCTGAAAGGCAACCACATGTTGTCTGCACTAATTCTTTAACAAAGTCACATCGCTTTGCTTCCTGAGGCTTCCACAACAGAAGACTCAGCTCTGAGCCCAGCTACCTAAATGATGGTTAAGACCTTGGGCTCAGAACCCAGACTTTCTAGTTTTGAACCCTGGTTCTGCCACTTATTACCATGGGCAAGATTCTTATCCTTCCTCCAGCTTATTTTCTTCATCTGTACATTAATTGTGTAAATTTCTTATTCCTGATAGGAAGATTAAATGAGACCCTAATGACAAAGCACTTAGAATGAAGCTTAGAAAATGGTAGATGCTAGTTGTTGTCAGATTGGAACTCTAAGTCCCCCATAAACTCATGAAGTCCAGTCCTCCCATCGTTTCTCTCGTGACACATCATAACCATGATCTAACTGGACGATGGGGTTATGCTCATAACTAACATATATTTCTAATTAAGGAAGACCTGAAACCTGCCACACTGAACTCATCATTTTCGAAAATGTCTGGAGACCAATCTATGTAATAAACACTAAACAGATTAAATTTCATCAGCCTTGTCTTTCTGAGCCTTGGGTACATTTTCCATTTCAGCAGAATCAGAAGAGCCTGATCTCTGTAAAGCCTAAGCCAAGAACTAGTGACTATAGTGAAATCATTCCCTGTGGCAGATTCTATGTAAAGGTACTTGATTTCCATCCTGAGGTGAGAGTGAAGAAAACCATGAAAAATACAATTAATTCTCTGTGGTTGTAACAGAGTCACTTGTTATATCCCTCTTTCCTTCTTCTAGGTACAAAACTATACACATTTGCACAATGTTCTCAAGAGCTCTTTGTGAAGTAAATAAATAAATACACAGTATAGTCCTGTATAAGAGGCAGCACTTACTGGCTATGTTATTTTCATTGTGAGTTTAAAACCAGGGTCAATCCTCTACCATGCATGCACACACACACACACACACATACACACACACACACTTTCTACCCATTTCATGTCAAATACATATACCAACTGATCACTGGGCAAAGGAATTGGAATCTGTTGATCATAAAACCAGATGAGAATGTAGAAGAAATCATCTAAAACAAGAGATACATTTTACGTATTTAAAAATGAGCACTTGGCATCTAGGACTTCTATGTTATTGACTCAATGTCAGAAAATAAATTAGAGCTAGAGCTAGGACTAAAATTCACTCTCTGTCCAGACATCTATCACGTCTTCCTGCCTCTGTTGGCAACAATACTCTGAACTTGCTTCATTAATTCAGATAAATGCTGAGTATAACCCTGTGAGAATCTGAGAACACACCCGATCTTTATTTCTTGACCCAACTTGCCAGACTAAGGTCAGATTGTTAATCTTGCATTATTTCTTGATTTAAAAATTGACACATAATTTAGTCCTTTCCAGAAGGATTAATAGGTTCCTCTTGTGTTGAGATATTTACACTAGAGTCTTAAAAATACTGAATAGTATTACAGAAAATAAATCAACAAAAGTTCACATTACTTTTCAAATATCAATCATATGCTGACAAGTCAGTCCCTTTCAAATTACAAATTGCTAAGAACTGTCTAGCTGGTAGTAATTGCCAATGTTTTAAATGCAAGTGTTCTGTGAAACCATTGCTTCCCCTATAAGAATAGTTTATTTTCTGCAAGAGGAAATTATTTTTACTCTTCTACTTTTGTCTGTGTTTTATTCAAATTTCATAGACTATAATCACAACATTCCTAATACTCCCTTGCATGGCAAATTTGCTTTCTCACCCCCTTCCCGGATATTTGGACATATTTTATTTGTTTTTTAAAAGGCAGTAAAAAGAAATCCATGTCTTCATAGGTAATCAAAATCTAGTTATTCATAAATTAAATGGTTGGTTCTTAATCATGGTAACTTTGCCCATTGGAAAAGGTAGTGTTTTGGCTCAAAACCCATTGCTGCCACCTAGTGTTACTGGACAAGCACTGCCTCAGCTTTATTTCTCATCTGTGTCAGAGACAGTCCTCCATAGAGAGAAAGAGAGAGAGCTCTGTTACTTTAGCAATGATCTTAGTAATTAATTATTTAGGAAACTTTTGTCTCTCTCTATTGACTCTTTTATATTTGAATAGTCTGGGTTCCAGACATGCTTCTTTAATATGCTTGGCATTTGAATTCTTTGAAGGCTTTAAATCGATGAATACTAACAATGCAGTAGCTGAGGGCAATCATCCATATTGATGAAGTTCACTATAAATAGATATATGCTGCAATAACCCATGTGTAAAAGCACTGTGTCCTTTTATTCTATTCCTATTGATTCCAAACCCTCTAAGGGCTTGGCTGTCAATAGCTGAGCCAGAGGCATCAGAAGAAGCCCACAGACCACTAAGTCATTTTGCATTACAGGGCAAAGACAAGCTCAGGAAAGAAAGCCCCTCCTGTGTTCCAACTGAACTGATCACACAAAGTACAAGGATTTTCTTGCATCAGAAATTATTTTGTTGAATAGGAACTACCTTTCAAGGGCTCTAAAGGAATGTGATTTAAATAGATTTAAAGATTCGTATCCATTTTATAGGGGTGATTATACACCAGGCAGTAGTAGCTCTTTGGGGAAGGCTGTTAGAAACGTGAAAGGCTGCGGTTCCACAGTTGTGAGCAAGCTGGGGGGATAGCCAGTGTGTGGAATGGATTTCAAGACTGGGAGGCTGTTATGATTCTCTTTCTCTGCCACGTAGAGCAGATATGTGTCCAGGGGTTTGGAGAGACTCTCAAGAGCAGAGGAGCACTCTAAGGCACAGAGGGGCTGTAAAATCTGTCGTAACAAGGGCACAGAACTGAGGGTCTTTGGGTCTTTGAACGTGGATTTTTCCATTAACTTGAGTCATAATCTAACTCGGGTCTTTCCTACTCTTACTAATTTCCAAGTGATTGTAAACCAGACTTGAAGTTTTTTACAGCACTTTCACTCTCATCCCACTGAACTGAATTCAGACACACGATTACACACATATTTCATGTGCTGGGAAATGGTGTCTAGATTTGTGCTCAGGAAGTATAGGAAATAAATTCTGATGAATATATAGAGAAGTGTTTCCTTTACTGATGCAACTAAATAGATCTCTGGGGCATTGTCTTCTGCAAATACGTATAGAACAAGCTCCTCCTCAGCACTTCTGGGCTTCCCTGGTGGCTCAGATGGTAAAGAATCTATCTACAATGCAGGAGACCCAGATGCTATCCCTGGGTCAGAAAGATCTCCTGGAGAAGGAAATGGAAACCCACTCCAGTATTCTTGCCTGAAGAATCCCATGGACAGACAAGCCTGGCAGGCTACAGTCCATGGGATTGCAATGAGTTGAACACAACTGAGCAAAGAACACTTTAACATCAGTTTCAGTACTGCTAGCTTTGAGATATGTACAAATGAATGGACCCCTAAGTCTCAGTGGCTTTACCAAGAGTATCAGCTTATTTCTCATACATATTGTAGTTAAATATGAAAGCTCTGTGAGCAGTCCTCCATGATGAAATATGGGGATGCAGCCCTCCTCAGCCTTGTGGCACTTCCATCCATGAAAACTCTGAAGCCTTCACTCCAGCCGGAGCATGGAGGATCAACAATTGGGAATTGCACAAGATGTTTGTAGACCAGACCTGAAGTTTTTTAGAGCACTTTCACCCTCATTCCACTGGACAGAATTCAGCCATACTTCATGTGCTGGGAAATGATGTCCTGATTTGTGCTCAGGAAGTACAGGAAAGAAATTCTGATGAATATATAGCAATACAATAAATAGAATACATACTCATCTCCCAGTGCCTTATGATTGTCAAACAGTGGTAAGCAAACTACAGCCCATGAGTCAAATCTAGCAGACCACTTGTTTTCATATATCCCAAGAACTAAGAATGTTTATTACTTTATTAAATAGTTAGAAGACTATAAGAGAGAAAGAATATACATCAGGCATGATTTATTACCTGCAAAGCTTAAAATATTTATTATATGGGCCTTTTACAAAAAGTAATGGCCAACTCCTGGTCTATCTATTTCATTTAGTGTCCTGGAAAGAAATAGATGTCACCCTCAAAAGATCATTAATGAAGGGACTTGTATTCGTTTTCTGTTGCTGGCTTAAAACAACACGCAGGTGTTATCTCATAATTTCTGTGGATCAGGATTCTGGTACGGCTTTCTTGAGTCCTTTGCTTAAGGTCTCACTGTTTTATAGTCCAGGTATTGGCTGGGGCTGTGGTCTCATCAAAGGCTTGAACAGGGAAAGATTCCTTTCCAAGTACTCTTGGGCTGATGGCAGAATTTATCTTCTCGTGTTTGTAGGCCTGAGATCCAAGCTGACTAGAGACTATCCCGGAGAAGGCAATGGCACCCCACTCCAGTACTCTTGCTTGGAAAATCCATGGACAGAGGAGCCTGGTAGGCTGTAGTCCCTGGGGTCGCAAAGAGTCAGACACGACTGAGTAACTTCACTTTCACTTTTCACTTACATGCATTGGAGAAGGAAATGGCAACCCACTCCAGTGTTCTTGCCTGGAGAATCCCAGGGATTGCGGAGCCCAATGGACTGCCATCTACGGGGTCACACAGAGTCGGACACAATTGAAGCGATTTAGCGGCAGCGGCAGCAGCAGCAGCAGCAGCAGTGGAGACCACCCTAAGGCTCTAGAGATCCCCACAGATCTCTGCCATGTAACCTTCTCCATGCAGTCAACCACTGGCCTACTGTCTTTTTCAAGGCCAAGAAGGCCTTGTATGATATAACCTAATCAAGGGAGTGACATCTCATCACCTTTGCAATGTTGTGTTGGTTAGAAACAAATCACGGATTCTACCTGTGCTCAAGGAGAGGGGGTTACCAGTTACTAGAATAGGATGACACTCTAGCTATAGGAGAAGACCACCATAGCGGTGCCCAGTGCCTTCAGTGTAGAATGCAACCACTATCAACCTTTGACCCAGCAGGACAACTCGGGGAATAAGGACCAGAGCTTCTCTTTCTTCCAGTCCTCTGTCTGTTGCCTGACTCCCCTCTCCCCCTTCCCCAGAAATCCAACAGAAAAGCAGAGGACAATGAAGATTTGATTGATCCAACCATGCAAAGTCAGCGTCCTAAATTACAGAGGAAGGTGGAGATGGGCGGAGAGTGGATCTTGGAGGGACAAATAAAAGCCATTCCAAATTTTGGGCTTTTGATTTTCTCACATTTCAAGGAAAACAGCAAATACCCTTCAGATAAAATGATAAGTCTATTGTTTGACTAGTAGTTATCCACATCAGAACAAAGAATGACCAGGGCCTGCCACCATCCAGAGGACCATTAAGGCTACTCAAAATCATCTGAAAAGCCAACACGGCTTCACTTGCCTCAGAGGTAGGTTGAGCTCAGAGAACACTGATGCTCACCCTGCTTCTGGAAATGAAGATGCAGCAGCATGTTTTACTCTGATCAAGAGATACTGTTGGAGAATGCTCTTTATGCAAAGATGAATACAACTCCTCCCAATGATGGGCACAGGTGACACCTGCCAGTAATCCTCACTTGAATTCCCACTTGAATATCCAGCTTAGTGTCTGCACTGAGATGAATGATAACTTTCTCCCACTGAGTCATGCCTGCTGTAGAAACAGAGGCATGGCCTACCCAGGGAAAGCTGGTATTTACAACACTAGCTTTTCAGTAATCAGAGTTCTCAGTAGTAGAGCATTTCACTACGAGGTCAGTTTCCCCAGTCAGCTGCTCAACTATATCAAATGCATCAAGGAGAGGGTCCCCTTGAAAAGTGGGAGTATGTTGAGTCTGGAACTGCTGATGGAAAATTAAGACCAAGGCAAAAGAATGAGGGTTCATCATTCTTTGGCACATTTCTAGGTATTTTCTGTTTTGCTGTTAGCATATAAAAGAATAAGTGGTGCTTATCCCAAAGTGAGTTTGGAATCCTTAAACAGTACTTATTAGCTGTAAGGTGGGCTCAAGGATATATTGAACTATACAGGGTAAAGAGTCGATATTTTGTAATAACTGTCAATGGAAATTAATCTTTCAAAATGGTACAAAAACTTTTTAAAATTGAAAATTAAAATAAATTAAATTTTAAAATGATAAACTTGGCCTCAAATTATGAATGAGGAGCTACATATAATGCAAAATAATAACAATATATTCATAGAATTTGAGTATATCTTGCATGTAAAAGTGCCAACAGAATCAGAGATGCAGAAAATGAGAACAGACCTCATAAACAAGGCTTTGAGCCATGAATTCTGGTAATAAAATTTGAGTAAATTCTTCCATTAATATAAGAGGTTTTCCTTCATATCACCTCCTCCCACACACTGTATCCAATAAGGCATTGCTGCCTAATTGAAAAGTTTTCTAATGAGAGTTTAGGTAAAACTCATTAGCTAGATATGATAACATGGCAGACTTCCTAACAGCAACTTTATTGGTTACCCATAAATAGAAAATTAATTAGTGATGAAGAAAATAAATCTGTAGCCATACCAGAGGTATGAACGGTAGTATTGTTTTAAGCTTCTATTAACTATTAGTTCATTACAACAAATTACAACAGCCATAGAAGCATCATGTGAATATCCAGTTTACCCGTGACTGGTAACACTGAATCGAACACCAATATGAGCTTGTGATGGGAGATTTTAAATTCTTCCTATAAAACATGTAGCCTAGAAAACCTTAGCAGCAAAGTGTTGCTCATTTTAAAATGGGAATCTTTAGTTGTTGGGTGCATGCTAAGTCTCTTCAGTCATGTCTGACTCTTTGCGACCCCATGGATTGCAGCCTGACAGCCTCCTCTGTCCATGGGATCCTCCAGGCAAGCATACTGGAGTAGATTGCCATTTCCTTCTTCAGGGTTCAGTTCTGTTCAGTTGCTCAGTCATGTCCAACTCTTTGCGACCCCATGAATCGCAGCACGCCAGGCCTCCCTCTCCATCACCATCTCCGGGAGTTCGCTCAGAGTCATGTCCGTCGAGTCAGTGATGCCATCCAGCCATCTCATCCTCTGTCGTCCCCCTCTCCTCCTGCCCCCAATCCCTCCCAGCATCAGGATCTTTTCCAATGAGTCAACTCTTCGCATGAGGTGGCCAAAGTATTGGAGTTTCAACTTCAGCATCATTCTGTCCAAAGAACATCCAGGACTGATCTTCTTTAGTTCATTAAAAAAAGTAAGTTCATTAAAAAAAGTAAAGTTCATTAAAAAAATCAAACTCACGTAAAGTAGATAAAATGTAGTCAGAGACTTACTTTATAAGAACAAAGTAGAGTGGAGAATTTTGGAGGTGGATGGTGGATATTGGAAAACAAAGTTTGTTTTATCTCTCTTATTCAAGCAACAGGTACAAAATATCTTACCCTTAAATTCAATTTAATGTTAAAGAGTCAAAATATGGTTACATATTGAGTAGAATTCAGTAGTTATCTATTTAATTAGGCCATCAGTCAGAAGATTTCAAAAAATATCCCAGAGTGTGCATTTTCCAAAGTAGAATTGGTATTCCCATTGATTCCTTTACAGTAGTCATTTCCCACTTTATACTGCATGAGACAGAATCCGAATAAGAATCATAGATTGAAAATATTCAATAATTTCCTGCCATCTTTCTCTGTATATGTAATACATACAATACATAGTCCAAATTTATCATGTGTGGAAGTTAGCCCCTTCAAAACTCTGTTCTCTTTATATCCCAGACTTCATTCACACACTCCCTAGATATTCTTCATGTCAACACATAAAACCGTATGTTCTGTCTTTGCTTTCCATTTTTCCCTATCCTCACACCTTTGACATGAATTCCCTCAATTTGAAATCCCCCTCCTTTGTTACCCATCATGTAAACTCTTCCCTACCTGGGAATGTAAGCACACTATCATCCATAAAGTCTCCTGGTCACATTCATGCAAAGATTAGTTATTCTTGCTGAGAATGCACAGCACTCTGCAAAGATCACAGCATTATCTAAATTGCATTGCAATCATTTGTTTGCAAGCCCATCTTCACTGCTGAACTGTAGGTAGCTTCTTCTCATTTGTACCATCTCACCACTAGCATGGTGGTACAGAGTAGACTTTAAGGGGTCTTGGTTTAAGAAATGAATGATTAAATGAACAGGTGAATCAAGGACTACTGCATCCTTGATCCTAGTGCACATGCCAATTTCTAATCTCCTGCATGTCTAGGTTCCTCTGCTAAACGTATCTAAAACGTATCAACAGGAACAGCATAGCCAGAAGAGATTGGCAAGGACAGAATTTGAAGTTTATAAGTTTATTCAAGGAGAAAATACAATAGAAAGAAACCAGACACACTGGAAATCTCTGAAAATGACAGGGAGAATTTAATCTTTACATCCCTTGCCCTGCTGAGCCAACATAAAGCGCAGCAGTGTTTTCTTGGTGCCAGTAGAGGGCAGCACACACTTCATTAACTAGAAAGCAGGCTGTGCTGAATTCCTACTTAAGAAGCCAGAACTCCAGTAACTATTCTAGCAACGGAAAAACCTAGAGTATTGTAAAGTTAAATTTAAAAATAAATTAATTAATTAAAAAAAATAAAAATAACCCCCTGAAAGGGATTTAGAGATTAAGATTAAAAAAGTAAAACCTACTTAATAAACAAGAAATCTGTAAGTTCTTGTTTATACTTCCACTGATTATGAAAAAAAAACAAACAAACAAAAAAAAAAAACCTAGGATTCTTCCACCTCAAGCAGAAGTCTGCCCCCACCTCACAAAATGTGATGCTTTAAATATTTTTGTGTTAACATCATTTCATCCAATTCTACTGCAGATTTTAAGCTGTGATTGTGTTTATGCTTTAAGGGTTAATGTGGCAAAGCAGAAAGAAGGTAGTCTTTGAAGTTAGACTAGGTTTGAACATCTGGATCCACCACTAGCTAGCTGTGTGATTTGGTCAAGTTACTGAATCGTTCCAATCCTCTTTTCACTCAGTTTTAAGATACAGATAATAAAATCTCAGTCATGGAGTCAGATCAAATGAATATATGGGTATCACCTTGATGTTCTATAGCTGTCTTCCCTCCTTCTCTGTTTCTTCCCATTTAAGAAAAGCAAACATGTGCAAATGTCTATCATATACAAGGCAGGACACCTTGACAGAACCAAAAATTGCCCAGAGCCAGCCTTGGGTAAATTTGCCAACTGAGTCAAATTTCTCTTCCAGGAGCTCTGGCAGAGAATATTAGAACACAATGAATAATAGTAATAATATAAAGTTTTTGACAGTAATAAACACATTACACATTATAGAAGTATGGAAGACAACGCCATTTAGTAATGTGTAATATAGTACTGCAGTAGGAATTCAAGAGAATTTAGTCTTCATTTACAATGACATGGTTAGGATGTATTGGTGACCCACAACAAAGTTTGTCCAAGTAGATACTGGTCTAGAGAAGCACAAACTCGCCAATGTGTGAGGTCAGCTAGAACAACAGACTTTAAGAATCTCTGCCTGTCTTGTACCATACATTTATTATCCTTTTATAACCAAAAAACACTTTTAGACAGCGCAACATAAAACAGTAACAAAAAAGAGAGCAACAGGGATGAAAAAACCTGTTTCTACCAAGGATGCCAACCAAATGGTAACTAACAACAAAATCTGGGGACCAAACTGGGAATAAATAGCTGAGAAATTCAACACAAAGAGAGCAAAATTCAGAGCTAAAGCTGACTTACCATGTTAAGTGTGGACTTGACAAGCTGTGTACAGCAGGGTACTTGGGGCCCCTCTATCTTCCCAGGAAACTTGTGGTCCAAGGCTGGGGTCTGCAGAGTTGGGCAGTGCCCACTGTGTCTGATGGGACGTCCATGAGCACTGCGAAAATCAGTGAGTTCACCCACATGAGACCAAGAAGAGGTTGTTTTTACAGAGCTTTCTATAGCAAGGGTGTCGGCCACCATCACTTGTGTTTGGCAGAAACTTAAANCCTGGGATTTCTTTGGAAAGAATGATGCTAAAGCTGAAACTCCAGTACTTTGGCCACCTCATGCGAAGAGCTGACTCATTGTAAAAGACTGTGCTGCTGGGAGGGATTGGGGGCAGGAGGAGAAGGGGACGACCAAGGATGAGATGGCTGAATGGCATCACTGACTCGACGGACATGACTCTGAGTGAACTCTGGGAGTTGGTGATGGACAGGGAGACCTGGCGTGCTATGATTCATGGGCTCACAAAGAGTAGGACATGACTGAGCGACTGAACTGAACTGAGGGCTTCCCTGGTGGCTCAGATGGTAAAGAATCTGCCTGCAAAGCAGGAGACCCAGGATCAATCCCCGAATCAGGAAGATCCCCTGGAGTAGGGCATGACAAAGTACTTGTGTGTGCTTGGGCTAAGTTGCTTCAGGCTCCTGCATTCTCCTGTGGGTTCTTTACCACAGTGCCACCTGAGAAGTCCAGCAAAGTACTTACCTAGGTCCAAAGAAGCTGTCAGCAATAAAAACAGGTAAGTCCTACCGCTCACTGGAGTTTACATCCTAATGCTATAAATTGGACTTACATATCAAATTCCTATTCCTTAAGTGATAAGTACTAGGAAGTATCATAAAGAGATACACCAGGAGGAGTGTGTAACTTATATGATGTTGTGGTAGAAGACCTCTAGGCTAAATTGATAAACAGAGATCCAAAGAAAGTGGAGAAAAGGCAATATGGATATGAGGAAGAAGTTTTCTGGGCAAAAGAAAAATGTACCAAGGCCCTGAGACCACGGTGTCCTTGGGATGTTGCGGACACAGAAAGGAGGCCAATAGGGTAGGGCTGAGGGGTGAGGGAAGGAGGGTAAGGGGTGATCATGGCTTGAAATGTGTAGAAGAGAAAGACCATAGAAAGTCTTGGGGCCAGAGTAAGAATCTAGGGATTTATTCTGAGTTAAAAAAGGAGGCATTAAAGATTTTGAAGAGAAGGACTTATATGATCTTACTTACACTGATACTTTAAAAGATCACTCTGGATGTTGTGTCATGAAAAGATCAAAGAAGGACACAGGATTCACAGATGGTACCAGTGGTTAAAAAATCTGCCTGCTAACTAACACAGGAGATGCAAGAGACAAGCGTTCGATCCCTGGGTCAGGAAGATCCCCTGCAGGAGGAAATGGCAATGTACTCCAGTATTCTTGCCAGGAAAATTCCACAGATAGAGGAACCTGCCAGGCTACAATCCATGGGTTTCAAAGAATCAGACATGACTGAACACATGCCCCAACTCTACGGCAGACAAAGATGGAAGCAGAGAGACAAACTAGGAGGCCACTGCAATGGTGTAAGTGTGGGAATAACTTGTCTAAACAGTGGAGAATGGAGTTGACAGTGACTGAGATGGGAAGACTTTATGCAGAGCATACTTGACACTGACAGAGGCAGAGCTCAATACTGAACACCTAAGAGGCCTATCAGACATGCAAGAGAAATCTCCTGTAGTCAAGTGCTCAAGTGTATCTGAAGTTCAAGAATAAGGTCAGGGCCAGAGGGGCGAATTTGGAAGTTATTGGTTTACCTGTGGAACTACTGCAGTCAGAATGGATGAAATCATCCATGGAGTGAGTGCAAGCAGAGAAGGTTGGAGGCTCTGGCCCTCGGCCCTCAGGTGTTCCAACTTTTGGAATCTGGTAGGTACAGTGGAACCAATTATCAATCTGGGGCAGGAAAGGAGAGACTCGAGAGAGAAAGGAAGCCGGAAGTTCAAGTGAAGACAATGTTTCAAAAATGAAGAGTGTACCTTTGCTGAAGTAATATAATAAAGTATATTGAAGTATATATATTGAAGTAATATAATAAAGTATATGTTGAAGTAATAATAAATAGAGTAAGATGAAACCCAAAGTGCCTTCAAATGGTAGCATAGAAATCATACTTGATGTTGACTGGAGAAGATTTAGTGGATTCCTGGAGATTAAAAAAATGGTCAAAGTGAAATCAGGAGAGAAGCATAGGAAGAAGAAGCCTTGAGTATAGACAATTTTTTAAATGACTTCTGCTGAAAGGTGAAGTTAAAAATAGAGCATTAGATCACGGAATCCAGTCCCATCACTTCATGGCAAATAGAAGGGGAAAAAGTGGAAGCAGTGACAGATTTTCTTTTCTTNGAAGAAGAAGCCTTGAGTATAGACAATTTTTTAAATGACTTCTGCTGAAAGGTGAAGTTAAAAATAGAGCATTAGATCACGGAATCCAGTCCCATCACTTCATGGCAAATAGAAGGGGAAAAAGTGGAAGCAGTGACAGATTTTCTTTTCTTGGGCTTCAAAATCACTGTGGACAGTGATTACAGCCATAAAATTAAAAAATGTTTGCTTCTTGGAAGGAAAGTTATGACAAACCTAGACAGTGTATTAAAAAGCAGACACATCACTTTTCCAACAAAGGTCTATATAAGTCAAAGGTATGGTTTTTCCAGTAGTCATGTACCAATGTGAGAGTTGGACCATAAAGAAGGCAGAGAGCTGAATAATTCATGCTTTCCAATAGTTGTGCTGGAGAAGACTCTTGAGAGTCCCCTGGACTGCAAGGAGATCAAACCAGTCAATCCTAAAAGAATTTAATCCTGAATGTTCACTGGAAGGACTGATGCTGAAGCTCCAGTACTTTGGCCATCTGATGGGAAGAGCTGACTCATTGGAAAAGAACCTGATGCTGGGAAAGACAGAGGCAAAAGGTGAAGGGAGCAGCCAAGGATGAGATGGTTAGATAGAATCACTGACTCAATAGTGATTGAGTTGGGAAATAGTGGAGGACAGAGGAGCCTGGTGTGCTACAGCCTGGTCCCAAAGAGTAGGACACAACTTAGTGACTGAAAAACATCAACAATTCTGATCAAAATTTGAAGGATATTTAAAGGGGAAGTGGGATTGGGTAAGATCAATCAAAACAATCTTAAAACTTATCTAATAAACCTATGAAAATAGTCAAAACTGTCTTAAGAAACAAAGAATTTTGAGTTATAATTATCAGGTATTATAATCTCTAGTAATTAGGACATTAAAGTGGCAGAATTAAAATATGAGTTAATTTCATTTCTCTCCCACTTTTTTTTTTCTAAAATGAATATTTTTCAAAAAGTCCATAAAAAACATAAAGCATTACCTCTTGAGGGACATGAAAAAAGAAAGTTTTTTTAAAATGAGATGTTTGAGCATGTTTATATGGTGAAGGGAATTATCCAGTGGAAAGAGAATACCTTATGACACAGAAGAGAGAGAGATTGGGTGATGGCAGGAGTGTTGTCCTTTCAGAGCTAAGAGGAATTGGTACCCAGCGTCCCAGTGAAGGGACTGAAGAACGCATCAAAGTTTATTTCAACAAGAAGCAAGGGAAGCCATGCACAAAAATGTAAGTATAAAATCCTAGAGGCACGAATCCCGACCGATACGTTGAGAATAGTGAAAGTGAAATCACTCAGTCGTGTTNGTGAAGGGACTGAAGAACGCATCAAAGTTTATTTCAACAAGAAGCAAGGGAAGCCATGCACAAAAATGTAAGTATAAAATCCTAGAGGCACGAATCCCGACCGATACGTTGAGAATAGTGAAAGTGAAATCACTCAGTCGTGTTCGACTCTTTGCGACCCCATGGGCTGTAGCCTACCAGGCTCCTCTGTCCATGGGATTTTCCAGGCAATAGTCCTGGAGTGGATTGCCATTTCCTTCTCCAGGGGATCTTCCTGACCCAGGGATCTAACCTGGGTCTCCCACATTGTAAACAGATGCTTTACCGTCTGAGCCACCAGGGAAGTCTAGGTTGTTAACAAAGTAGTCTTTCTTTCAGCTTTTATTTACTGAGTTTTTATTTAGTTTTTTGATGTTTTTAAGCAGAAAAAGACATTGACATAGGTGAATCTCATTTTCAATTGACTGGATGGCTGCACGGAAGGGGAATGGAAGGAAGAAGAGGCTATTAGGTGTTAGATGTAATAATTAGGTGTTAGATTAAATAATTAGATTTAATAATTAAGGACCTACACTAGAACATGGGCAGCTCTGGCGAAATGAACGGTTGGATTAAAGAAACATTTTGAAAAGGCAATTGACAAGTCTTGCTGACTGACTTGTTACGAAGGATGGAGTATAAGATTTCTTTATGTTTTCTGCCTTACCAGATTGAGTGAAAAGTGATATAACTAACTAAAACAAGGATTATAGGAGAAATGGTAAATTTCTTTTCTTTCTTTTTTTGGGGGGAGGAAGATAAAAAGTTTGAATTTAGCACAATATTTGATTTATAGGTGTCAAGGCAATGGCACCCCACTCTAGTACTCTTGCCTGGAAAATCCCAAGGACAGAGGAGCCTGGTGGGCTGCAGTCCATGGGGTCGCTAAGAGTCGGACACGACTGAGCAACTTCACTTTCATTTTTCCCTTTCATGCATTGAAGAAGGAAATGGCAACCCACTCCAGTGTTCTTGCCTGGAGAATCCCAGGGACGGGGGAGCCTGGTGGGCTTCTGTCTATGGGGTCGCACAGAGTCAGACACGACTGAAGCGACTTAGCTGTAGCGGTAGCAGACAGTGCAAATACAGGCAAATGTCTGAAAACCAATATTTGAAAGCTATCATTGTGTCAGTGCCAGTTAAATGTTGAAAGATGATGATCTCATTGCATGTTGATGTCTGCAGTGAGAAAAGAAAATTGAAGACTGACTCTAAGATAAAATGCTAGTAATTAAAAACTAAGTCAATGTGAGCCTGTGAAAGAAGGACATGATCAACTTAACCAAAGTTTCCAGGAAGACTGAAGCCACATTCAGGCTGCAGCCTCAGTCAGCCCATGGAGACTTCAGTGAATATGCTTTCAGTTAACACAGCCAAACAAAAGAGAATGGACTTTTCACAACAAAGGTGATAATTATACATGTGTTTAAAAACAGAATCACACCCCTAAACCTCCCTCCCACCAAGGAGGACTTGTACATACCTATGGTTGATTCATGTTAATGTAAGGCAGAAACCAACACAATATTGTAAGCAATTAACCTCCAATTAAAAAAAAAATTTAAATCACAAATGTTATGTACCCCTAGGTATGAGCATCATGATTAGGAAGTATCACTCTGATGTTGAAAATAAAGTGGGTGGTATTAGAGCCTTTATGGTCTAATTTCAATAGCCATCCAGCCCAGATCTCTGTTATATACCACAATAGATGTTCCCCTCCTATAGGAAGATAGGAGAGGAGGTGGTAGATTAAAGGCCAATGAGATACAATTCAGTTAGGAGGTCCTGGTCACTTTGGAATTCCCTGGTGACAGATGGTAAAGCATCTGCCTGCAATGTGGAAGATTGGGGTTTGATCCCCAGGTCGGGAAGATCCCCTGGAGAAGGAAATGGCAACCCACTCCAGTACTCTTGCCTAGAGCATTCCATGGATGGAGGAGCCTGGTGGGCTACAGTCCATGGGGTCTCAAAGAGTCAGACACGCCTGAGCGACTTCACTTTGAATTTAAAAATTTTAAAATGTAAGAAAGTACCACATCACCCCTATCCAAGTCTCTTCTTGAAAGCCTAACAAATAAACCCAAACATTCAACTTTACCAAAATACCTGGAAATTAGGCATATATGAGAAGGAAATACACGTAGAAGAGACATCACCATTCTTTAGTGTTTATTTTTTCTAGATTGCTCTCTGATGAGGCCATATGAACAACTCATAGGAAGAAGCTGTTTTGGTTATAGTTATTCAAACTCTGGCTCAGATGGCAAAGAATCTGCCTGTAATGCAGGATACCTAGGCTCAAGCCCTGGGTTAGGAGATCCTGTGAAGAAGGGAATGGCTACCCATTCCAGTATTCTTGCCTGTAGAATCCCATGGATAGCGGAGCCTGGTAGGCTTCAGTCCGTTGGATTGCAAAGAGTCAGACACAACTGAAGTGACTGAGTGCATGTGCGTGTGTGCACACACACATTCAAACTCACTGCATTACTTTATTCTCCAAACTATACATTTTTTAAAAAACACAAAAAACAGTAAGAACAATATCTGTATGGTACTTTTTCATACAAGTGATTTTTTTAAAGCAATATCTTATTCAAATTCCCAATAATCCTATGAACTTTGTAATATTATCATAATTATTAAAAATGTGAAAAACAAGCCTTGGGATAGGGTAATGAATTTAACTTCAGGTTGTTTGTATAGGAAAAGGCAGAACCAGGATTTAATTGAATCCAGGTAATTTGACCCCTATGCTCTTTCTACTCTATTAACTAGCTTGTTCAACAGATGGTGTCTGGATCCAGAGAGATTTCCTTTAATTTCACAAGAAACAAATTGCTTTGTTAACTGGGCTAGCTCCCCTAAAACTTCACAAATCAAAGTTTGTAAAGACTATATACTCTTTGATATGGGTCAATGTTCAAATTTTAAGTTAAACTAGAAGTTGTTACTATTACATAAGGTATATAATGAACATATAACAAAAATATTGAGAGATGAAAGAAAGCATTTTAAGCAGTTTGGACAGTTTTCTCTGAAACTCCATTCAAATGACTGTGTAGTGCAAGGAATTAAGGTAATCAGCTTTAGAAAAGGTGTTTGTACACTGATGAGACATGAAAGGCATGTATAAATGATTTTAAAGGTTTTGTGACCTTTCATGAAGATGCCCAGACAATGCGGGTGGTGATGACTTGCTTAAATCCTGGAGAAAAATAATAAGTACTTAGTTGAGGGTCAAAGAGAAACACTGACTAATAGAAGAACGTGTCAAGATGTCTGCAGGTTATACATACAAAATCAAGTGGTTGTACTCTTTCTCATCAAATATTTAAGAGATTTTTCAGGAACATTTTGATGAGATTTTTAAGTTTTTAATTTTTACACAGACTTAGAGTATAATACTTGGGAAAAGTTGGATACTGTTAACATTTCAAACTGGAACATTGGAAATTGAGTTTGAAGGACACATGGTCTTTGAAGATACAGTATGACTTAAGGGAAAGGTTAGGAGGATAAAATGAAAAGAAGTGATGTACTCAGCCCATACAACCAAGGCAGAGGATTTGTGTCAAACAGTTCATTGTTGGAGAAAGTTCCTTCCTGGTGGCTTTTCTTCTAAAAGGCAGGAACTGAACTGTGACTTTATTTCCATTCGTAAGAAACCACATTCAGCTGCCAATGCAGATATCCTGTCCTTAAGTCTTGAGGCATACTCATGCAAATTTATAGACTAATCCCTGATTTCTGTAAAGCTACTTTCCTTTACAGCAGGGTTTACAGTTTGGGCTGTGCTCTTTAAGAATAT
Source organism: Neotragus pygmaeus (assembly GCA_006410875.1). NCBI lineage: Eukaryota > Metazoa > Chordata > Mammalia > Artiodactyla > Bovidae > Neotragus > Neotragus pygmaeus. Next base: position 256,635 of record SJYV01024281.1, on the reverse strand, counting down.
CTGAACTTATCTATTTATATCACATGCACATTTTTGTTGGAGAACTTTCACCATACATGGAAGGGAATATCGTTATAGTCTCAGGTTAACTTCCAAATACAGAAAAGTAAATTAAGATACTTAGTGATGGTGATGTTCTTTTTGTTACTGGATGACATCTAATTGCTATTCCTACAGGATGGAACAAGGTGACTTTGAACTTGAGCCGGGATAAAGCCACTCTGAAAGTCCAAACTTCACTCTTTCATTGTAATCACTGGCTAAAATGGTGGTCAAGGGCAAACCAGAGACAGAGAACTTGGTCACCCACAGAATTGAGACCACATTACTTGAATAAATGACATGCTATCCACGCTCGGCCATTTTACTTCCTGCTGAGAGTTGTGACAAATCATAGACTTCAAATTTCCATCATGGGGGAAAAATGAGTTCTTTAGGGAAGAACAGTATTTGTCTTCCTCAAGTATAACTCATCATTAAGAACAAGTGTCTGGAAAAGGAAACAGTTCTTCAGTTGACATTGTAACTGTGCCCCTTTTTATTAACATTACAAGGGAATTTTGTAGGAAAATCGACATGCATTTATTACTTCTCTTGATCCCTTGCCAATCTGTCATTAGTGAAGTAGCAACTTGTATAAAAGTTTTTTAAATGCATAATGCACACAGGAGAGCATGCTTCTTGAAAAATAATCAATGTCTTAAAAGTTTTTAATACATTTTAAGCTATGCTATCCAAAAGTGTATGTGTGTGTGCATATATACATACACACATATATACACATATATATACACACTGTATTCTTGCCTGGAGAATCCCATAGACAGAGGAGCCTGGTGGGTTACAGTCCACAGGGTTGCAAAAGAGTTGGACATTACTTAGCAAGTAAACATAAACAATGTGTGTATATACATATAGATATATAATGCGGTCCTTTGCAGACATGAATGAAAGAAGATGCAAACATTCAACTTGTTACTTAATGCTTTGTATTCTACATAGATGTTGATTATCAAGACTATTAAATAATAATTTTATCATTTTCTAAGAGGATGTATTTTCCCAACAAAAACAAAATATAAGTAGAAATCAACTAAGGTACAGCCAGTATATTCAAACTCTTAGATGGAATGCTTATCTGCTGTAGGAAAGACATCAGCTTAGATTCTTTCTAGATTCGAGCCAAAATTCACCTTGCTGCTCTCAAATGAAGGACTTGCTATTTAATGTTGACTTTTCCTTAATGGCACTAATTTACTTCATTAACAATAAGATCAGGTAAAAATTGATGTCCAGAATACTTAGATGAGTCTGTAGATGACGTTTTTTTATTTTTTTCCTGGAACAATTTCATTTTACGTATATTACCTCATCGATCTCTGACACTGTTCAAGGATGGTGTTATCTACATTTTGCAGATAAGCCTAGCCCTGCCCCCAAAACACCTTGAGTCTGTTGTAAGATTCAACTAACCATTGATGTACGTACCTGTCACTGGTTAATTGCTTGAACAGTATTTGAATTTTGCACCTCTGAAATTCTTAGACTATTCTATATAATTCTGCCTGAGATAGCTGGCTTGTTCATCAGTTTTCTTTTTGTTGTTTGAATTTTGCTGCCTTCATGGTGTATAAACAGCCTCACTTATGTTTTACCTGGAAATAAAACTCAAGAGAATGCTTGATCTTTTGGCTAGGTACAGAGAACCTCACCGCTGAATAGGAAATGTGGTTGATGCATAAAACATCTAGATTTTTCAATTTTTTGGAAAAGCTAAAATTCAGATAGATTTCTCAGCGAAGGTAACAACTTGCCTTGACAACTTGATGAGCAGAGAATCATCATTTCACACAAAATAGATGGCAGGCATTAATTTTCAGTGTCAGATCAATTCATTGACCACAACTATCAAGAGCACAAAGAGAATGGACAATTAATTCCTTTCTGACATGAAATTACTATATAATAGAACTGCAACTTTCACTCTTTCTCCAACCAATTGTACGATACTCTGCTTTCAGAGGTCATGGAAAGCACAGTGCAAAGAGCCTTTGACCAAAACTCTTGTCGAGTTTCTACACTTGTTGGCTGATTGATTCATATCAAATCATTCTTTTCTTTTTAAATGCTCCCCTCATCTTTCCAACGTAGAAATATCAGAAAGGCATGGATTTAATGTTAACATTCCTCATCCTTCTCTTGCAATGGAACTGATAAAATTTTTCCTTTACAGGAGTGTGCCTGCATTATCTGTACACAGTACCTAAACTTATATAGAGAGTTCTTTTGTTTTGTTCTGATTCTAGTTAAAGGTAGATATAGGCAGTCTTGTGAGGCCTGGAGTTTGATACTAAAGTTTATCTTTAGTGTGATCCTGAAGTTTACCTTTAGTGTAAGTCTGACACTTGATAATGTAGACTAGTTCAACTTTAAGATGCTGTTTTTTTTCAGAGTCGGATGAGACTATTAAATAGTCTTTAGCACACCACACAACCCTATGTATCTAGCTTAATGCCTGCCATGTAGCGGGCATTCAATGAGAACTTGTTAAGTTAATGAATGAGTTCCTTTTAAAGACATTGTGGTAATGTCTAATTTACATGAATTGATTCCAGCAAGTTGAGAGCCCGTTGTATTTGTCAATGTTAGTCATGTTCTTGTCCAGTTAACAAAGGTGGTTTTTATGTATTCCTGGGAATGCTGACAAAGCAAAGCAATACAGTGATTTTCTAGACTGTGGAAACGAAGTGGCATTAAGGATGAAGACATAAGTAGAAGTGAGCTGGGCATGGGGACTCCAGAGCTAAAACACCAGGATCTGAGACCTGACTTTGCACTCTGAGACCTTGAACAAATTATTTAAACTCTGTTTAATGGCTGTGTTGATAATATCAACTTTACAGGCCTAAAGTAAGACCATTAGATGAGTTAAAGTAACTGAAACAGTTCCTGACACAAAGAAAGCTTATGAACCACAAAAGGCAGAGTACCTCTGGTCTCCAAAAGCAAAAATGTCACTTCCTCATGTTTGTTTCCATTTTTCTGTAATTGTTCCTCTTTCCTCTCTCAGCTCATTGAACTTGAATGCAAGTATCAAAATATTTTGAAGTGTATTTGTTTCCCTATATTACATTCAAAAGTGATTGGCAATCAACTTCTCACTACTACAGATTCTTCTAGAAGCTTCCTTAGGATGCTTTGCACTGAGCACTCAGCACTGGTCTCTTCGTGACCCTGCAGAAAGCCCAGATGCAGGAGGGCTCAGATGCCTGGGGGGTTCTCCAAAGTCTCTCCAGTCACATACGTCCTGAGAATAGTGAGATTCCTTGAGTTCTTTGACGTGACAGACACTACATTGAGTGTTTTGTGTGTTGACGCCACCACATACCCTGACCAAGATGCAGGAGCACTGCTGGACAGGATCTGGTAAGATCTTACAGTTCCTGAATTCCTGACCACTCTGCCTTCAGCAAAGTGTCTCAGAACTTTCAGGGGCTCCAGGGAGGGAAAGGAGCCTCCAACAGCTCACATTAGCCTGCTGACAATTAATTCCAGGCTGTGCCCAGTTTCCTACTGGTTTTAAGACCTCTGAGGTAGAGCTCTCAATAGACGCTTCAACCCTTAGTGCCTGGGGACTTCTGTCCTTCAAATCTCAGCTTCCTCAGACTTAGATCCAGCCACCCCTTTTAAACTGGCCTTTAGCTTCAGCTCTTTGATTGATATGTCAATCAGCCTTGGCCTGAGTCCATCAGCCACTGAGCTTCTAGACCCCAATTTAGAAATAGATGCTGCTGCTCAGGGTGCACAAATTACTGATCCACACAGAGAACATTTAGGTCAGATTTGAAATTCAGACTATTTCACCCAAACTGGTAATATTTTGAATAGCAGTGAGCAGGTCTCTAAAAAAAATCCTTGTTTATTGTCCCTCTGTCATAATCCAAAATATTTAGCATTCAAGGTTTAAATCCTTTCTTTTTTAACCAAATAAAATATTTTAATTTGTTCATACTATGAAAATAACAGGGTTTCTCTGGTGGCTCAGACTGTAAAGAATCTGCCTGCAATACAGGTGACCCAGGTTCAATCCCTGGGTTGGGAAGATTCACTGGAGAAGGGACTGGCTACGCATTCCAGTATACTTGCCTGAAGAATCCAAGGACAGAGGAGCCTGGTGAGCTGCAGTCCATGGGATCGCAAGAGTTGGACATGACTGTGCAACTAACACTTTCACGTTTTCAAGATTAATAAAAACCCTTTGCATCTATATATTGCTCTCATACCTTAACAGTAGTTCTTTAGTTAGATTTGATCATTACAAGTTTCCTTTTCTTAAAATTATTTATTTTTAATTGGAGGATAATTGCTTTGCCATATTGTGTTGGTTTCTACCATATATCAACATGAATCAGCTATAGGTTTATGGATGTCCCTCCCTCTTGAACTTTCCTCCCAACCTCCCACCGATCCCTCCCCTCTAGGTTGTTACAGAGCATCCAATTTGAGCTTCTTATGTCATACAGCAAATTTCCTCTGGCCATCTTACACAGGGTAATGCATAAGTTTCAGTGCTAGTCTCTAAGTTCTTTCCACCCTCTCCCTCCCCCTCTGTGTCCAGAAGTCCCTTCTCTATGTTTGCATCTTCACTGATGCCCTGTAGATAGGTTCATCAGTACCATTTTTTCTAGATTCATATATATGCATTAATATTTAAGTCTTAAAACTACTCTTTTTTTTTTTCTATCTGCAAGGCCCTCAGAGTTTCTGAAAAATGCAACTCCCTCACACTATTTGTACGGCTCTCTGTAACTGTGTAGTTCACCAACCACACAAAGATTAAGCTCTAAGACATCATTAATCTTATGATCTTATCTATTACATTTAAGCTTCAAATTAAATCTACAGGCCAGACTTATCATAACAAGCTCAAGATGAAGAAACCAAGGCTCAGAGAAGACCGCATAGCTTGGGGTACCTAAGAAGTAGATGAGATGACAGGTCAGTCCTGTCATCCTTCCCTACCGCTTCCCCAAATTTGGTTGACTTAAATTTACCGATTTTAATTTTAAAGTTTGAATTCACCCAAATAACCTTTTATACTTACTTTTTCTCTCTCCACCTAGCTGTTTTGATTCTGTATGGACATTGATCCTATTCACCAGTTAATTTCAAAGGCTTTTAAATGTCAGAAGTTGAGCTGAGATTTCATGACTTTCCAGTCTCTGAACAGGTCATTAGTCCAAAGCACTTTTTATGCCAACCCATCAGCCCCTTGTGACTCCACATTCCAGTTAAACAGATGCCCACCCTCAATAATATCTACTTAAAACCCAAAGAGTCAATCTTAAAAGTAACCCTGCAGATTCAACTATTGAAAGACTAATGGGCCCATATAAAATAATCTTCTTCCAACTTCTGGGTTTAGGAAAGCCCTAAAAACAAATTAACTTTAATATTTTTCCAAGGTTTGTTAACCTTGCTCACTCAACAGCTGCTCTGCTTTCATAATGAAAGAGACACGAAGCCATAATGGCTCTAAGGTTGCCAAAATTGAGGGGTGAACAAGCTTTCTGCACTCCTCAGAACATTCCGTCTCCAGGAAGTATGATTGTCAGATTCCAAAAGTCTGAGTACGTTTATATCTCAGCAGTGATGAATGCCGCAGATAGACAGCAAATAGGGCCGCAGTGAAATTTAATGTTCACTTTAGATGCTCCCGTTCTTATTAGAAAAGGTCACCCATTGTCCCGCTCAGATGATTAATGCAGACTCTTGCATCTTTATGGGATATTTCTGCAATATATGCTGTCTAAGTGACTGTTTGTTCCTCATTTCAGACTCTACCAGTGCTTAGTACTCAACATGAATTTAGATGGGTGGAAAATGCCACTTTACAGACTCAGGTTTCTGTAGATTGCTCTGTTTTTTTTAAAAAGCTTAAATCATGGGGTCCAAAGAAAGCTTAAAGCCCATTTTCATCAAATTTTCCATAGCAGTTTTCTTTAAATGGATGCTTATAGCATAATTACTGTAATAAACAAGTCCCTTTTCAGTGGAATTTGAAAAATGGAAACAGAACTACTTTCTTTCAGAAGCTAATTAGTTAAATCAGAACTGTGGTAGTGGCAGTATCTGTCCTTATCCCTAGGTCAGAAAAAGCAAAATTTCTTAAAACAAATCCTGCTTACCTTAACTGCTAGTGAGTTTGAACACAAACACACAATCTGATTGTGTTATTTCTTGAGGTAGCAAGCTTGTCATTCTCTGGGGTCAAAAGGAAAACAATTTAAATTCCTTTCCCTTTACCTAGCCAAAGAATCCTTAGAGGGCAAAATTTTCAGCATCAACCACCCAAATTTAAATACCTATGTTTCAATTTCTCTCTCTCTCTCTCTCTCTTTTCTTTGCTATTCTTGTCTCTGTGTTTTATTTTATTTCTCCAAAGTGAGAAATCCCAGAAGCACTAATTGGTTAGAGTCCATTTTTATGTAATTTCCACTCATGTAAACTCACCTGGGCTTCCCAAGTGGCTCAGATGGTAAAAAATCTGCCTGTAATGCAAGAGACCCAGATTTGATCCCTGGGTCAGGAAGATCCCCTGGAGAAAGGAATGTAACCCACTCCAGTACTCTTGCCTGGAGAATTCCAGGGACAGATGAGCCTGGTGGGCTACAGTCCACGGGATCACAAAGAGTCAGACACAACTAAGTGACTAACACTTTCACTTCAGCATTCACCTGACTGCGCTAATTCATTACCAAGTTTATACTGTTGCCCTGGAATATTTTTACGAAACCCTGAATATTAGATGGAGAAAGAACATTTTCCAAATGTAGTTGACCTAGAATTTGCCCCATCACTCAAACGACTTTTTCTCTGTGGATTTTTGTTCCTCAGCCTCCCAATGGGTGTGTTGTTGAACTGCTACATGGTTGCTTGATGTGAGTTGACATTTCATAACTCTACCAAGTTCAATATTTGTAGGTCAAACTGTTTTGGCTTCTGTCACTAATGTTGGTCACAAAGAACCGATCAAATTGTCAACAGTCAATGTGAAAGAATCAATTATATAGATCTAGCACAGTGCAGGTAGAACTGTAGGTTTAGTAAAATAAGATTTTCTTTTCTGTTCATAAGACAGTCCCATCTGCCAGAGGGTTCAGTCAGTTCACTTTAAACATCATGGCCTAAATTTGGAACTTGTCATGTGACTGAAACAAAATCTGGTGAGAAGATAAAAATAATAGGTACTACTGAGTACTTAATATAATCTGTCCTTTAGCTTATAATACACAAATAAGGGAGGTCTGGACCAAGATGGTAGAGCAGGAAAATCCTGAGATTGTCATCTCCTAAACCGAAACTACCATTGCATATAGAATAGCTATCTCCAAGAATGACCTGAAGACCAGCAGAACAGATGCGTTGTTAATAAGTAAGGATAGAAAGAAAAGGCTGTAACAAGGTAACAGGAGGGGCTGAGATGTAGTCTTATCAGAACCCATACCTCCAGTGTGGTGACTCCTAAATGGGAGGGTCTCCCTGAGCAGTGAGGAGATCAAGCCCCATTTTGGGCTCCCTGGACCAGGGGACCAGTGCTGGGAAGCTGAACCCCCACAACATCTGGTTTTGGAAACTGGTGGGCCTTTTGTCCCAGAGAACCAGAAGGCTGAGACCAAGATACCACTCTTGAAGGGCTCACTCTCATCGATTTGTTCTCTGAGTCCCAGCACAGAGGCAGCTGCTTGAAAAGCAACTGGGTCATTTGAGAAGGAATTTCATAGGCTAGGTTTAAAGCTTATGCTGGAGGTGGAGGAATCTAGTGGAACTTTCTCTGGGGACAGAAGTGCTGATGGCATCATTTTTTAAAATGATAGTAGTTGCCAGGTGCTGGAAGATGCTGTGTCTATCACTGTCCATCAGACTAGCTAACACCAGGCAGCTCACCCTGCCATTCCCCTGAGAATCAGCTACTCAAATTCCCAAACTGCTCGTCCTAATTGAACAAGCTCCACCCCACCCCACCTGGAAGGAGATTTTTTTCTAAGGGTGCCAAGACGGTTCAGTTGAGAAAAGATGGTCTTTGCAACAATGTTGGAAAAAACTGGAGATCTACATTGTAAGAATGAAAGCTGTACTCTTAATTCATATAAAAAATTCACTCAAATGGCTCAATGACTTCAATAGAAGAGTTAACACTATAGAAACTCTTAAAACATAGAGGAATATCTTCATGATGTTGGATTTGGCAATAGATCTCTCAACTATAACACCAAAAGCACAGATAATGAAACAAAAAATAGATTAATATCCTATATATAAAGAACTACTGCAACTCCATAGCAACAAAACTAACCTAAATTAAAAATAGAGAAAGGATTTGAAGACATTTCTCCAAAGAAGATATACAGATGGCTAATAGGTAAATAGAAAGATGCTCAACATCACTAAACAGGAAAACACAAATCAAAAACACAGTGAGTAACTACTTCATGTCCATTAAAATGGATACTATAAAAAACAAAACAGAAAGCAAGTGTTGGCAAGAATGCGGTGAAATTCTGCTGGTAGAAATATAAAATTGTGCAGTCACTTTGCAAAAATATTTGCTGGTTCCCCAAAAAGTTATACATGGAGTAATCATATGATCCAGCAATTCCACTCCTGGGTAAATTATATCCAAGAAAAATGAAAATGTATGTCCACACAAAAACTTATACACAAGTATTCATAGTAAATATTAGAATAGCCATAAAATGGGGGGAAAACAAATCAAGTAACTGATCAATATACAAAATGTGTTATATTCATACAATGAAATATTATCCAGCTATATAAAAGAATAAAATACTGATACACGCTGCACCTTGGATGACCTTTGAAAATATGCTATGTGAAAAAAAGCAGACATAAAAGGCCACATAATTGTATGATTCTATTTATGTGAAACATCCAGAATAAGCACATCCATAGACACAGAAAAAATAGATTACATTTTCCAGAAGCTAGAGAGAGTAGGCAATGGTGTTTGACTACTAATAGGTTCAGAGTTCTCTTTAGGGGTTGATAAAGCTATTTTGAAATTAAATAGTGGTGATGCTTGAACAACTTTGTAAATATAATAAAACTCTCTTTAAACTTGTATAACATATGAGTGAACTGTATGTTGTACGAATGATCCCTCAATTTTCATAAATTTACAGGACTTAATAAAACCCAGATCAGATATATATGGCTCAATTCAAAGGAGATCCACATGCTGGGTTTACTAGCATCTGATCCTTGTCTCTCACACTCTTCCCAAGAAAATGGACTGTAACTGGCTGGTAATGATGTATCTGTGGGCAGACGAGAGCCTGGGTACAAAATTAGAAAGTACCTTTATCCCATTAATGATGGACAGGCTAGAACCTTCACCTAGGATTTGTATTCATTCAGGAGGGCCTAGAAGAGCTATCCCATGGTGAAGGTCAGGAAGGGTAGTGGTAGGAGATACCCCTCAACCAAGGTAAGGAGCAGTGGCTGCACTTTGCTGGGGCAGCCATGAAGAGATACCCCACGCCCAAGGTAAGAGAAACCCAAGTAAGATGGTAGGTGTTGCAAGAGGGCATCAGAGGGCAGACACACTGAAATCATAATCACAGAAAACTAGTCAATCTAATCACACTAGGACCACAGCCTTGTCTAACTCAATGAAACTAAGCCATGTCCACGGGGCAATCCAAGATGGGCAGGTCATTGTGGAGAGGTCTGACAGATTGTGGTCCACAGGAAAAGGGAGTGGCAAACCACTTCAGTATTCTTGCCTTGAGAACCCCATGAACAGTATGAAAAGGCAAAATGATAGGATACTGAAAGAGGAACTCCCTAGGTCGGTAGGTGCCCAACACGCTACTGGAGATCAGTGGAGAAATAACTCCAGAAAGAATGAAGGGATGGAGCCAAAGCAAAAACAATACCCAGCTGTGGATGTGACTGGCAATAGAAGCAAGGGCCAATGCTGTAAAGAGCAAGATTGCATAGGAAACTGGAATGCCATGTCCATGAATCAAGGCAAATTGGAAGTGGTCAAACAAGAGATGGCAAGAGTGAACATCAACATTCTAGGAATCAGCGAACTAAAATGGACTGGAATGGGTGAATTTAACTCAGATGACCATTATATCTACTACTGCGGGCAGAAATCCCTCAGAAGAAATGGAGTAGCCATCATGGTCAGCAAAAGAGTTCAAAATGCAGTTCAGTTCAGTTCATTTGCTCAGTCGTGTCCAACTCTTTGCGACCCCATGAATCACAGCACGCCAGGCTTCCCTGTCTATCACCAACTCCCGGAGTTAACTCAGATTCACATCCATTGAGTCAGTGATGCCATCCAGCCATCACATCCTCTGTTGTCCCCTTCTTCTCCTGCCCCAAATCCCTCCCAGCAACAAAATATTTTCCAGTGAGTCAACTCTTCTCATGAGGTGGCCAAAGTACTGGAGTTTCATCTTTAGCATCATTCATTCCAAAGAACACCCAGGGCTGATGTCCTTCAGAATAGACTGGTTGGATCTCCTTGCAGTCCAAGGGACTCTAAAGAGTCTTCTCCAACACCACAGTTCAAAAGAATCAATTCTTCAGCACTCAGCTTTCTTCACAGTCCAACTCTCACATCCATACATGACTACTGGAAAAACCATAGCCTTGACTAGACAGACCTTAGACAGCAAAGTAACGTCTCTGCTTTTGAATATGCTATCTAGATTGGTCATAACTTTCCTTCCAAGGAGTAAGCGTCTTTTAATTTCATGGCTGCAGTCACCATCTATAGTGAATTTGGAGCCCCCCAAAATAAAGTCCGATACTGTTTCCACTGTTTCCCCATCTATTTCCCATGAAGTGACGAGACAAGATGCCATGATCTTCTTTTTCTGAATGTTGAGCTTTAAGCCAACTTTTTCACTCTCCTTCTTTCACTTTCATCAAGAGGCTNTGAAAAGCAGAGACATTACTTTGCCAAAAAATGTCCGTCTAATCAAGGCTGTTTTTTCCAGCGGCCATGCATGGATGTGAGACTTGGATTGTGAAGAAATCTGAGTGTTGAAGAATTGATGCTTTTGTACTGTGGTGTTGGAGAAGACTCTTGAGAGTCCCATGGCCTACAAAGAGATCCAACCAGTCCATTTTAAAGGAGATTAGTCCTGGGTGTTCTTCGGAAGGAATGATGCTAAAGCTGAAACTCCAGTACTTTAGCCACCTCATGTGAAGAGTTGACTCATTGGGAAAATCTCTGATGCTGGGAGGGATTGGGAGCAGGAGAAGAAGGGGACGACAGAGGATGAGATGGCTGGATGGCATCACCAACTCGATGGACGCGGGTTTGTGTGAACTCCAGGAGTTGGTGATGGACAGGAAGGTCTGGCGTGCTGCAATTCATGGGGTTGCAAAGAGTTGGGCACTACTGAGTGACTGAAATGAACTGAACTGAACTGAAGGAAACAAAGGACCTGTATACAGAAAACTATAAGACACTGATGAAAGAAAATCAAAGATGACATAAACAGAGAAGAGGTAGTCTATGTTCTTGGGTGGGAAGAATCAATATTGTGAAAATTACTATACTACCAAATGCAATCTCCAGATTCAACACAATCCCTATCAAATTGCCAATGGCTTTTGTCATAGAACTAGAACAAAAATTTCACAATTCATATTGAAACACAAAAGACCCTAAGTAGCCAAAGCAGTTTTAAGAAAGAAGAATGGAGCTGGAGGAATCAACCTTCATGACTTAAGAAGACTATACTCTAAAGCTACTGTCATCAAGACAGTATAGTACTGGGACAAAAAGAGAAATATACACGAATGATACAAGATAGAGAACCAAGAGATAAGCCCAAGTACCTATGTGTTCCTTATTTTTGTAAAAGGAGGCAAGAATATTCAATGGATCAATGACAGCCTCTTCAATAAGTGGTGATGGGAAAATTGGACAGCTACATTCAAAAGAATGACATTAGATCACTACATAACACCAAACACAAGAATAAACTAAAAATGAATTAAATACCTAAATGTAAGACCAGAAACTATTAAATTCTTAAAGGAGGACATAGGCAGAATACACAATGACATAAGTCAAAACAATATCCTCTATAGTCCACCTCCTACAGTTTTGGAAATAAAAAAAAATAAATAAACAAGTGGGACCTATTTAAACTGAAAGGAGACTACAAACACGTTTAAAAGACAAATCTCAAAATGGGAGAAAATAATAGCAAGGGAAACAACCAATAAAGGATCAATTGCCAAAATATACAAGCAGTTTATACAATTCAGCATTAAAAAATAAAACAACCCAGTGAAAAGGTGGAAAAGGGACCTGAACAGAAATTTCTCCAAAGAAGACATACAGATGGATAACAAGCACATGAAAAGATGCTCAACATCATTCATTATCAGAGACATGAAAATCAAAACTACATTGAGATACCACCTCACACCAGTCAGAATGGCCATCATCAAAAAGTTTAGAAACAATAAATGCTGGAGAGGGTGTGGAGAAAAGAGAATACTCCTGCATTACTGGTGGAAATGCACCAATACAACCACTATGGAAAATGCTATGGAGATTCCTTAAAAAGCTAGGAATAAAACCACCTTCAGTTGAGTTCAGTTCAGTCACTCAGTCGTGTCCAACTCTTTGCTACCCCATGAATCGCAGCATGCCAGGCCTCCCTGTCCATCACCAACTCTCAGAGTTCACTCAGACTCACGTCCATCGAGTCAGTGATGCCATCCAGCCATCTCATCCTCTGTCGCCTCCTTCTCCTCCTGCCCCAAACCCCTCTCAGCATCAGAGTGTTTTTCAATGAGTCAATTCTTTGCATGAGGTGGCCAAAGTACTGGAGTTTCAGCTTTAGCATCATTCCTTCCAAAGTAATCCCAAGGTGGATCTCCTTCAGAATGGACTGGTTGGATCTCCTTGCAGTCCAAGGGATTCTCAAGAGTCTTCTCCAACACCACAGTTCAAAAGCACCAATTCTTCAGAGTTCAGCTTTCTTCACAGTCTAACTCTCAAATCCATACTTATGACCCAGCAATTCCACTCCTAGGCATATATCCTGTGGAAATAAAAACTGAAAAAGACACATGTACCCCAATGTTCACTGCAGCTCTATAACTGCTGTAATAGCTAGAACATGGAAGCAACCTAGATGTCCATTGACAGATGAATGGATAAAGAAGTTCTGGTACATATATACACTGGTATACTACTCAACCATAAAAAGGAACACATTTGAATCTGTTCTTATGAGGTGGATGAAACTAGAGTCCATTATTCAGAGTGAAGTAAGTCAGAAAGAGAAATATAAATATTATATACTTACACATATATATATGGAATCTGAAGAGATGGCACTAATGAATTTATTTTCAGGGCAGCAGTGGAGAAACAGACATAGAGAACAGACCTATGGACAAAGTGGAAGGAGAGGAGGGAGGAGCGGAGATGTATGGACAGAGTAACAAAGAAATTTACAATACCATGTGTAAAACAGGTAGGCAATGGGAATTTGCTATATGACTCAGGGAACCCAAATAGGGTCTCTGTGACAGACTGAAGGGTGGGGTGAGGAGGGAGATGGGAGGGAGGATTGGGAGGGAGGGTTCGTGGGAATACNGACCCACTCCAGTATTCTTGCCTGGAGAATCCCATGGACAGAGGAGCCTGGTGGGCTACAGTTCGTGGGGGTCACAAAGAGTCGGACACAACTGAAGACTTAGCATGTGCACACACACATCTCTATCAGATGTTATGGTTATTTTGTTACAGATGGGGAAACATACCCCCCAAATGGTATGTAAATATGCCTTATGCTCAGATTTATGCTGGGATGTTCTCGTTTTAAAAAGTAAATGGATAGATTTTCAGTCTCCGTGTGTGTGTTGCCCACTGCACACCTCCGGGGGTGACGTGCACACTCCACCATAGGAAGCCTTGTTTCCTCTGTTTGTTCAGTGCGCAACCTGAGTCACCATAGGTGGCAGCCTTGGTTAGATTGTGATGTAGAGAGAGCTGGGTATGTAAGTCATCGATAGAACTTGCTATTTTGATCGGCCTGACGGTGAGGACTGGAGAGCGTTGTGTGAACTCAACCCAAGCTGTCGAATCCGTGAGCTAACATATAGACCTGGGGCACTTCCGGAGTGAAGGACATGGTGTGATGAGGGTCCTGCTCATTAAAACAGAGATCAGATTGGGGGAGCCAAGGAAATAGGCACGTGGTTTTGTGTGTGTGCATTGATTGTGATACAGCCAGCAGTGTGCTGATTTCTGAAGACCTGTGGCTTGATCCGTGATCCTCAGACGTAGGGACCCTGTGTGTTGGGAGAAACGTCCCTTGTTAGCTGAGAGCTGCGGGGCCTGTTGCTAGGCGAGAAATTTCCAGCATCGCAGATAGAGGTTGGGCCTCTGGGCGAGGACGACACCAGCAGAGCCTCAGAGCACCCACAGTGACCGTCTGGGGGAAAGTGTTAGTCACTCCCTTCTGTCCGACTCTTTGCGACCCCGTGGACTGTATATAGCCCTCCAGGCTCCTCTGTCCACCTGAGACTGNGGGCGAGGACGACACCAGCAGAGCCTCAGAGCACCCACAGTGACCGTCTGGGGGAAAGTGTTAGTCACTCCCTTCTGTCCGACTCTTTGCGACCCCGTGGACTGTATATAGCCCTCCAGGCTCCTCTGTCCACCTGAGACTGTCCAGGCAAGAATACTGGAGTGGGTTGCCATTTCCTTCTCCAGGGGATCTTCCCGACCCAGGGCTCGAACCGCGGTCCCCTGCACTGGCAGGCGTTTTTCCTACCATCTGACCCACCAGGGAAGCCCGTCTAGGGTGACCCAGGATCAATCCTTTTGTTGGCCTGAGTCCCCGAGGGTTTAAATATCGTCACTGCCTCTTTAAGTGTGTTCTTTTTGACTGGCTTATGCCAACCCGTCTCTTTCTGCAAAGGAATAATGATTAAATTTTGCCAAATATTTCATCTCTCATCTTCCCCCCGCCCTTAGAGATTATGTCCTAAGGAATCTTGGGACATTTTGGACTCTGGAATAGTTGAGGCTTACGCAGGCTTAGAAAGATATTTTGGGTTGTTAGAGGAGAAGAAAACCGAGAATGGCTTTGGGCCAGGAGAACCAAACAAACAAATTTTTTAAAAAACACAAAAATTAACATTTAGGTTGACTGTATCTTCAGAAATGTACACATTTCCTAACCTTTCCTGCATGCACATCATGGNCTGATGAAAGTGAAAGAGAAGAGCGAAAAAGTTGGCTTAAAGCTCAACATTCAGAAAACGAAGATCATGGCATCTGGTACCATCACTTCATGGGAAATAGATGGGGAAACAGTGTCAGACTATATTTTTCTGGACTTGAAAATCACTGCAGATGGTGACTGCAGTCATGAAATTAAAAGATGCTTACTCCTTGGAAGAAAAGTTATGACCAACCTAGATAGCATATTCAAAAACAGAGACATTACTTTGCCAACAAACGTCCGTCTAGTCAAGGCTATGATTTTTCCTGTGGTCATGTATGGGTGTGAGAGTTGGACTGTGAAGAAGGTTGAGCGCCAAAGAATTGATGCTTTTGAACTGTGGTGTTGGAGAAGACTCTTGAGAGTCCCTTGGACTGCAAGGAGATTCAACCAGTCCATTCTGAAGGAGATCAACCCTGGGATTTCTTTGGAAGGAATGATGCTGAAACTCTAGTACTTTGGCCACCTCATGCGAAGAGTTGACTCATTGGAAAAGACTCTGATCCTTGGAGGGATTGGCACAGGAGGAGAAGGGACGACAGAGGATGTGATGGCTGGACGGCATCACTGACTCGATGGACGTGAGTCTGAGTGAATTCTGGGAGTTGGTGATGGACAGGGAAGTCTGGCGTGCTGTGATTCATGGGGTTGCAAAGAGTCGGACACGACTGAGCGACTCAACTGAACTGAACTGATTGCACTATGGTTCCAGAATTCCTCCCATAGCACCAGACTCAGCAAGTGTTGTTCATTTCATCCGACCTTGTTGGTAGCCTGGTGAAGGCATGGATGGACTGGACCAAGTCAACAAAATAATATTGTATTCATGAATAGACTTGCACAGAGTTGATACTTCTATTTACTTCCTGTGCCCTTAGGTAGTTTTTACCTAAGTGGACCCAAGTGGACCCACTTCAGTTCCACTGAATAGATGAGGGTTGTTGTTTAGTAACTAAGTCATTTCTGACTCTTTTGCAGCCCATGGACTGTGTAGTCTGCCAGGCTCCTCAGTCCATAGGATTCCCCAGGCAAGACTACTAGAGTGGGTTGCCATTTCCTTCTCTAAGGGATCTTTCCAGCCCAAGGATTGAAGCCACATCTTTTGCACTGGTTGGCAGATCCTTTACCCCTGACGGCGCTGTCACTCATTTTCATTTGACTCTTTGCAAGCCCGTGGACTACAGCCTACCAGCCTTCCATGGGGATTCTCCAGGCAAAAATACTGGAGTGGGTTGTCACGCCCTTCTCCAGGCGATCTTCCCAACCCTGGTACTGAACCCAGGTCTCCTGTGTTGCAGGCGATTCTTTACCATCTGAGTCACCAGGGAACCCACTAGGGAAGCCCTATATGAGAGTAAAGCACAGGAATTTACATTTTTAATAAATACTCCTGGCAATTCTTCCAACTTAGGTTTAGCAACCACTGAGAGTATTTTTCTGCTATCTTTATATTTGAAAAATGTCCAGTTTGTAGAAAATTGAAACTATGTAGTATAATGAATGTCCATTAAAATATTAATAAATGTTGTAGATTAGATTCACTAACTGTTAGCACTGTCATATTTTCTTCCTATCTATTCTCTCTTTTAACCAATTACTTTGAGAGTTAGGGGCAGTCATAATGATACTTCAAATATTTCAGTTTGTTTCACCTAAAAACAGACACATTCTATTTATAACCATAAGTCAGCTGTCATATTCAGGATAATTAATGTTGATGCCCATAATTATCAAATATGAAATCCATATTCTTATTCTCCCAGTTGTCCCAATAGCGTCTTTGACAGCAATCCAGGATCCAGTCAAGGATCACAATAGCAAATAGTTGTCACACTCCTTTAGTCTCCTTAACCTAAATGGAATAGCTTTCCCATCTTTTTGTTTTGCGTGTCACTGACATCTTGCCAGAGTATAAAATAATTGTTTTGGGCTCCCCTAGTGACTCAGTGGTAAAGAATCCCCTTGCCAGTGCAGAAGACATGTGTTCGATCCCCGATCTGGGAAGATCCCACATCCTTAGAAGCACCTAACTCCGTGTGTCACAACTATTGAGCCCTTGCGTCCTACAGCCATTGCTCTGCAACAAGGGAAGCCACTGAAATGAGAAGGCTGCACTACACCTAGAGAGTAGCTCGCCCTCGCCACAGCTAGAGAAAAGTCTGTGCAGCAGTGAAGACTCAGTGCAGACAAAAATAAATTCAAAAGTAAATAAATAAATATTGTTTTTGAAGAATGTCCTTCAATTTGCATTTGCTTTGTTGTTCCCTAAATATTGCACCTATATTAAAGAGTTTTGTCAAGATAATGTGTTCTCATTCATTATCAATAATACTAGCTTTTACTACTTAGTGGCACATCCTCTGTATTTCTGAGCTGTAAAGATGCTTTTTATCTTTGTAATTAATAAATAATCTGAGGATAATACTTTGAAACCAATCATTTATTCTTATGCATAAGAATTTTGAATAAGCTTATCTACTATAAGTAACTCAACAATCACAAATCTCTGTTTTTTCTCTAGTTATAAAAGAAACCATTAAACTGCAAGTTTTATTGTCATATTTCCCTCTTAATGTTTTCATTTGTACCTTACATATAGTGCCAAGATCTAATAAAGCCATCTTTATTTAATACTGATTTTTCTATGTAACCAGAATTTAAAATATAAACACTCGTATTTCCTAAATAATTTCATTTCCAAAAATTAGTGTTTGGCAGGAAATGTTTTCTAGTCCACAGTCCTCTAAATCACCTAAATTTATTAAGTGTGATAAATAATAGACTGCTAACATGTTTATCTTTGTAGTCTTTGTATTTATAAACCACTTATAAATAAAAGGTTATTTTGTTCTGCTTTATAAATCCTACAGATGTTAAACAATTTTGTAAGATGACTGATTCATTTTTTTAGTGAATGAAAAGATAATGCATTTTAAGCTATCTTTTAAGCGTTGCTGAAATCCAGTTGTGACTGTGAAATGCACTCACATGGAGATTTTAAACACACTGAAGACCATAATGTGACAAAGGCAGTATCTAGCATTGACTTTGAATGAAACTTGTCTCATCTATTTTTCATATATGTAGATATTTGACTATTTAATCTTATATACTTAGATAAGATTATCTATTTGTCTCTAATGTGTAAGTTTTGTCATAACAAACTACAAAATATCTCACCTGTTTTATTCAACCCTACCTCACCATGTCTCATACAATGCCCGGCACACCAAGAAACCTCAACTGTGAATAGAATCCTATTGCTTAAGGAACATTGAGATTTCTTTTCCTACAAAGAGTGTTACTTTGGAAAGCACCCGATACTCCCTATAGATCCTTACCATTTGGTTGGGTTTCTCTCCTCACCATACCATGTTGATCTACTTAGCAAATGACTGGCTGGCAATTGGGACACAAATTAGCTCAGTCATTATCAGCCTTTGGCAAACAGGAGGCCAGGTCCCCTGAAATTGGCTTTGTCAGAGTCCTCATGAGGGGTCATTACTCAATGGTGTTAGCATTATCCCTTGGTCCCACTTCCATACTGTAAACTACCACCACTGTGCCAAAGTCCCTTAGCATTTTGCTGCTGCATTTAAGTCATAGTTGCTAATGAAGTTCAACATAAGAATACTTATTAATCACTACCTATAAGCAATGCATAGTGTTAAGTTCTGTTGTGGGTAATAAATGCAATCCCTTCCTTTAAATAAATTGCAAGTTAGTAAGAAAATGTTTTTTTTTTTTAATTTGAAGGGGAAGTCTTTTTTAAATTTTTATTGGATGAATTTTTTTAAGTAGCACTGTTGTATCTCAGATTGTGTCAATTGCCCCCCACACACACCAAAAAAAAAAAAAGAAAAAGGAAAAGGCACAAAAAGCTATGGAAATTTGAAAAAGAGAAACAAAAAATTATCCACAAATTGAGAGCTAGGAAACATCCCACCAGGTGTTGTGAGACTATGGGATTTTCTGAGAATATCAGATTATGGGAAGACTTCTGGTATAAACTGTCCTGAGAGAATCACAGCTTTTAAGTTTTAGAAAACTCATCCCAGTAGGAAGTTAGCCCTCATGATTTTAGGCAGATAATTTTACTAACTTTACATATCAAAATGACAAGGTCTGAACACATTCACTTATTTCCCCATTCAATACTTTTCCTTTAACAGCTGCTAGAAACTGGAGTCTGAACCAGTTTCAGACCTGCTGGTGCAATAGTCAATGAAACACTCTAGCTGGATGGTGCAGACATAGTGATGCATCATCTATGTCATCTGTGTGTACAAGTGAGATGTGAGGTCATGTGATGAATGTCTCCCCCATTCTGGAGGATTCAGAGTCCCAGAAAGAGACACTACTGGACTTAAAGCTAAAGAAACAATATATCAGCTCAGAAAACAACATGAGCCAAAGCCCCAATTGTCCCAAGCTCTGTACCCCTTTGTTACAAGACCCTCCAATTACAGATATCTGACTTGAAGGAAATCTAAGATATCTTCTCACCCTCTAGTAAGCACGATAATATAAATGCTACTCATTTCCCATTATGATATCATTGATCCATAAGAACACAACATTCTGCTCCATTTAGGAGACATTTATTTACCACAGTCTAGAGATATTAAACACTTGTGCAAATTAAATCAGCCTTTGGTTAAGCCATGTACACCAGTGATGGCCAGCTGGTCAAATGATTAAAGATTTCATTTTAAATCAAGAGGGAAGAAAATTGTTTGTGAGCATTAGAATTTGCATGACATTTGTTTAGGATATAAATTACAGTCCACTGGTAGAAGAAGACGTTCAGAGAGGTTTGAGCACTTAATAAAAACCACGGCGATGGCTTGATTTTCAGTCTGATTGAAGAACAGCAAAGACAGTCTTAGCTCTGCTCACGATGCAGCTGAAGCTCAATTTGGATGATCAGTGAAGTGAGGGAGGTTGAACATTCTCAGCGCAGCAGTTAAGTGATCTCGGCAGAGAGAAGAACCGAAGAGATTTGTTCTAGTTAAGGGAATGAATATTTGGAACTGCTTCTGTAGCACTCTGGGGAATATTTTTCTTATTTGCTAATGTGAACTAAGAAATAAATTCATCGCATTTGCCAAAGTCTCTACACAATGCAAGATTGAAAAGAGGCTCGACAGATTCCTTAAGGGCATCTGTGATGCTTGGTGTCTGTGAGCTGCTGTGTATCCATTTGAATGGCTCCCTTGCCCAACCCCATGCATGAAATGTGGCACATGAGAGCATGTTTTGCTGTCTTTCTGAGACCCTGTTCTATCATCAGCTCTTTCCTCTCACATATCTTCCATCTTTTCCACTCTACTGACTTCTCAGCATTTATACATTCTCATGTCTCTCACATTTTTAAAATATGAAGGTTATTTTTTAGCCACACTTCTCCTGGCTTCTCTCTTGTCGCTCTTCTTCTATTCATAGCCATAATTCTTGACAAACACGCTGCAGCCACCATCTGAACTTCCTTGCCAGGCACCGGGTCTCCAGTCTGACTTCTGCCACCATATTTTGCTCTATCTGCTCAAAGAAAGATCTGAGGGGTTTAAGAACTTAATAAATACTACAATCATGACCCAAATTTCAGTCTGACTGAAGAACTGCAAAGACAGTCTAAAAGTCGGTCACATAATCATGTCTGACTCTTTGTGATCCCTTGAACTCTAACCTGTCCGGCTTCTCTATCTATGGAATTCTCCAGGCAAGAATACTGGAGTGGGTTGCCATCTCCTTCTTCAGGGAATCTTCCCAACTCAGGGATTGAACCTGTGTCTTCTTCACTGCAGGCAGATTCTTTACCAACTAAGCTATGAGGGAAGCCCTGCAAAGATAATCTAGGCTCAAGATGCAGCTGAAGCTCAATTTGGATGATCAGTGAAGTGAGGCAGGTTGAACGTTCTCAATGCAGTAGTTAAGTGATCTCAGCAAAAAGAAGAACCAAAGAGATCTGTTTCTTTGGTTTGTTTCCATGCCTGCTCAATGCAGAAACTGATGGACTCTTCTTTGTGCCTTGTGATCGACCTCCTGGCAATATCTGACTGCAGACCACTCTTCTCTTTGTAAATATCCTTCTTCGGCTTCTGAAATGTTGTTCCCGACTCATGATCTTTCTGAAATCACCAACTATTCCTTTCTTTTGTGGGCTCTATTTTCCCTGTCTAATATCCCTTAAATATCGCTGCCATTAACCTCCTTTTATCAGTTTTTATGCAACTTCAAATATCTTCTTTCACTTGGTGAATCCCACATCTATGTTATCAGGAGAGGATCTTCTCTTGAGGGCCATGCTTGTAATGTCATCCTGACTAATGACAACAGTTCCGTCTGGATGTCACATAAGCACTTCACAGTCAATATGGTCAACACCAAACTATCATCTTTCATTCCCAATTCTCTCCACTACTTACGATTGATCAGGCTCATCTTATAGGATTTTTCTTTTTTTTTTCTTTTTTTTTTTTGGTCTAGCACTGAACTTTATGCATGCATTTTAAAAAACTTCTCTAGTCTACTTACTATATTATAAGTTCTGTGGGGAGAAAAGGTCTCTACCTTCCTCATTTTGGTATTCACTGCTGCTGCTGCTGCCAACTTGCTTCAGTCGTATCCGACTCTGTGCGACCCCATAGAGGACAGCCCATCAGGCTCTTCTGTCCCTGGGATTTTCCAGGCAAGAATACTGGAGTGGGTTGCCATTTCCTCTTCCAAAGCATGCATGCATGCATGCATACTAAATCGCTTTAGTCATGTCTGACTTTGTATGACACCATAGATTGCAGCCCACCAGGCTCTCCCTTCCCTGGGATTCTCCAGGCAAGAATACTGGAGTGGGTTGCCATTTCCTTCTTCAATGCACGCATGCTAAGTCATTTCAGTCATGTCTGACTGTGCGATCCCGTAGATGGCAGCCCACCAGGCTCCTCTGTCCCTGGGATTCTCCAGGCAAGAATACAGCACCTAGCAATTCCATAATTATTTGGAAGCTATAAATGACTGAGCAGAATGAGGTGAGGTCCACCTCATAGCTGTATTTTTTTGCACCTACAGGAAGTGTATCAGATAGAATCCCAACACATTGTTGGAGGTAGCCCCTGGCAGAGCCACTCAGTGAACGATCTCTTTCATTTCTGCTGGCAGCTCTCAAAACCCTGCCATGTGCCATAGTGTTCTCTCTCTTAGGAGGATATGAGAAAGCAGTCCCAGGAGAACATATAAGGAAAGAAAAACATCGCTATGAGGAATGAGTACATTTTCAAAGGAAACAGAGTGTCATGCTCCAGGGAGAAGGACCAGTAGTTCTTTTTTGATATTTAACATTCAGCAGACTGAAAGCATTCATTCTGTAGTGATGGATAATGGCCTTGAAATATGTGAGACGATTTTAGCATGAAGCCTTACAAATCACAAAAAGTTCAAAAGAAATAAATTTAGTTGGAAAGATAAAACTGCTACAGGGTAACAGCAGAATGTCCACACTTCAAAAGTACATCTTTATCAGTGTCCAAGGAGCCTTTGGAGTCTTAGTGAAGTGAAGTCGCTCAGTTGTGTCCAACTCTTTGCAACCCCGTGGACTGTAGCCCGCCAGGCTCCTCTGTCCTTGGGATTCTCCAGGCAAGAATCTTGGAGTGGGTTGCCATTTCTTTCTCCAGGGGATCTTCCCAACCCAGGGATCAAACCTGGGTCTCCTGCATTGCAGACAGATGTTTTATCCTCTGAACCACTAGGGAGGCCCCATATTGGAGTCTTAAGACCACCTTAAAATAAACAATTATGCAGAAGATTCTAGGAAGGGCAAGCGGGGCACTTGGACTGGTTCTACAGTAGGCAAGGGAGTCCTGCCTGAGCAGCTAGTTTTCAAAAGTTAACTTTTAAATTGGAGATTATAACCAGAAAGAAGAGCTGGCAGTAAGGTACAGTGGGGCAATATGACATCTCATTTGAGGAACCATGACAAATTTGGCAGGATTTAAATGAAACACGGGTGCATGGGAGGTGGGAGATAGGAAATGTCATGAAGAACAAAGTAGGAGGCGCCTGGTATGTTGTGTTTTGCAGTCTGACATCCATGGTAGACGGGTAGCCATAGGGGGACTTTGAGTAGGTAAGTGGCATGATCAGATTTCTCTTTTAGAAAGATAATTCCGGAGCTAACATATGTGATAAATTTAGAAGGAATATGCCTCGAGGCAGGAAGATAAAAGACCCTTCCCTAACCAGGCAGAAATCAGATTAGAGGAAGAAGGGAGAGGAATTGATTCAGTAGTAGTTCAAGCAGCTGAATCACTGAAACCTGATGCATTGTGGAGCAAACAAGAAGCAGATAGCATGTTATATACATATATAAATATATATATATAAGTGTTAGTTACTCAGTCATGTCCAGCTCTTTGTGACCCCATGGATTGTAGCCCACCAAGCTCCTCTGTCCATGGAATTCTCCAGGCAAGAATAC
This sequence comes from Neotragus pygmaeus, assembly GCA_006410875.1. Taxonomy (NCBI): domain Eukaryota; kingdom Metazoa; phylum Chordata; class Mammalia; order Artiodactyla; family Bovidae; genus Neotragus; species Neotragus pygmaeus. The sequence goes on along the minus strand of SJYV01024281.1, from coordinate 232,860 downwards.
TGGAGTGGGTTGCCATGCCCTCCTCCAGGGGATCTTCCCAACCCAGGGATCAAAGCTAAGTCTCCTGCATTGCAAGTGGATTCTCTACTGTTTGAGCCACCAGGGAAGTCCAACAGAGCCTGGGAAATGGTTATGATATACCTATATATTTTATATATATATATATATATATATATGATAAGCTGCTGCTGCTGCTGAGTCGCTTCAGTTATATTCCACTCTGCACAACCTCACAGACGGCAGCCCACCAGGCTCTCCCGTCCCTGGGATTCTCCAGGCAAGAACACTGGAGTGGGTTGCCATTTCCTTCTCCAGTGCATGAAAGTGAAAAGTGAAAATGAAGTGGCTCAGTTGTGTCCAACTCAGCGATCCCATGGACTGCAGCCTACCAGGCTCCTCCATCCATGGGATTTTCCAGGCAAGAGTACTGGAATGGGTCGCCATTGCTTTCTCCATATATATGAGAGAGATATATATCACATAACCTTTTACATATATGGTTTATCATAATCATATATGATACATATCATATAATCATAATCATTTTATATGTGGTTTATCATAGTCATATATATCTGATGTATATCATATTTATCATAACCATATATATATATATATATATATAAAACCATTTCCCAGGCTCTGATAAGGGCTTCCCTGGTGGCTCAGATGGGAAAGAATCTGCCTGCAGTGCAGGAGATGGGGGTTCAATTCCTGCATCAGAAAAATCCCCTGGAGAAGGGAAAGGCTACCCATCCAATATTCTTGCCTGGAAAATTCCATGGACAGAGGAGCCTGGCGGGCTACAGTCCATGACGTCACAAAGAGTCGGACACAACTGAATAACACACACACACACACACACACACACACACACACACACANGCAACCACTCTACTACGCTTCCTGGAAAATCTCATGGACAGGGGAGCCCAACAGGCTATAGTCCATGGGGTCGCAAAGAGTCAAATATGACTGAGCACGCACACCCAGTGTGGTCTTTATGGTATGGTATAAAGTAAGGCAAATGGGGGTAATCAAACTGTACCTACATTCAGCTTAGTCCCAAGAGGCAAGGAATGTCCACAGTCCAGTAACTCAAACTAGAACTCTTTTAAATGAGGCTAGCAGATGCTTCCATAAAGAGGTTTACTTCCGTGGGTGCTCCTGTATTTTATGACTATGGTGGCCTGAATTACCTGACTCTCAGCTGTGTGTCTTTCACATGGTCCAGGCAGTGCTCGGCTCCCAGGAAAGTGGGTCGCCTGTGATACGATGTCACATCTGTAAAATCTGACAGTTGGGAGGGAGCCGGCTGGGTGCTGCAATCAGAGGGAATTTTCTGCTGGTAGATGGCGATTTGCTGCATTTTGCATTCTCTGAAGTACAATGTCTTTGATTGCCAGCACTGTCATTTCAGGTTTGACATCTTTCTATGGGAACATCTGTGGCATGCGACTTTCTGTACTGGCAAAAAGACAGACAAGACTAATTTTTTTTTTTAATCACATGATACAGTCTGACATATACAGTAACAGCTAGGCTGCATCTAGGCTACAATTATTTTCCAATTTGACAGCTAACAGTTGCTCATCTTGTCTTTTCTTTTGGTTTTTCTGACTATTGTGTCTACCCTACCTTCTGGGGTTCTGAGCTGAGGCCAAAAAGATGGGGTATTTCTTTCTCATTTCTTCAAGGGATATGTCCTTTTCACTATGACCCTCAGCCACACAGGAAAGCCAGGAAGGGTCATCAGGACCCATCCTTCCCCTAGTCTTCCCCATTCTTCTGTAAATGTCCTCCTTCTGACATTCCCAGCCATACCTGCATCACGGACTCTCCCATGTTCTTCATTGGTTCTTGGCTCTTACAGACAAGAGGGCAGACCTGTCTAAGGAAGGGTTCTACACCAGACCTTGGTAACTTTATGTTTTAACTCCTCCCCAGTCTCCTTACATACAATGGCATTCACTTAATGTAATTAATTGCTCTTTACCAGGAATAACACCAAAGCATTCCCATGGGAAGAATTTCAGGCATCAGTAGTGGTTTTTGAGGAATTATGAGCAGAAGCTCTTCCACATTCCCATTGTAAAAATGGTCTTGCCTTTTCCCTAGTGGGTAACGTGTTGAAGGAGAACCCAGTGTCAGATTGATTCTGGTTCAGTTCGGTTTAGTTCAGTTCAGTCACTCAATCATGTCCAACTCTTCGCGACCCCATGAATCACAGCATACCAGGCCTCCCTGTCCATCACCATCTCTCGGAGTACACTCAGATTCACGTTCATCGAGTCAGNGATTCTGGTTCAGTTCGGTTTAGTTCAGTTCAGTCACTCAATCATGTCCAACTCTTCGCGACCCCATGAATCACAGCATACCAGGCCTCCCTGTCCATCACCATCTCTCGGAGTACACTCAGATTCACGTTCATCGAGTCAGTGATTCCATCCAGCCATCTCATCCTTGGTTGTCCCCTTCTCCCCCTTCCCCCAATCCTTCCCAGCATCAGAGTCTTTTCCAATGAGTCAACCCTTCTCATGAGGTGGCCAAAGTTCTGGAGTTTCAGCTTTAGCATCATTCCTTCCAAAGAAATCCCAGGGNTCGTCCCCTTCTCCTCCTGCCCCCAATCCCTCCCAGCATCAGAGTCTTTTCCAATGAGTCAACTCTTCGCATGAGGTGGCCAAAGTACTGGAGTTTCAGCTTTAGCATCATTCCTTCCAAAGAAATCCCAGGGCTGATCTCCTTCAGAATGGACTGGTTGGATCTCCTTGCAGTCCAAGGGACTCTCAAGAGTCTTCTCCAACACCACAGTTCAAAAGCATCAATTCTTCGGCCCTCAGCCTTCTTCACAGTCCAACTCTCACATCCATACATGACCACAGGAAAAACCATAGCCTTGACTAGATGGACCTTAGTCGGCAAAGTAATGTCTCTGCTTTCGAATATGCTATCTAGGTTGGTCATTACTTTTCTGCCAAGGAATAAGCGTCTTTTGATTTCATGGCTGCAGTCACTATCTGCAGTGATTTTGGTGCCCCCCAAAATAAAGTCTGACACTGTTTCCATTGCTTCCCCGTCTATTTCCCATGAAGTGATGGGACCTGATGCCATGATCTTCGTTTTCTGACTGCTGAGCTTTAAGACAACTTTTCACTCTCCTCTTTCGCTTTCATCAAGAGGCTTTTTAGCTCCTCTTCACTTTCTGCCATAAGGGTNCGGACCTTAGTCGGCAAAGTAATGTCTCTGCTTCTGAATATACTATCTAAGTTGGTCATAACTTTTCTTCCAAGGAATAAGTGTCTTTTAATTTCATGGCTGCAGTCAACATCTGCAGTGATTTTGGAGCCCCCCCAAAATAAAGTCTGACACTTTTGCCACTGTTTCCCCATCTATTTCCCATGAAGTGATGGGACCAGATGCCATGATCTTTGTTTTCTGAATGTTGAGCTTTAAGTCAACTTTTTCACTCTCTTCTTTCACTTTCATCAAGAGACTTTTTAGCCTCTCTTCACTTTCTGCCATAAGGGTGGTGTCATCTGCATATCTGAGGTTATTGCTATTTCTCCCGGCAATCTTGATTCCAGCTTGTGTTTCTTCCAATCCAGCGTTTCTCATGATGTACTCTGCATAGAAATTAAATAAGCAGGGTGACAATATACAGCCTTGACGTACTCCTTTTCCTATGTGGAACCAGTCTGTTGTTCCATGTCCAGTTTTAACTGTTGCTTCCTGACCTGCATACAGATTTCTCAAAAGGCAGGTTAGGTGGTCTGGTATTCCCAGCTCTTTCAGAATTTTCCACAGTTTATTGTGATCCACACAGTCAAAGGCATATCAGTTAGTTAAGTAAAAGAGGGAAATACCCAAATGACTATTTCTTCTCTGTAGGAAGTTTTAATAAATTCCCAGTAACAAGTGTCATAAATGACAATAAAACTGAATTTATTTATTTGCTTTCAAGCATAATATTCCTTTATCTGATGTAACAAACTTCATTTCTGTTTACATTTTTGGTCTAGGAACAATCATTATTCTTTACGTCAATATTAAATCTATAAACTTGAGCACTACTCTATCAGCAGTAAAATGTTTATTTAGGTAACAGACATGAAAATCAATAATCAATTTTGATTAGTTATTTCTGGGAATACCCTAATATCCAAAACTTAAAATAATCATACATAAATGTAAACATCCAGCTTGTAAAAGCAATTTCTTGAGTTGTTATAAAGTTATGTGCAATTTCCAGTTTCTTGACACATCAGGGAGAACATGTGCAAATGTATCCAGTATGGCATTTGAAGGAGAAAATCCCTTAGATGCAGAATTTCATTGGCTGCTCAGATAGGAAAGTCATTTTGGTTTCACTTAAAAATTAACACATCCTCTCACTGACATTTAAGACTAGTAATTGGCTGTGAAGTGCTCAGTGATGCTTTCAGAGGAAGTGTGATATGTATATAATGAATATAAATGTGGTCTATACGTATATCATTATACATATATAAGGATACATATAAAGGTACTTATAGAAACTTCTAGTTTCCTACTCTACTACATCATGTTGCTGGAATGTATTGTATAATATTGGCATTATTTTGTATGAAATACTATTATAAAAAAGTAACTGGCTATTTTCTCTCAAGGACTTTCTGAGATGGTAAAATCTGAATCAAATAACTTCCAGATCCTAATAAAACTGGTAGCTGAAAAGCAAAAGGAAGGATTGAAGCCTCAAAGAAGCTCTCTTACACTGATTTCTCTATCTTTTCATTCTTGCATATATTCTACCACATTTTTATAGGAGCTGTGTGATACATCTAGACAAGTTTTAAATAAAAATTTTAATATGGAAAGAATGAAGAAACAGGAAAGAGAAAGGATGGGAGCACAGAATGCTTAAATACCTAAAATATACTCACCTCTATGTAAAATATTTTCCATTTATACTAATAAACTCCGATTGTGGAACAGTTAAGAGAAAACATTAGATATAAGGAAATGAAAGAATCAAACAATGGTTGGAGAAGGTATTGTATTATCTTCTTTCCCTTATTTTCAAGTTTTACCCTTATCATTTATCTCCTAAACATTTAGGAAAGATGCAGAAAATAAAACCAACAACTATAATCCATCATCAAGCATTTTGACTTCTACCCTTGGAACATGCTCCAGTTAAAGAATGACCACTTTCTTTTATTTTTTTCATTGGAATATAATTGCTTTACAATGTGGTGTTAGTTTCTGCCATACAGCATCGTGAAGCAGCCATGCATAAACATGTCCTCTCCCTCTTGAGCTTCTCTCCCCCTCCCTTCATCTCACCTCTCTAGTTTATCATAGAGCAGCAAACTGAGCTCCCTGTGCCTTACGGCAGCTTCTTATTAGCTATCTATTTTATAAGAATGATCACTTTTAGTGTCAATGTATTTGCATTAAAAATATTCACTGAGCACCCATGCTGAGTCAGTTTCTTAAAGTTTCCACTTCGACATACTCTCTATGTTCTTTCTTGCCCAAACACACAATGTTGCAACCTGGAATTCCTCCCTATGAAACCCAAGTAATATTGGGGAATATTAAAAACTGTTCCATTTTAGAGACAGTTATTTGTAGAGTTGTAAGAACTTTTTATTGGATTAAAAAGAAAAGATGATGTAGCACTAGGTGATTCCCATATTTGTAATTCTCACTGAATACACAAAACAATATACTGAAAATCTCCTTCAGTTTATATTAATCTTTAGATTCAAGAAAAATTATATGTACAAATATATATATGAAAAGCTACTTTGAAGGGCTTTTGTTCAAAATGATGCTTTGTGTTGAGAACACAGAGATAAACACACAATCTGATTATTCTTAATGCTTATTTTTCAATAAAGACAGTTTTAAAAACTTGTAGTTCGGTGAGGGCTAAGCTCAAGGACTGTACTCATTTTAAAATGTATTTAGTGGCGCTATATTCCTATTCCTCCAAGCTTTGCTCTATAAATAGTCATTCTGATTATTTTATAATGATGGTTTCATTTTTCAGTGAGGAAGAAGAGTTACTGAGAAAATTTTAGTTTTTTTCTGACCAAAGTATAATATTAGAAGGAGTACGCTGGTGAACATAAAAATGACTGATTCTACTCAATTTACAGTGTTAGCCCCTAGCCCTTAAAATTAAAAACAAAACGAAATGCTACTTAATTCTCTAGTATTTTACCTAGGACAAAGCTATATAAAAGACTTCAAAGAACTGTCTTTCTAAGACTGTCTAGTTCTGAAAGCTTGGCACATGAAAGCCATCTAGGTTAATCACTTGTTTCAATTATGTTTAAAAAATGTTATGTTAAAAAAATTATGTTAAAAATCACTTGTTTCAATTATGTTTAGAAATGTTAAAAATATACATAAAAATGAAAAAACGTTATCATAATATCTTCAGCCAAAGAAGGCAATCACCCATTCAGAAAACAAAGATGAAAATATTAACCATTATTTCAAAAATGAATTATTATAATTTGGGAAATATTAGGGCCCTTAATGGCACCCCACTCCAGTACTCTTGCCTGGAAAATTCCAGGTATGGAGGAGCCTGGTAGGCTGCAGTCCATGGGGTTGCTAAGAGTCAGGCACGACTGAGCGACTTCACTTTCACTTTTCACTTTCTACTTTCATGCATTGGAGAAGGAAATGGCAACCCACTTCAGTGTTCTGGCCTGGAGAATCCCAGGGACAGCCTAGCGGGCTGCCGTCTATGGGGTCAGACACGACTGAAGCAACTTAGCAGCAGCAGCATGGCAATATGCACAAACTGCTAAACTATTCATAATTGCTTTTTAATTTGGATATGTATTTCTGTTTAAAAAATTTTTATTGACATATAGTTGACTTACAATATTGTCCTAATCTCTGTTGTACAATAAATAGACTTGCATTTCTTTTTTTTTTAACATAAATTTATTTATTTTAATTGGAGGCTAATTACTTTACAATATTGGATTGGTTTTGCCAGAAATCAACATGAATCAGCCATGGGTGTACATGTATTCCCCATCCTGAACCCTTCTCCCACCTCCCTCCCCATACCCCAGTGCACCAGCCCCGAGCATCCTGTATCCTGCATCGAACCTGGACTGGCAATTCATTTCACATATGATATTATATATGTTTCAATGCCATTCTCCCAAATCATCCCACCCTCGCCCTCTCCCACAGAGTCCAAAAGACTGTTCTATTCATCTGTGTCTCTTTTGCTGTCTCGCACACAGGGTTATCATTACCATTTTTTCTAAATTCCATATATATGCATTAGCATACTATATTGGTATTTTTCTTTCTGGCTTACTTCACTCTGCATAATAGGCTCCAGTTTCATCCACCTCATTAGAACTGATTCAAATGTATTCTTTTTAATGGCTGAGTAATACTCCTTTGTGTATATGTACTACAGCTTTCTTATCCATTCACCTGCTGATGGACATCTAGGTTGCTTCCGTGTCCTGGCTATTATAAACAGTGCTGCAATGAACATTGGGGTATATGTGTCTCTTTCAATTCTGGTTTCCTTGGTGTGTATGCCTAGCAGTGGGATTGCTGGGTCGTATGGCAGTTCTATTTCCAGTTTTTTAGGGAATCTCCACACTGTTCTTCACCGTGGTTGTACTAGTTTGCATTCCCACCAACAGTGTAAGAGGGTTCCCTTTGCTCCACACCCTCTCCAGCATTTATTGCTTGTAGACTTGCATTTCTATAAAACAATTTGAAAGTCTCCAAAAGTCTCTATATTTAATATTAAAATATACTAATATTCATTAGAAAAAATTGAAATTAAGGGCATGGCTAAGTAAATCATGGCACATGCATAGAGAAAATATTACCAAGTCATTATAATTACTCTTCTGAGGTTTTAAGTTTTCTTTAAAGTTTTGTTGATATATAACACTCATATAAAAATTCATAGTCAGATGAATTTTCCCAAAACAAACACAAATATATGAACCCATGCCCTAATCAAGAAACAAAATATTAACTTCATTCCATTGTGCATAAAGTTTAAAAATCTAGGTTCTATAAGTGTAGACCTCCGACCAGCAGCATCAGTCTCACAATTGTGGGGAATCTCACAATTGCAAATTGTTCTCTAATTTGCAAATTCTAAGATCTAGCCCTAGACTTACCCAGTTAGAAGGCCCAGAGACAAAGAGACCCAAGAATTTGTATTTTATCAAAGCCTGTAGGTGATTCAAAGCTACGCAAAAATTTAAGAACCATTAACTCCTTGGAAGGAAAGTTATGACCATCCTACATAACATATTGAAAAGCAGAGACATTACTTTGCCAACAAAGGTCCATCTAGTCAAGGCTATGGTTTTCCCAGTGGTCATGTATGGATGTGAGAGTTGGACTGTAAAGAAAGCTGAGCGCCAAAGAATTGCTGCTCTTGAACTGTGGTGTTGGAGAAGACTCTTGAGAGTCCCTTGGACTGCAAGGAGATCCAACCAGTCCATTCTGAATGAGATCAGCCCTGGGATTTCTTTGGAAGGAATGATGCTGAAGCTGAAACTCCAGTACTTTGGCCACCTCATGCGAAGAGTTGACTCATTGGAAAATACTCTGATGCTGGGAGGGATTGGGGGCAGGAGGAGAAGGGGATGACAGAGAATGAGATGGCTGGATGGCATCACGGACTCAATGGACGTGAGTCTGAGTGAACTCCGGAAGTTGATGATGGACAGGGAGACCTGGCATGGTGCAGTTCATGGGATCGTAAAGAGTCGGACATGACTGAGCGACTGAACTGAGTTCAGAGAAATGAATTTTGTTATAAAATGACAAATGTACTGATGCATATAATTTTAATGATGTAAAAATTAAGCATAGGAAAAAAGAATGAAAGTAAATGACAAATGATGATAGTAGTCATTATTAAAAAGTAAAACTATGGGTGACTAGATGATTTTTATTTTCTTATTTATATGCTTTTGTATTATCCAGATTTACCAAAAAGATTTTAATACTTTGGGGATATTATTGAACACATCTATTTTGGCCTTTGTTATCTTCAGCTAAACCCAAAGAGCTTCTTAATGACTCTGTACAGTTGGCTTGCTTGAATTCACTGTCATTACAATTTCCACTCTGCATACCAGTATCTACATGTGGGTTAGAGAAGGGAGAAAATCCTACCCAATTATTCTTTAAAGGTTCAGCAAAATAAAAGTACACAGTTACCAATTGAACACATTGATAGTTGCACAGATGGAAATAAATATTGCCTTGCATGAACATAGGAGACAATCTTGAAATTGTAAGGCAAGCTAAATCCTCAAAGACTTCAAATTTACTCAGTCTTTTTATTTTAAGGAACATGACCTTTCTAAAAGAAGCTTTTCAATTTCATCTCTCCCCCAAAAGGCTAAAGAAGTAGTTCTTTATCATAGCAAAATGGATCTTTGATGAGGATGGATTAAAAGAATGATACAAGAGCCAAAAAAAATCACGGAACCTGATTCTGATGATAATAAAGTAGTGATAGCAGCTGCTATCAATGCCCAGTCAGAAACTTCAGTCCTATTTCTTCAGAAAGCAGGACTTTCACAAACCAGTATTGGGAAATCTGTGTTTGAAGGCTTTGGGGGAAGGCTGCTCTATTCTAGGGCTCACAGATCAGAAGTGTCAAGGACTTAACATTCAGAGGAGCAGCCCTCAACCAATAACTGGCAATGTGGGTGTATAAAAATCTCAACTCTCTTGATCCACCTAGCAGGATATTTCTGAAGCATATATCTCAACAATTCCCAGAAATTCCCCGCAGGATTAAGTTTATTTCACAAGATGGTAACAGGCCAATTCCCTTCCCTGTATTACCTTTCTATTTCTTTGCTGGTGTTTCTTATACTTCCCAAATAATTGACTTTCACTTGAATTCCTGTCTCTGTATTGCTTGGGCAAGGCACACAAGGAAAACGTTGATCTGCTGAATAATGTAGAAGACAGGATAGGCATTACTGTCAATAAATTTATTAAAATGCATTTTTATAAGCCTTGGGGATTACACTCATTGCTATGATTATAATTATGAACGTAAATTAACCTTGCTAATTAGACATTGCTTCTTGAGGATTTGAGCAGTCCTCAGTTTTCCTGTGCAGAGAAGGCAATGGCATCCCGCTCCAGTACTCTTGCCTGGAAACTCCCATGGACGGAGGAGCCTGGTGGGCTGCAGTCCATGGGGTCGCTGAGTCAGACACGACTGAGCGACTTCACTTTCACTTTTCACTTTCATGCATTGGAGAAGGAAATGGCAACCCACTCCAGTGTTCTTGCCTGGAGAATCCCAGGGATGGCGGAGCCCAATGGGCTGCCATCTGTGGGGTTGCACAGAGTTGGACACGACTGAAGTGACTTAGCAGCAGCAGCAGCAGTAGTTTTCCTATGAAGGTTTGAACCATTATTCATATATTGAAAAAGGCACATACAGATGACAGTCAATATTATTTAACAATAGAGACCTAGTTTCAGTCCCTGGGTTGGGAAGATTACCTGGAGAAGAGAATGGCTACCCACTCCAGCAGTCTTGCATGGAGAATGTGGACAGAGGAATCTGGTCTCTGGATTGTGGTCAATGGGATCACAAAGAGTCTGACACGACTGAATGACTAACAATGCTGCTATGATATGATTGTTATTGTAAGAACTTTAATAAAAATAAACACTACTATGGAGCTAGAGCAAATCTTCTTTGCCATCTATTAACCATTTGGTGGCAGGATTTTTAAAAAAATATTTTTTTATTTATTTTATTGCACTGGATCTTAATTGCAACACGCGAGATCCTCGATCCTCGTTTTTGTATGCAGGATCTTCAGTTGTGGCATGTGGAAAACTCTTAGTCTTGGCATGTGAGATCATGTGAGATCTGACCAGGGATCAAACCCAAATCCATTACACTGGGAGTAGAAAGTCTTAGCCACTGAACCTCTAGGGAAGTCCCCTGGTGTCAGGGTACTCAGGGAAGAGTCTGACACAACAGAGGGATATTATAAAGGATCAGGCAAGTGGATATTCAACAATAAGTTTTGAAGAACTTTTTAATTTTAATAATCAGTAAGGCCCTATTGGTGCATGAAAGAAAGGTGAAAATGAAAGTATTAGTCACTCAGTCATGTCTGATTTTTTAGCCCCACGGACTGTAGCCTGCCAGGCTCTTCTGTCCATAGAATTCTTCAGGCAAGAATACTGGAGTTGGCTGCCCTTCCCTTCTCCAGGGAATCTTCCTGACCTAGGGATCAAACCCAAGTTTCCCACATTGCAGGAAGATTCTTTACCATCTGAGCCACCAGGGAAGTCCTCTACTGGTGGATACCAAATGAATAGTAACATATCGAAAGAAAAGAATCTTGAATATCAAACATATGAATGTCTTTGTATTATAATAAAAACAATTTAGTATTATTTCCAATGGCATCAATATAGTTAACATGCAAAATAACTGCCAAGTGGTACTCTGTTCTTGGGAATCAAGTTTTCAAAGAAAACAAATGTGAAGAATGTGGATAATTTTAAAATAAAACTCAGAAAAGCTTTCAATCTAGCAAAATGACTATCAACAAAGTATAAACCCTCCTGGTGATGTGAGTGGAACTCCTCAACATAAATGAATAGAAAATGCCTATTGAAATACAATAGTGTCCTGATTGGAATGCTTCCTTATTTACACTATGCTATAAACACACAAGGATTTCACCCTTTGTTGAGTGCTGAATAGAAAGGTAAACAAAAATACACAGCTGCCAAAAAAATGGTTTGTAATCTCCAAGTATTAATACTACATGGGAATTCAGAGGCTAATAGTCAAAATACAAGGGTAGTGGCCATGGTTATCAAAATGATTCCCTACAATGTCAATTGTAGGTCAATTAACTAAAGTGTCAAGTATGAGAGGGCATGAAATTATATTGTTCCTGCTGTAGTTGTACAGAAAAGAAGAAGGAAAGAAAGGCAAAGGAAACTAGCAAGCAGAATATTCCTTGAAAGATTCAGGATTTACAATTTGTAACAATATTTTATAAGCCTCAAGAACAGATTCTTATCTAGAGAGAAAAATATATCAAATTGAAATGAACTCTTCCTGAACTTATACAAAGAGGTAATGAACAAAATGATTTCTGTATTAGATTTCAACACAGAATATTTAAAAAGAATAATTCTGCATCTGAAAAAGGTAACATTTCTGAACAGGACCTACTTTTTTCCAGTCTCCCACCATGCACAGTGAAGGTTTATAAATTTCCAAATACATCAAATATATCATTGAATACATCATCAAATACAAATATATCAAAGTATGCTTGATATTAATTTCTCATTTTGATACTTATTTCTCATTTAAATGCTTTCTTCTCTGCAATCACCCTCTGTGTTTTTTCAGTGTTCTAACATTATTGAGGCTTTCAATGGCTAAATCAAAGATTTCTCTTGGTAAATGTCACATTGCACTTGAAAATATGTGGGTTATTTTCAAATATCTTTTGATATTGATTTCTAACATAATTCCATGGTGATAAGAGAAGAGACTTTGTATGACTTCAATACCTTTTTATGACATTTTTGCAACTTGTTTTATGTCCCTGTATATGTTCCATTGTCTCCTAGTTTATAGTTTATGTGAACTTGAATATAATTTGTACCCTGCTGTTCTGNGATATTGATTTCTAACATAATTCCATGGTGATAAGAGAAGAGACTTTGTATGACTTCAATACCTTTTTATGACATTTTTGCAACTTGTTTTATGTCCCTGTATATGTTCCATTGTCTCCTAGTTTATAGTTTATGTGAACTTGAATATAATTTGTACCCTGCTGTTCTGTGAAAATAGTAAAAATCTTACATTGAATTGGTTCACAGTGCTTTTCTGGTCCACTTCATCCTTCTGCTTTTCCATACATTCATTCTATTAATTTTTGAAAGTTTGATATTGAAACTCCAACTAACAATCTTATCTACTTAAAAAATAACTGTAATATATAATAAAATGATATGCAAATTTTCTCTGTATTTTCAAAGTCTCCTGTAAATGTGTAAATACTTTCATAACTTAAAAAAAAAGTATAGCACTACCTAGTCACCACAACAGAGAATTATTAGCAACTTTTCCTTATGTTTCAGTTGCAAACCATATCTTTAAATAATTTTTCCCCTTTCAAATTCAGAGGCACAGCATTGGATGAATTGTATCTTTGTACCATGACATTGATATCATTGATCCGTACTCACCTCACTTTTACTGGTTAGTTATTCAAATATTGCTTTCTGAATAATGTAACAAACACCTGCTAATTCACCACCCCAAAACAAAAGCTACAATATAGAGCATCAGTTCAGGTGAGTCACTTAGTCATGTCTGACTCTTCACAACCCCATGAATCACAGGACGCCAGGCCTCCCTGTCCATCACCAACTTCCAGAGTTCACTCAGACTCACATCCATGGAGTCAGTGATGCCATCCAGCCATCTCATCCTCTGTTGTCCCCTTCTCCTCCTGCCCCCAATCCCTCCCAGCAACAGAGAATTTCCAATGAGTGAACTCTTCGCATGAAGTGGCCAAAGTACCGGAGTTTCAGCTTTAGCATCATTCCTTCAAAAGAACACCCAGGGTTGATCTCCTTCAGAATGGATTGGTTGGATCTCCTTGCAGTCCAAGGGACTCTCAAGAGTCTTCTCCAACACCACAGTTCAAAAGCATCAATTTTGTGGTGCTCAGCCTTCTTCACAGTCCAACTCTCACTTCCATACATGACCACAGGAAAAACCATAGCCTTGACTAGACAGACCTTAGTCGGCAAAGTACTGTCTCTGCTTTTGAATATGCTATCTAGGTTGGTCATCACTTTTCTTCCAAGGAGTAAGCGTCTTTTAATTTCATGGCTGCAATCGCCATCTGCAGTGATTTTGGAGCCCCCCAAAATAAAGTCTGACACTGTTTCCACTGTTTCCCCATCTATTTCCCATGAAGTGATGGGACCAGATGTCATGATCTTCGTTTTCTGAATGTTGAGCTTTAAGCCAACTTTTTCACCCTCTTCTTTCACTTTCATCAAGAGGCTTTTTAGTTCGTCTTCACTTTCTGCCATAAGGGTGGTGTCATCTGCATATCTGAGGTTATTGATACTTCTCCCAGCAATCTTGATTCCAGTTTGTTTCTTCCAGCATTTCTCATGATGTACTCTGCATATAAGTTAAATAAGCAGGGTGACGATATACAGCCTTGACGTACTCCTTTTCCTATTTGAAACCACTCTGTAACTGACATCTAGTTACATGATTCCTCCAACAGTACATCCCTGTTGGCTCTGCAGTGCAAGGTAGTCATCATCCAAAATTCTGATCATTTCCTAATTTTCCTTTGAAAATATTTTTTTGCTTTTCTATGTATTATTTATTAGTTTGTTCTAGTTCTTTTTAATGTTACAAAAATGATAACATGCTACCTATAATCTTTGGGAACTCATTTTCTTCCTATAATATTATATTGTTATGATTTTTGATGGTATCACTTATTTCTATAGTCCATTTACTTTATGGATAATATTTTATTGTGTGAATATGCACTTTATTAATCCATTTTCCAATAAAAGAGCTTTTGAGCTGCTTCCAGTTTTTACAATTAAAAATAGTATTATGGATTTTTTTTTGTATATATTTCCTTTGTAAATGTGTAAGATTTTCTCTTTGACGGAGGTTTCCTCTAAACTGGAATTTGCTGAGTCACAGTAAATTGAATGCTCAACTTCAGGAGATAACACCAAATTACACTCCTGCCAGCAATGTATAAGACATTCTATGTATCTACATCCTCCTTGAAAAGTATTTCTACATGGAAATATTGACTATGGTTTCCTATGTGAAATACAAAATATATGAGATTAAAACAGGCTTATTAGTGAAATGAAAACATTTCCATTTATTATAAATAACTAATATTAATATATTTATAGACCAAAAAGTCATAATATAAATATAATTACAAAGTTTAAATTTGAGATTGTTGCTTATTCCTCTTTCATTTAACCAAATAAGTTATGAATATATATTGAATAAACTAAATTACAATACAAATAAATATCATTTTTAAAGAACAGAATTTATAAAATGCTTAATTCCTAGTATCAAAAAAGAATGGATTTTTCCCCATCTTATTCTTCTATAATATTTCACTCGCCCATAGAAATGATATCTTTCTCAAGATTCTCCTCTGTTTTCTCTGTTTACACATCCCAGGAGGGTTACTGATTTCCCTGGATCTAATATGAATCTTCTTTCGCTCTCACACTAAATTCCCTTCCTGAGAAATCCCACCTAGTTTCACTGGCTTAAAGTACCATTTATACACTTGTGAATTATTTTTCTCTTTCAGTCTCTCTTCTGAGCTCCAGATCCCAGTTTCCATTGACCCACTGGACATCCTCCAGCCTCAGTTGACTAAAAAAATCAGTAGACATGATTGGAAACCATATAGAGAGACCCTCATATATTTCTAACAGAGAATGCATAATTTTTCACTGTCCATGAAGATTTAAGAAATAGTATATTTGGTCATAAAGAAAATCCTAACAGTTCCTCAAAAGCTGATATTTTATAAGTCTCTATGTCTAATCATAATCCAATAAAATTAGAAATAAATAATAAAAGTTCATCTAAAAAAATCCAGAAGTGTAATTCATTAATCACATATTTATTTATTGTGTAATAACAGGAGATATGTGGCATTTCAATTAAGCACAATATTTAATAATGACACAATTGTCCAACCACCTAGAAGAAAATAAAACTGGGAATTATATGATTACAATTTCCAGATAAATTTTTAATGTAAAAATAAAATAATAAATTCCAGAAAGAGAATATAAAATACATTCTTATTCCATTGAAAAACTTGGAAAAACATAAAAGACAATAGATACAGAGGAAAAATATCAAAAGCAAAGTTAATCAATAAATCATATGCTTTGAAAAATAATTAGGTAAAGCAGGTAGCCACAGGACTAATAAGTAGATTTGCAAGAGTATTATTTCTTATACTGACAAGAAAACAAACTAGTGGAATATTAAAAACAATTGACAGGCAATTTTAATGACTAAATATATATAAAAAGAAGCTCATAATCACTTATGGAGAAAGAAAACTAAAGGAATTAAATATCTTTTTACACCCATCCCTATTGGCTTAGACAGTAAAGAATCTGCCTGCAATGCAGAACTACTTTCGACCCCTGGGTCAGAAAGACCCCTCGGAGAAAGGAATGGCTGGCTACCTACTCCAGTATTCTGCCTGGAGCATGCCATGGACAGAGGATCCTGGCAGGCTACAGTGCATGAGGTTGCAAAGAGCTGGACATGACTGAGTGACTAACAGTTTCACTTTTTTTCCACTTTACACCCATCAGAGTCTCAAACCATGAAAGACTAAGAACATATATTATGAGAGAGTGAGAAAATAGTTTTGTGATATTATGAGGTGCTGGCACTTTTTGGAAATCAGTCTAGCAACATTTCATAAAATTAACAATAGGTAGGTCTTTTGAGCTAGCAATTTGTTCCTAGAAAGAAAATCCTGAGAGATAGAAATATTTAAGGAGGATGATTGAATAATATTGCTATATCCATAGGGAATAATATGCAGCTACTAAAAAGAATCCTGCTGCTGCTGCTAACTCGTTTCAGTTGTGTCCAACTCTGCGCGACCCCATAGACGGCAGCCCACCAGGCTCCGCCATCCCTGGGATTCTCCAGGCAAGAACACTGGAGTGGGTTGCCATTTCCTTCTCCAATGCATGAAAGGGAAAAGTCAAAGTGAAGTTGCTCAGTCATATCCGACTCTTAGTGACCCCATGGACTACAGCCTACCAGGCTTCTCTGTCCATAGGATTTTCCAAGCAAGAGTACTGGAGTGGGATGCCATTAATTTTCTCAACATTCAGAAAATGAAGATCATGGCATCTGGTCCCGTCACTTCATGGGAAATAGATGGGGAAACAGTGGAAACAGTGTTAGACTTTATTTTGGGGGGCTCCAAAATCACTGCAGATAGTGATTGCAGCCATGAAATTAAAATATGTGTACTCCTCGGAAGGAAAGTTTTGACCAACCTAGACAGCATATTCAAAAGCAGAGACAACAAAGTCCGTCTAGTCAAGGCTATGGTTTTTCCAGTGGTCATGTATGGCTGTGAAAGTTGGACTGTGAAGAAAGCCAAGCACCAAAGGATTGATGCTTTTGCACTGTGGTGTTGGAGAAGACTCTTGAGAGTCCCTTGGACTGCAAGGAGATCCAACCAGTCCATTCTAAGGGAGATCAGTCCTGGGTGTTCATTGGAAGGAATGATGCTAAAGCTGAAACTCCAATACTTTGGCCACCTCATGCGAAGAGTTGACTCATTGGAAAAGACCCTGATGCTGGGAGGGACTNTGTATGGATGTGAGAGTTGGACTGTGAAAAAGGCTGAACACCAAAGGATTGATGCTTTTGCACTGTGGTGTTGGAGAAGACTCTTGAGAGTCCCTTGGACTGCAAGGAGATCCAACCAGTCCATTCTAAGGGAGATCAGTCCTGGGTGTTCATTGGAAGGAATGATGCTAAAGCTGAAACTCCAATACTTTGGCCACCTCATGCGAAGAGTTGACTCATTGGAAAAGACCCTGATGCTGGGAGGGACTGGGGACAGTAGGAGAAGGGGACGACAGAGGATGAGATGGCTGGATGGCATCACTGACTTGATGGACATGAGTTTGGGTAAGCTCCGGGAGTTGGTGATGGACAGGGAGGCCTGGCGTGTTGCAGTTATGGGGTCGTGAAGAGTCGGACACGACTGAGCGACTGAACTGAACTGAGCTGAGGAATTTTCAAGCAGAAAAAGCAAGATACAGAGAATATGATTTTTTTAAAGGCAGACAATAACAATAGAAACTCTATATGTGGAGAAAAATATGCAAAGATGTATTCTAGATCCTAACACATGTTACTGGGTAGAGGAAGAGGCTGATGGATTAAATATGCTGAGAATTTTTTCACAGCCCATGAGAAAAACCAAAGCTATGGGTCTGTGATTTGATTCAATCACATCCTTAAAGGACTTCCCCAGTGGCTCAGCTGTAAAGAATCTGCCGTGCAGGAGACACAGGAGGCGTGGGTTGAATTCCTGGGTCGGAAAGGTCCTGGAGGAGGAAATGGCAACCCATTCAAGTATTCTTGCCTGGGCAATCCCATGGACATGGGAGCCTGGTGGGCTACAGCCCAAAGGGTCTCAAAGAGTAGGACATGACTGACTGATTCAGCATAAATGATCAAAATGTGCATGCTACTCCTGAATACATTTAAAACACACATCTCAAAACCAGTCACATAACTTCACTTATAAAACAAGTATGAGTGTTTCATTTTCATAAGAAGAGATTTCTTAAAAGACATAAGGATTTACTTTCAAAAGTCCTAGCACATCCTCTATTGGTCCGGAAAATTAAGTGGGCAGGGAGGGTTTTTGTCCTAGCAACTAAAAGTCCTGCAATCCTTTATTGTTTATTCTTTTTACTCTTTGACTTCTTGTCCTTTACTCTCCCTAAGGATGAAATTAATGGTCAGCTGCACCTGTCCATCTGACCCAGTTGGTTAATTTAGAATTAAAATTCACTTATTCAGCACCACCTCAACCCCTGTGGCACTACAATGATAGCAATAATTCCAATTAAAAATGTACCTATTCCTGCATGTACTATCTAACTCTTATATATCCTTTTTAAAAAGATAATTAATGCTTCTTCTTGTTGTCTCTGGGTTTTTAGTATTTCTCTGTCAATAATAGCTTTGCTTTTAATCATTTGTACCTATTAAAAAGCAGAAATAGGCAGAAAGAAGAGGGGAAAAAAAAACATCATTTGTGTCTCTGTAGAGAAATTGCTTGGAAAGCTGTCAAAGTTTCTTTAGATGATTTAAATCAGGGAAGGTAGCTTTTACAGGAAATGAATGTGTGACAACAGATTAGGTAGGCAAATTCACTGTGGATAATTTATTTTTTAACATTATGGTGCCCAGTGCATTGCGGGTATGTATTTGTATGTGGGCAGGCAAATCCTTATACATTTATGAGGATTCAAAATTGCATATGCTTCAAATATAAAAATCTCCAGAATGAAATCAACTGGTATTTTTTGGTAGCTTATAGCAGTTCTAGGCCCCTCTGAGTGAACACACCACTCAATGAAATATATCTTGAGTTGGGCTTCCCAGGTGGCACTAGTGAAGAATCAGTCTGCCAATGCAAGAGATTTCAGAGATACAGGTTTGATTCCTGGATGGGGAAGATCCCCTGGAGGGGGGCATGGAAACCTGCTCCAGTAGTCTTACCTGGAGAATCCCATGGACAGAGAAGCCTGGTGGGCTATAGGGTCTCAGAGTCGAACATGACTGAAGCGACCTAGAATGCACATCTTGATTTATAAGTATAGTCAAATAATGAATTTTATTCCAAGCATTCTTACAAAGAAAATAGGCTCCTCATGTTTCAGACCTATCTATACCTACAAGTTAAGTTATCCTGAATAGGCAGAGATTCTTAGTTACTTCTTTAAAAGCAATTATTTTCATCCACACCAAACCCAACCAACTAACTAATCAGCTAGAATTTCTCCTTTTATATTTGGTATAAATCTTTCTCTGTTTTTTACATTGTTAATGTTTTGTGTTATTTCACTTCCTTTCTACGTGTAAGAAACTTTGATTAGAATTTATTTTCTTAACCTAATAACTTTTGTCTTTTATTATGACATGCCCATGTGGCACTCGTGGTAAAGAATCCACCTGCCAAGACAGGAGACATAAAAGATGCTGGTTCGATTTCTGGGTTGGGAAGATCCCCTGAAGGAGGCCATGGCAGCCCACTCCAGGATTCTTGCCTAGAGAATCGCATGGACAGAGGAGCCTGGTGGGCTGCAGTCCATGGGGTCACAAAGAGTTGGACATGCCTAAAGCAACTTAGCACTGTGAAATTCTAAGCTATTTATTCTTAGAGTATTGATGTCTAATCTTAAATCTGAAGTCTTATATTTGGTTAATGATATACTCTTCTTTCATTTTTTTATATTTTGTCCTTTGTTATGTGAACTGTGATTTTTCTGTGTTTTTAGATTTGCATTATTGTCTAAGGATTTTGCAATATTCATACTCTTGGCTTTGTAAACCTTCATATATGCATACTTTTGAAGAACTTATAGTATCAGAACTCAAAGTCAAGTATGAAAGTCTTTTTTGATACTGCCAGCATAAATCCAGGTATTTAGGACATATTTATGAAACCTGATAATAGCCTCATATTCCTTTTATTATGATCTGGAATTTTCAGTATTTACAAGACCTGCTTTTGGTATTCAACCTAATTTTATTTTTCACTAATTTAAATGTCATTCAACATCCTTTCTTTTATGACTCTGAATCTTTACTTTGGATTCTTGCGTCCTTTAGCTATGGCAGGTTTTCACTTTCCTGGAAAATTTCCCGAAAGGATGCCCTGCCTTTGCCTCCAGAGCTAAAGCTTCTGGGTACCAATTTTTTGAATAACTTTTGCATAACTTTTCCCCTAGGATTCCGTTTTCCTTACTAGCTCCAACTGCAGGGAGACAGAAAACCAATCTGATTTTTTTCCTTTGTATGAATTTTACCCAGATGTTTTAACTATGAGATTTCCCCGCCCCCCGCCCCCGCCCATAATTGAATAAAAAAGATCATAGTATTTTGAGGCAGGAGTCTTTGTTTTCTGTTTATTCATCTCTGGCTGCACTGAGGCTTCACTGCTGTGTCTGGGCTTTCTCCAGCTACGGGAAGCGGGGGCTACTCTTCATTGTCGTGCTCAGGTTTCTCTCTGAAGCCTGGGGGCGTCTCTTGTTACAGAGCACGAGCTCTCAAGCTCTGGCTTCAGCAGTTGTGGCTCACAGTCTCTAGAGCACAAGAATTTTTTTTTTTTTTTCATCTTTCTTCTCAACTAAAATTTGAACATTTTTGAATGTGTGTGTTTAGGTTTATTTTATTCAGAAATAGTTTTCTTTTATTGTATGTGTTTTTCTTTCTTTGCTTCTATTTGTTCTGGTTGCAGGAGTGTTAAACATTCTTGTCTTCAGTCCTTCAGTTGTATCCGACTCTTTGCAGCCTCATGGACTGTAGCCCTTCTGGCTCCTCTGTTCTTGAAATTTTCCAGGCAAGAATATTAGAGTGGGGTGCCATTTCCTGCTTCAGGGGATCTCCCGAGCCAGAGATCAAACCCAAGTCTCCTGCATTGGCAGATGGATTCTTTACTACTAGTGCCATCTGGAAGCTCCAAAAATTCTTAAGAAAACAACCTAAATACAGATAGAGAAGTAAAGATCCTCAGTTTAATTACAGGTGTCAGATGGACAGGGAAGCCTGGCTTGTTGCAGTCCATGGGGTTGCAAAGGGTCGGACACAACTGAGTGACTGAACTGAACTGTCAGTTTAGAATAAGTTAATATCCAAATTTCATTGTCAATCTTAAGATGTTCATCCCCAGAACTGGTAGCCTACTTATCACAGTATCAATATTTTGAACGTCTAGATTCTTTCTGGCTGGACCCTGATTTTGAGCTTAAGTTCATCACTAACTGTCAACTAGCCCACATGGATGTTCTCTCCCTTAGAGTCAGAGAATGACTTCTTATCTGGTGCCTCAGCTTTGATCATATCAACAAACAACCATACTTGTTTTGTTCTGGACTTAAACCCTACCTTCCAAAAGTCATCATTATTTTGCCTTACCCTTCAATCTTTTATTATACAATTAGCCTCCACGAAATTCACTTGTATAGAATCACACACAGAACGTCTATATAATTTGGTGTGTTTTTGTGTTAGTTGCTCAGTCATGTCTGACTCTTTGCAACCCCATGGAATATAGCCTCCCAGGCTCCTCCATCCATGGGATTCTCCAGGCAAGAATACTGGAATGGGTTGCCGTTTCCTTCTCCAGGGATATAATTTGGTAGAAGATCACTTAATATAGAGATACATTATGGAAGAAACATGAGTAAGCATAGGAGATACACAGTATAAAGCTCCTATAGATCTTATTTCACTACTGTGATTGAATATAAAGTTTCAAGCTGCAAGTATGACATTGATCATTTTATAGGCAATATGTCAAAAAAGATAAATATCAAATCTTTTCAACTTTGTTAACCTCTCTTGCAAATATGAGGTGATTAAAAGCTGATGCTATGTTGAAAATCACACCTCTTGCTTCAGGCAGCAAAAGAATACCACAAACTTTGTTACTGGATGAAATACAGCTTACTCAGAACCTTCCCTCAATCTTCAGGCAGTACCATCCAAACTCTAGAGCTGTGATGTGTCATTAAGTAGTTTACTTCAGTCTCTCAGTCGCGTCTGACTGTTTGTGACCCCATGGACTGCAGCACGCCTGCAGGCCTCCCTGTCCATCACCAGCTCCCTGAATTTGCTCAAACTCATGTCCGTTGAGTCGGTGATGCCATCCAACCATCTCATCGTCTGTTATCCTCTTCTCCTCCTGCCTTCAGTCTTTCCTAGCATCAGGGTCTTTTCTAAGGAGTCTGTTCTTCACATCAGGTGGTTAAAGTTTTGGAGCTTCAACTTCAGCATCAGTCCTTTCAGCATCATTAAGCAGTACCATGAACTTATTCCTATGGCTCCCTATTGTAAACATGCTAAGCCTGAAAGCAACAGTCATCCTATTCTCAGGACTCCCCTTTCCCAAATATTTACTTTCACCTCCAAATAGCTAATTTTGTAAACTCCTTGAGGACAGGCACTTTTATGTTTACCCACAACATCCACCGGGCTTCCCAGGTGGCGCTGCTGCTGCTGCTGCTGCTGCTGCTGTCGCTTCAGTCGTGTCCTACTCTGTGCGACCCCATAGACAGCAGCCCACCAAGCTCCCCCGTCCCTGGGATTCTCCAGGCAAGAACACTGGAGTGGGTTGCCATTTCCTTCTCCAATGCATGAAAGTGAAAAGTGAAAGTGAAGTTGCTCAGTCGTGTCCAACTCTCAGCGACCCCATGGACTGCAGCCTGTCAGGCTCCTCTGTCTATGGGATTTTCCAGGCAAGAGTACTGGAGTGGGGTGCCATTGCCTTCTCTCCAGGCGGCGCTAGTGGTAAAGAATCTGCCTGCCAATGCAGAAGACATAAGAGATGCGGGTTTGATCCTTGGGTAGGGAAGATCCCTTGGAGGAGGGCATGGAAGCCACTCCAATACTCTTGCCTAGAGAATCCCATGGACAGAGGAGCCTGGTGGGCTACAGTCCACAGAGTTGCAAATTGTCAGACATGACTGAAGTGACTTAGCACGCAACCATGCACCACAGCCACATCAGGGGCTTCAACACAGCGTTTTTGCTCAGTAGAAAGTAAGTGATGAATGATTAAAAGAATGAATTGGTAAAACAATTGTTCATTCATATTCCCACTCATCTTTTGTTTCTGTATCAAAGTTAATTCCACTGTTGAAGTGAATATAAGTTGAAAACTAAATAGTGCAAGTTCTTCTTACTTAAACATGTCCATGGGAGGTATGTTCTCTTTGTCTTTGTCACTTTGCTTGGTCCCCTGGAGAAATATCGCTGAAGAAACACGTTTCCCTCAGGTGAGGGATGAGAAGATGTAATAGACTTGGCACTGCTTCTCTGGGCTGAGTATAGTAAGGCCCTGACTATTCTGGTTGCTGTCGTCGCCTTCAAGACAATTGCTCTTCTATTTTAACCCTAGTCCTTTCAGGCACTTTGGAATTTGAGATAACTACAGAGTTACTTGATGTATTGAAAACTGCCCAAATTCTACTTTCTCTTTTGTTCTTCCTCCTTGGTTCACTGAGAACTTTGGATCCAGCCTGTCCCACTGCTTCCCCCATGAGATTTGAGATGCTTGTCAAAGAAAAACAACAATGAAGAGGATAATTAATGATCCTTTGATGCTCGCCAGCTCTTAAGAGGTACTTACCTGTGGGCTTTCAAGTGCTTCATAATTCCTTGACAGTCCCAAGAGCTTGTCCTTCCAGCCAAGTTCCATATTTCCTTCAGAGTATGGTACACAGTGTAAATATTTTCTGGGTCCCCATTGCACTATAGCTCAATGTATGGAAGTAAATCTTTTCCATGAGAATGATCCCAGTACATGTATAGTATGCTGGAGAAGTATGTAGTTACGATGGAATGCCAAGTGCTTTCTCTGAAACTTTTGAGATAATCACAGATGTCCTGTGGAATTTGTCTTTCTTTCTTCTACTTCCAACACACAAAAGGATTTTAAAACTACTTCTTTAGCCAGAATTCAGTTTATGTCTAAAACAACTGAACTTTTTCACCCCATCTTACTATAAGCTGGGCCATTGAGAAGGAAATAAGTTAGTGTTTTACAAAACGTGGCAATTACTTTTTGATAGATAAATGATACATAGATACATAAAGAAATAAATAGGGCTTGAATTAAACGTGAACTGGTATAAAATATGTAAGCCAGGGTCTTCTTGGTCTTCTGGAAGTTTTTCTTAGGTCCTTGCGGTTGTTCAGTTGCTAAGTCGAGTATGACTCTTNCTGGTCTTACATTTAGATCTTTAATCCATTTTGAGTTTATTTTTGTGTATAATGTTAAAAAGTGTTCTAGATTCATTCTTTAACATGTGGCTGACCAGTTTTCCCAGCACCACTTGTTAAAGAGACTCTCTTTTCTCCATTGCATATTTTTTCTTCCTTTGTGAAAGATAAGGTGTCTGTAGGTACATGGATTTATCTCTGGGCTTTCTATTTTATTCAGTTGATCTCTATATGAAATGGGAATTAAATTACTGTACTTATCTAAGAGAATTGTTGTAATAAATAAACACATATACAGTTCCTGACACAAATAGGTGACATTGCTTTTTGGATAATTCTATCTTAGATTCTCTGGCCATATTTGTGGAGGAAAACAGTTAATCTGATATGAAGTTAATCTTTATTACCCAGGCTTATAAAAAAAGAACATCTTATCATTACATCTATGATTTTACAAAGAAAATAAACAGAAATAAAGTTATATTTATTTAAACACTTTTGAAATACTTTTGGTGTCCAAATTTAGCATTAACAATTGTTGTTGTTGTTCAATTGCTCAGCTGTGTCCAACTCTTTGTGACCCTATGGACTGCAGTATGCCAAGATTTCCTGTCCTTCACCATCTCTCAGAGCTTGCTCAAACTCATGTCCATTGACTCAGTGATACCATCCAAATATTTTGTCCTCTGTCATCCCCTTCTCCTCCTGCCTTCAGTCTTTCCCAGCATCCCAGGGTCTTTTCTAATGAGTCAGTTCTTTGCATCAGGTAGCCAAAGTATTGGCACTTCAGCATCAGTCCTTCCAATGAATATTCAGGGTTAATTTTCTTTAGGACTGACTAGTTTGCTCTCCTTGCAGTCCAAGGGGCTCTCAAGAGTCTTATCCAGCACCACAGTTTGAAACCAACAATTCTTTACCACTCAGCTTTAACAATAAATAACTGTAAATGATGTTTTATAAAGTATTAAATATAGATCCTCTTTATATGCAAGTCTATGTATTATACTTGATAGAATATTTAGCAATTTATATTTTTATTTGATGTTATTGGAGATTAAATGCAAACTAGGACTCATTGCTTTAAATTATTTAGTCTCTAATCTGATAGAATTGGTGATCTGGAGAGTTTTTTGTTATAAATGTAAATGCACCAGTGAGAAAATGAATTTTTGGTAAATCATCTTGAAGCAACACGTCTAAAGGAACAAAGAGTAATATTACTGAACTCAATTGCCAAATTTTCATTTTGTCTATTGAAGAAGAATGTGTTGTTATAATAGCTTGTAAGTAATTTGAAATATTTATATCATAGAGAAAGTGACTAAAATACATTTAGATATGGTGGATATATCAAGTGAGTCCTATTGGCTGTAGATTAGAATGCTGGTTCAACCCAGACTAATAGCAAGCCTGTAAATAAATCGTTTATACTGTCTCACTGTCATTTATCTATAAAAGAACCAAGTCCTTCAAATGCTTTTTTGAGTTCTTTCATTTATAAAAATTGAAAACTTTTAAACATTTCTTTTTAAGACCTAACCCATTCTGTCACAGATTTTCTGTGAAATATGTAGACATGATTTTTATATGTCTCAAGATAGATTGATAAGGGAAAATGACTCATGATTCCTACTGATAGTATCAATAGCTAAACTAAAATCAGTGTATAATCCATGCTATGTCTACCAAAATAACCTGCAAATCTTCCCTTTTCTTAATCTTTTGTTTCTTAGAAGGCAGTCCCTGGCTTGTGGCCAAAGATACACCATAGAGTCAATATGAAAACATCCTTGACCCAGTCCTCATGGTGGGAATTAAAGAAGATGCTGTGGGAACATGCTGATGGAAAGTAAATTCATCTCTGCTCCCAGGGACTACTTCTGGTAAGAANTCCAGGCGGCGCTAGTGGTAAAGAATCTGCCTGCCAATGCAGAAGACATAAGAGATGCGGGTTTGATCCTTGGGTAGGGAAGATCCCTTGGAGGAGGGCATGGAAGCCACTCCAATACTCTTGCCTAGAGAATCCCATGGACAGAGGAGCCTGGTGGGCTACAGTCCACAGAGTTGCAAATTGTCAGACATGACTGAAGTGACTTAGCACGCAACCATGCACCACAGCCACATCAGGGGCTTCAACACAGCGTTTTTGCTCAGTAGAAAGTAAGTGATGAATGATTAAAAGAATGAATTGGTAAAACAATTGTTCATTCATATTCCCACTCATCTTTTGTTTCTGTATCAAAGTTAATTCCACTGTTGAAGTGAATATAAGTTGAAAACTAAATAGTGCAAGTTCTTCTTACTTAAACATGTCCATGGGAGGTATGTTCTCTTTGTCTTTGTCACTTTGCTTGGTCCCCTGGAGAAATATCGCTGAAGAAACACGTTTCCCTCAGGTGAGGGATGAGAAGATGTAATAGACTTGGCACTGCTTCTCTGGGCTGAGTATAGTAAGGCCCTGACTATTCTGGTTGCTGTCGTCGCCTTCAAGACAATTGCTCTTCTATTTTAACCCTAGTCCTTTCAGGCACTTTGGAATTTGAGATAACTACAGAGTTACTTGATGTATTGAAAACTGCCCAAATTCTACTTTCTCTTTTGTTCTTCCTCCTTGGTTCACTGAGAACTTTGGATCCAGCCTGTCCCACTGCTTCCCCCATGAGATTTGAGATGCTTGTCAAAGAAAAACAACAATGAAGAGGATAATTAATGATCCTTTGATGCTCGCCAGCTCTTAAGAGGTACTTACCTGTGGGCTTTCAAGTGCTTCATAATTCCTTGACAGTCCCAAGAGCTTGTCCTTCCAGCCAAGTTCCATATTTCCTTCAGAGTATGGTACACAGTGTAAATATTTTCTGGGTCCCCATTGCACTATAGCTCAATGTATGGAAGTAAATCTTTTCCATGAGAATGATCCCAGTACATGTATAGTATGCTGGAGAAGTATGTAGTTACGATGGAATGCCAAGTGCTTTCTCTGAAACTTTTGAGATAATCACAGATGTCCTGTGGAATTTGTCTTTCTTTCTTCTACTTCCAACACACAAAAGGATTTTAAAACTACTTCTTTAGCCAGAATTCAGTTTATGTCTAAAACAACTGAACTTTTTCACCCCATCTTACTATAAGCTGGGCCATTGAGAAGGAAATAAGTTAGTGTTTTACAAAACGTGGCAATTACTTTTTGATAGATAAATGATACATAGATACATAAAGAAATAAATAGGGCTTGAATTAAACGTGAACTGGTATAAAATATGTAAGCCAGGGTCTTCTTGGTCTTCTGGAAGTTTTTCTTAGGTCCTTGCGGTTGTTCAGTTGCTAAGTCGAGTATGACTCTTTTGTGATCCTATGCACTGTACTCACCAGGCTCCTTTGTCCCAGGGATTTCCCAGGAAAGAATACTGGAGTGGGTGATCATTTCCTTCTACAGGGGAAATCCAGGGATCAAACTCGCATCTCCTGCATTGGCAGGCAGATATTTTATCACTGAGCCAACAGGAAAACCATCATAGGTCTTATATTTAACTGTAATTCTGACTTATGAGTAAGGCTTAATACCAATAGAATAGAAAGTTTGGGAATGAGTAGGAAGAATGAAAGAAGAGCATCTTCTATTGCCAAGAGATTATTATTTATTTGGACAACTTAAAAGACCATTCAAAAAGTCACTATGACATTTTGTCTCATTTTACTTGAAAAGTGATAAATTTATTCCATAATTTTCTCAATTATCATATGTAAGGAAAGATGTTGCCAAGGACCTTTTCTCTTCTTTTTTAGAATATTTGTTAATGTACATGTTTGTATTGGGTTTTAGTCGTGGCAAGTGGGCTTCTCCAGTTGTGTCGGGCTCCAGGGTGCACGGGCTCAGCAGTTATGGCCTGTGGGCTTAGTGGCCCCAGGCCTGTAGGATCCTAGTTTCCAGACCAGGGATCAAACACATGTCCCCTGCATTGGAAGGCGGATTCTTAGCCACTGGGCTACCAGGGAATTCCCCTTTTATCTTACAATACTATTTTTATAAGCAAAGAAGTTTTATCAGAAATTCTATTTTGAGAAGTTTCTGAAATCAGGGATAAACTTTCCACCACAAAGTGAACTCAGCGTCTCACATTATAAAAATCACCTAAAAAAAAAAAAAAATCACAGAACAGGATGAGTAGACAAGATGTTAAAGAGTTTGTTTTGAGATAAATCCTTCCAGGAAGATGTTTTCCAGTTTCCAAAAACCCTTTCAGGATTTGGGGGTTTCCAAAACCCAAGACCCTCATTTATTCACAGCTCTGATATTTCATTATGCAATTGGGTGTTGCACAACTTTGAGAAATTTTCATCGTTTAGACTACCAGGCTGTGTTAACATGGTGGCCTCCAATCCATATTTGTCATTTTAGACAAATAGTTGTCCAAATAAGAACCATAAGAAATAGTTCTTGTTTTAGAAGCATTGAATCTTTCCCCCAAAATAAATCTTATTCAGAACTACACCATATAAAATAGATAAAAGTATGATCACTCTGGTGGAAGTGTAGATGGGGCATCCCATAGACCCACCTCACCTAGCTCCCTGGAAGGGCTTTTACATCTCTACAAAAAGCAGTTCAAATGTGGTGCTTTGAAGCAAAATGTTGGTGTAAGGAAAATACATATTTTTCAAGATTAGTTGAAGCTTTGGAAAGTGGTTTGATAGGAAAGTATGAACATGGACTTCAATAAACCACTTCAGATGTAGGTCTTGAGCAAGTCATAGCTGTTCTAGGATACTGGATTACATAAATGAGAGGGGTATGAGGTTTTTTTATTTTTGTTTTTTCAGCCATAGGCTCTTTGAGAATTTGAAAAAAAAAAAAATCAAAGTGGTCTCCCTTTACCTTGTCAGAACCACATACATAGACCCACATCTATGCTTTCAGAGTCCAAGGATCTTTGGCCTTGACCTTCTGGGGCTCCATGGGCATCTGCTCTATATAAGCGTAAGGTCATTCAGATCTCAGAGTTATTTTACATTTTTTAAGCACCTTTAAGGGATTTTCAAGTCTAATGAGGAAAGTTATCTCTGCTTTCTGTTTGCTTCCCAATGGGGGTCAGCTGGCTCCCTTGCTCCATAGATGTAGAATAAGACTACATGCCCTGCTCTAAATAGAATTTTTGCAACATTAGCTGTCTTCAGAAAAATAGAAAGGCTGGTTCTAATGAGTATAGCTCCATGGTGCAGTCCTTCCCTTTCCTGCAAATATGCTTTACAAAGCAAGTCCTTTTGAAGTGAAGAACCACAATCATTTTAAGCATGAAACAACCCTGCCCAACAGGGAAGACATAACCTGCAGGGCTGCAGCTGCTGGAAATCCAACTGTGTCTAGTTAACTAGACAGGGAGGCTGAAGATGGCCAGCAGCCCTTTCAAATCAGAAAACCTCAGAATCTGCATGTATTAGGCATGTACTATTTCTTGTTGAAAAAACTATGACCTGGATATACTAATATTCACCCTCCCTCTCCTCTTCTCATTAGAAAAGACCCTGATGCCGGAAAAGATTGAAGGTAGGAGGAGAAGGGGATAACAGAGGATGAGATGGTTGGATGACATTGCCAACTCAATGGACATGAGTTTGAGCAAGCTCTGGAAGTTAGTGATGGACAGGGAAGCCTGATGAATTCCAATCCATGGAGTTGCAAAGAGTTGGATATGACGGAGAGACTGAACTGAAATGAACCTTCCCCTTCTGTTCTCAGTTTCACACTATATTACTGCTTACAACTCAGTTATTGATAGTGATAGAAAACCAGTTGCCTCTGAATCCGGAAGTGCCTGAATTTCTAAATGACTGACACTAAGGTTCTTCTTTCTCTGGACTCTCCAAATCATGGATGCTTTTTCCTCTTCTAAGAGATTGAAGAAATTCTAGACTTCCATGGTGTCCAGTAGTCAGAAATCCATCTGCCAATGTAGGGGTCGGGTTCAATCCCTGGTCCAGGAAGCTTCCACATGACTCAGAGCAACCAAGCCTGTTCACCACAATTACTGAGCTGCAAATACAAAAGCCCATGTGCCCTAGAGCCCACATTCTGCAACAAGAGAAGCCCCTGCAGTGAGTAACCCATGTACCACAACTAGAGGTAGCCTCTGCTCACTGAACTAGAGAAAATCTAGTCCATAGCAACAAAGACACAGCACAGCCAACAATAAATAAATAAACATTTTCTTTTAATTAAAAAAAAAATGCCTTCAAAAAAAGACATTGATGAAATTCTAACCTACATGTAAATTCTGTGTGCACACTTGGAAAATGTACATTTCTGGAGAGCAGGAACTGGATTCCAAATGAAAACATAGTGTCTTCTTGTCTATCAACTTCTATTTATCAACTGAGTGAGGCTGCCCAGAGCAGAGAGTTAGAATTAGAACTATTTCAAGGATGGAGTTTTGTAATCAAGTAATACCTGTCCAAGCACAGAAGGTATTTTAAGGGTCCTAAACTCTCTCTTCAGCAGCCTTTGTCAACACCCCTGGCAGGGCTCCTGCTCACCAAGAGAAAGCAGTACTAGTTGAGTAAACTGATAGATAAAATGATAGATAATGTAAAAAAGGCAAAGCAACATGCATAAAATCCCCACAAAATGTTTATTTTTCTGCCCATTTGGGTTTAAGAAAAAGATGTGTATAAGAGACAGAAACCCTACCNCACCAAGAGAAAGCAGTACTAGTTGAGTAAACTGATAGATAAAATGATAGATAATGTAAAAAAGGCAAAGCAACATGCATAAAATCCCCACAAAATGTTTATTTTTCTGCCCATTTGGGTTTAAGAAAATGCACAGCATTTTCATCTATTAGTTTTAAATCACAAAATATATGTTTTATCTATGTTTCAATGTACCTAGAAAATTTCTGGATATGTACCATGAAACACTGAATGATGACTTCCTGGGAATGAGAATGCAACAGGTTGGAGGAAGTCCTTCACTTATAAGCATAATTTCTGTAGGAGGATCTTCACCATCAAGTGAGTTGGTAAAGTGTGAGTTCTGAAAGAGTTAATGCTGATATCAAGTGTAATCCCTAGACTTGAATCTCCTTAAAGGAAGATTCTTTTGCCACTTTAGGACCCTGGTCATTTTCTGAAACAAAATAAGTTTGATGAATTAATGCATCAACCAACCAATTAACCAATCAAGCAAAGTGCCTTAGACATGACTCCTAAATTATAACTCTAGACTGGTTCTACCCAAACCTCTTTCTTGCTTCACGATAACCAAGTAGACCAGAATTCACATTTTGTATATATCATGCATTAGCTGTAGTAGTTGGGGTGAATTCTTAAATATTTTGCAGTTTAAGTTTCTCCTTTGTGGGATTTTCCTGGCAGCCTAGCAGTTAAGATTCCACCCTCCCACTTCAAGGGGCATGGGTTCAATCCCTGGTGAGGGAGCTAACATCTTAGTTCCCTTAGTGTGATGTGACCAAAAGAGTTTTTTTTAAAAATTCATAAAGGTTTCTCCTTTGTAAATTGGGAATGATCCTTAAGACTAAATAAAGATGGTAGTCACAGAGTACCTACTTAGCTCAGGGCCATGTGAATAGTAGGTACCACTAGTGTTAATTTCTTAAAGATGCCCCTAACTTTCAAGGCTAATTTTGTGGTTCTTTTTTCTCTCCTTATTTAAATGATGTGATAAGAACTTAACAACAACAACAAAAGTCCTGCAAAAGTATTATTCAGCGCCTGCTGGGTGATAGAATATCTCAGACTCGGAGTGTACTCCCTTTGAGCACTCACAGAAGTGAGCGACAATAATTTCAAGGACAACACAGCTGAACTGATTAATCATTTAGTGCCCTATGCTGAATCCCAGGTTTCCTTGGTTTTCCTAGTGTGCATTATTTCTCAATGCCCTTCATGTGATGCTTAATAAAACGTCATATGTGCCCTTCAATAGGAAATTACATTCAGTTATCCCATTTTGAAAGGGACAAAAAAGAACAAAGAGAGACTTTTAGAGTGAATGCCATCCTCACAAATCAGTGTTTAATCTCTTATAATCCCTTTTTCCTTGAATACAATATGTACCCTATGTGAATTTTAGTTGATTTCCATAAAAGCATTTCTTTTGAACTCTTTGAAAATCGTGCATACCATATTTCTAGAATTACAGTCACTTTCCACTTTTACATATTATCTATTTTTTCTAAGTTTCCTAGAAAGTTAAAAAAATTTTTGAGAAAAATGGCAAATTGTTTTGTCTAATCATAACTTTGTTGGTCTAAATAGTCAATGTCTTAAGTTGCTTTTAAAAACTAATAGTCTAAAGTCTAGACAGACATTTCTGTGATTCTGTTAACTATTCAGTCAATTCAGTTGAATAAATTAGATATGACTGACTCATTTTGGTATCCTCCTAACTCAGCTTACTGGCTTGTCCAAACATAGTAGACATTAATAAATATTTATTGATTTAAGTTCTTTGTTCTCTGAAGGTAAATGTACTTAGGTTGAAACTAGAGCAAGTAACTTTGATAATGCATGTGAAATGCCTAATAACTTCTATTAAGTCCTTTTCTAATTCTCGTGCAGCTTCCTCTGATAAGTGAGTTTCATTTGACTCTTATGTTATTGAGCTTGGGTTTAGATGCAGATTAGCAAATTACTTTTCCAATATCTATTATCTATTTTGTTTTTAATAACTGTTTATTGGGTTTTAAGTCATCTCCCCATTGTCTTTGCTCTAAGCATCCCTCTGTTGTGAATGGTTACACAAATAAGAAAAAAGTAAGGAAGAAACACCATGGATGCCAATGAGAACAAGCTTCCTGCCAGCAGGTGAGATTCATTAATAAGTGAGAAGGAAAATTATTAATGTTTCACTCCTATGAGACAATAACTCTGTAAGAGTTAGATTTGATCAAATAATGATTAGATGAATTGGAGGAGGATTCAGATTAACTGTGAAATTATTACTTCTGGGAATCTGGTTTTGTACTTTTTAATTTTTAAATATGAGAGCACGATTCTAAGAGATCAATAAATCTGAGGGAAGAATAAGATTAAGATATCACCTAGTGTGTTTCTATATATAACCATAATTATACTATTACAAAGTTTATTAAAATAGCTACATGTTGGGTTATCCCTCTTGATCCTTTATGTTTTGAATTCCAGTAATCATGGGAAATAGATGGGGAAGCAGTGGAAACAGTGTCAGACTTTATTTTGGGGGGCTCCAAAATCACTGCAGATGGTGACTGTAGCCATGAAATTAAAAGACGATTACTCCTTGGAAGGAAAGTTATGACCAATCTAGATAGCATATTCAAAAGCAGAGACATTACTTTGCCAACAAAGGTCTGTCTAGTCAAGGGTATGGTTTTTCCAGTGGTCCTGTATGGATGTGAGAGTTGGACTGTAAAGAAAGCTGAACGCCAAAGAATTGATGCTTTTGAACTGTGGTGTTGGAGACGACTCTCGAGAGTCCCTTGGACTGTAAGGAGATCCAACCAGTCCATCCTAAAGGAGATCAGTCCTGGGTGTTCTTTGGAAGGAGTGATGCTAAAGCTGAAACTCCAGTACTTTGGCCATCTCATGTGAAGAGCTGACCCATTGGAAAAGACTCTGATGCTGGGAGGGATTGGGGGCAGGAGGAGAAGGGGATGACAGAG
>SJYV01024281.1:156949-197218 GCA_006410875.1 Neotragus pygmaeus | reverse complement strand
GACTGTAAAGAAAGCTGAACGCCAAAGAATTGATGCTTTTGAACTGTGGTGTTGGAGACGACTCTCGAGAGTCCCTTGGACTGTAAGGAGATCCAACCAGTCCATCCTAAAGGAGATCAGTCCTGGGTGTTCTTTGGAAGGAGTGATGCTAAAGCTGAAACTCCAGTACTTTGGCCATCTCATGTGAAGAGCTGACCCATTGGAAAAGACTCTGATGCTGGGAGGGATTGGGGGCAGGAGGAGAAGGGGATGACAGAGGATGAGATGGCTGGATGGCATCACTGACTTGATGGACGTGAGTATGAGTGAACTCTGGGAGTTGGTGATGGACAGGGAGGCCTGGTGTGCTGCAATTCATGGGGTCGCAAAGAGTTGGGCATGACTGAGTGACTGAACTGAACTGAACTGAACTGAAGCCATCATAACCAAACCACCAAGGGTCATATACTTCTATCATGTAATCTGCATTTTGTCATTGTGTATGCATGCGTGCCTGCTAAGTCACTTCAGTTGTGTCTGACTCTTTGTGACTCTATTGACTGTAGCCCCCCAGGCTCCTCTGTCCATGGGATTCTCCAGCCAAAAATACTAGAGTAGGTTGCCATGCTCTCCTCCAGGGGACCTTCTAGACTCAGGGATCAAACCCTGGTTCCTTCTGTCTCCTGCGTTGGTAGGTGGGTTCTTTACCACTAGCGCCACTTGGGAAGTCCTTGTCATTGCAACTAGAACAAACTGTGAAATGTAGCTTTTTTTGTACCATATTTTTTTCTAAATATGGTATCGTCATCCCAAAACTGAGGTTAGAGTTGGCTTTATAAAATTTAGTTCCAGAGGTAGGAAATTATATAGCTGATATATAGTCAGCTGAATTTTCTTGCCCTCTCTTTCTGAAGAACTAGAAACAAAGAAAAACACATGGATAGCCCTAGCTTCTCTGATAACTTGACTATCACATATAAACAACCAGTGTGTCATGAGACACAGAGTCCTATAGCTCTACACTTAGATCCAAGCGACTGGGGTGCTGTCCAGGCCACTACACTTAACTACCCTTCAGGTGCTTGGGATCACCCAGAGCCAACAGTGCCCTGTGTGTGGGATAAGCCAAGCCTGGACAAGAACCCTCATGGTCCTCAGTCCTGGTTTCCAGGGTGCTCTCTGGGCCCCCTTCAACTTTCTACCACCAAACATGGGGTTGACCAGATAGCACGAAGAGCGCTGAGGTTCACTTCAACTGGTTGTCCTGTTTTAGGCCTGGATTTCAGGGACCATTTAGTAAGCAGATCACTCTAGTTCCCTGGCACCATACTTCTTTCATAGAATCAGCTGAGATTGGGCCCCCAGAACACTGATTTGTGGGAACCTCATGTCAGATATCAGAGAAGGCAATGGCACCCCACTCCAGTACTCTTGCCTGGAAAATCCCATGGACGGAGGGGCCTGGTAGGCTGCTGTCCCTGTGGTCACGAAGAGTCAGACACGACTGAGCAACTTCACTTTCACTTTTCACTTTCATGCATTGGAGAAGGAAATGGCAACCCACTCCAGTGTTCTTGCCTGGAGAATCCCAGGGACAGGGGAGCCTGATGGGCTGCCGTTTATGGGGTCACACAGAGTCAGACATGACTGAAGCGACTTAACAGCAGCAGCAGCAGCAGCATGTCAAATATAAGCCAAAACTTGAACTCTAGATAGAGGCTCATTTGTGACTCTAGCCATCCATGTTCTGGCCTCGAAAATGCCTCTGGACTTTACTATCTGAGAATTTAGTGTGGTGTTGGACATCCTTTATCCCATGTTCTCTTAGCTGCTGGCACCCAGGGTAGCCCCTCCGTCTTTACAGCCTCCACCCGCTGTCCTGGGAGCGGCTGCCCTCTTCCCAGGGCTTTTGAGGTCATTGCTCCACAGTGCCAGCAGGCCTTGCCATTCCATGTCCTCTCTCACCTCCTAGCCATGTACTTGCTGTATTTCTCTCCAGATTGCCGTAAGTTGTACCAGAGAAAGAAGGGACATTGTGTGTACAAATGAGACTGCTCTTCCCACTCTGCCCACAGTCCCTGAACCATAGTCCCTACAGGCGGTGATACATGGACCGCATTCTAGGAACACATTCTAGGGACACAGTGGCTACAACCTAAAGAGTGACTGGAAGAAGAGTTGTTCTGTTCAGGCTATAAATTCTGATAGGTAACTGTTACCTGATTAGAAAATAAACTATTGCTCACATTTGCCTGCAAGTGCCAGGTAAGCCTTGCTTTGTGATCTCCTTCAGAGAAGCCCGAACTTCCCTGGTGGCTCAGACGGTAAAGCTTCTTTCTGCCTACAATGTGGGAGACCCGGGTTCAATCCCTGGGTCAGGAGGATCTCCAGGAGAAGGAAATTACAACCCACTCCTACAGTATTCTTGCCTGGAAAATCCCATGGACGGAGGAATCTGGTAGACTACAGTCCATGGGGTCGCAAAGAGTTGGACACGACTGAGAAACTTCACTTTCACTTTCAGAGAAGTCCAGCAACAGTCCTTTCTGGACAGAGTCACTGCAAGCCAGTATTCACAGGTGATTCAGTGGATGATGTGACATCATAAGGAATGATGTGGTTGACATTAAATAGACGGCATGAGGAAACAGTAAAAGCAATAAAATCTATATTGCTTCAAATACAAATATGAAGGAACTATTGCATTGTGAGAAATAACAGCATTGCCACCTTTTTTTGTCATGGTGGGAGATATGGAATTAGCCAGGAGACAATGTATTTGACAATAGACGATATAAATAGATGGTACTTAGACATGTGACATGCATTGGAATGGATAACAAACAAATCCATAAGTACTGCTTTTCTACCCTTATTTTATATCTTCAATAAATCCCTATATCTCATGAATGTCTATAGCATATATATTTTATAACGGTTTTTTAAATGAAACTCTATACAGACCTAGCAAAAAATATTTTATCCAAAGCTTCACAAGCTCTAGCAATTGCCCACAAGGTCTAAATTTGGAAAAGGTTTTGATCTATATCTTTATGCAATGCAAAAACAGCTAGACAGTGTTTGTCAAGTCTTGTCAATATCAAGTACACTGGGAAGAATTTACCATAATCTCATAAGTCAAACAGTTATGTTTTGGGTCAGTGACTTAATCAACTCAGACTCCTATGACAAAATATCATATACCAAGTGACTTAAACAATAGACACTGATTTCTCACAGCTCTATGGGGCTAGGAAGTCTAAGATCAGGGTGCCGGCATGGTTGGGTTCTGGTGAGAACTCTTTTCCTGCCTTGCAGATGGCTTTATGTCTTGTATCCTCACCTGGCAAGGGTAGAGGAAGGGGGAGGGAGGGAAAGAGATAGAGAAGTAGGGCGTGCAATCTCTTTGTTCTTTATTAATAAGGGCCTTCACCCCACCATACAAGAAAAGTGTTAGTTGCTCAGTCGTGTCCAGCTCTTTGCAATCCCACGGACTGTAGCCCACCAGGTTCCTCTGTCCTTGTAATTCTCCAAGCAAGAATACTGGAGTGGGTAGCCATTCCCTTCTCTAGGGGATCTTCTCAACCAGGGATCACCACAGGTATACGTATGGCCCCTTCCTCCTGAATCTCCCTCTTACCTCCCACCCCATCTCACCCCTCTAGGTTATCCCAAAGCACCAGATTTATGCTCCCTGCATCATATAGTACATTTCCACTGGCTATCTAATTTTACATATGGCAGTGTATATGTTTCAATGCTACTCTCTCAATTAATCCCACCCTATCCTTCCCTCAACATGTCCACAAGTTTCTCTACCCTCTTGAGTTTAGTTTGTAGGAGTCTGCAAATTAAACTAGCAAAAGACAGATTAGGCACTCAACCTTTATTAATGTTCATGTGCACAGGAGTTCACAGAAAAGAAGCAAAACTCAAAGAGAGATTTAGGGACAAACACACTGTTTTAATGACGGAAAAAGGGTTTGGACTTCAGGGATGATAAGCTGTGGGGAAGTGACTTGGAAATATATGTGGGAATTAATGGAAAACAAAGGCTATTTTAATAAACTGTTTATGCAAACTCATCTTGGTGTCAACTCCCCAACTTCTAGGATGAGTTATTTTTCTGTCCCTGGTATGGAATAGGGGGGATAACCTTCTCAAAGGGAATTTTATACCCTTCTTTTAAGCCAGCAGTCCCCAACCTTTTTGGCACCAGGGACTGGTTTCACGGAAGACAATTTTTCTAGGACCAGTGCCGGAGAGATGGTTTGGGGATAATTCAAGTGCATTACATTTGTTGTGCACTTTATTTCTATTATTATTACATCAGCTCCACCTCAGATCATCAGACATTAGATCCCA
Organism: Neotragus pygmaeus; assembly: GCA_006410875.1. Taxonomy (NCBI): domain Eukaryota; kingdom Metazoa; phylum Chordata; class Mammalia; order Artiodactyla; family Bovidae; genus Neotragus; species Neotragus pygmaeus. Next base: position 192,874 of record SJYV01024281.1, on the reverse strand, counting down.
GAAGTTGGAGACCCCTGTTTTAAGCAGATAAGGAGAGTCTGGAAAACTCTTCCTGCATCTGCTGAGTCTCAATGGCCTTTAGCATGAAATAATCCATATACCTGAGGGTCATAGTTAGGGTGGCATGTTCTGATGTCCCTCACTGATGAGAGTGGTCCTCTAATCTCATTATGCATCAAAACCACCTGAGGAGATTTCGTATCTTTTTAAATTAGTGATTTGGTCTCATTTGGTCTGAGGGGAGACCCAGATGAATGTCTATTCAGGGCGCTCTGTTGGTGACCCTTACATGCAGCAGTCACAGCCTGTGCGGTTCTCACCTGGGCTGCACAAGAATATTGTCCAAGATCTTTTTAAAATACATCAATGCTAAGGCTCTACCAAATACTAATTAAATCAGAATTTCAAGAGATGGGGCCCCTAAATTGGCCAGTTAGAATTTAATAAAATCCCAGACAACTCATTTGCAATGAGTATTGAGACCAATACTCTAGAATAATTTCACCCTATGCCCTCTGTCTCTACATGGTGAAAAAGCATCTCTTTTCTCCCAATGGACTGATTTCTTCAAAACTGTACAGACAAAAACATAATCATAATTAATTTAAATGCCAACATCTGTTACCTTTGACCTAGAAAATGTTGTAGTATTTATAATGTTTAACCACGAATGTCACTGGCATTTAAGCTGGTTCATTATTTGAGTGGACCTGTCCACAGTCTCCTGAAAAGTAGAGTTGTTCTAATTTCATCTATTTGCATTTATCCATAAATGGACTGTACAAGAATCTGGGGGGCGGGGAGGTCCTATCAGAACTGCACCTCAAGGAGCTTTAGGATTATGCTGTGCACATTTCTGCTGTTCTTTCCCACCTGCCTTTACAGAACAAGACCACAATGCACCATCACCCTCCATAAGGTGGGAGGCAAACCTGATAAGCAAAGAGAGAAGCTGGCAGGTTTGGGAAGGACACAACCAATCTCAGGCTTGTGTTTATCCAATCGCTAACTGCCACAGCTCTTGAATTACTGTTGTTTAAATTCATTTCTCAGCGGCAGAACAAAAGGGGTGGAATGAAAGCCATGCCATCGTTAGGGTGCTCATTAGAGTCAGTGAGGAGAAAGCAGGCTTTGAGATCAACATTCTCAGGGAGACAACATCCAGATCATCTTTCGGTTCACAATAAGATCAGTAGGCAGAGCGGTGGTTAGGCAAAGCCATTTGCTTTGTCTGCAGAAAGATTACAGAAAGGAGGACAATCAATAGCTCCATGGCAGAAAATCTCCCTGGTTTGTGCAACCCTTTCGCTGAATCTTTTGTTGCTAATACAGTTTTGGTAATTAGAATCTCCTCTAGTGCCTTTCAGGGCAAGCATTCTGGGAGCGGTTAGTCAAGCAGAAAGGCCACAGATCAAGCCTATTGTCTGCTGCCAAAGGCTCCATTGAACCCTAATGGACATAGGAATCTAGCTAAACAAAAACTCCTTAGTGCTTTGCTCAAATGAATCCAACATCAGAGGCCAAGGGAGTCGTTTTGATTATCTGAAAAGGTAGTGATTAGAAGGTGCATATATTATGAACACCAAAAGGAGAGGGCGAAGGAAGGAAAGGAGTAAAAGAAGGTAAAAATGAGAAGGATGAAAATTCTCTAGCTGTCATGTTTTCTCAAGGGTTTGTTGGCAAAAATTTGAAAGCAAGCTTAGTATCCCTATATAGAGTGGTCTATGGGTCCTTTATCTATTTGAATGCAGAAATGTGCTATTCATTGTCTCTAAAAGAGACTGGTTGCAGGTTGTGTTAGTGTTTTAACTAGTCTTCCCAATTTGTGACAGATGAAAAAGAGGAAGGGCACGGTCAGCTTGTACAAGTCATTATTATTTAACACTGGCAACTTCTAGAAATCAAGTGATCTTTTCTTTAAAATCTTAAGCATCCATTCTCTTAGTCTGAATCAGTAATTTCTGCTTTGACTCTGTTTATTTTCTCCTCTAACTCTAAAGACACTCTTTACTTGATGGGTAAAGTGATATTGTGATATCAGTCAGTGATACTGTGCTTTCACACTCAGGATTAGAAATTAACAAAGGTGAAAGCCTTTAACTGCTGAAATTAAGAAACATAAATGTTCAGAAGATCTGCTGGAGAAGGAGATGGCAACCGACTCCAGTAGTCTTGCCTGGAGAATCCCATGGACAGAGGAACTTTGCAGGCTACAGTCCATGGGGTTGAAAAGAGTCAGACTTGACTGAGTAACTCAGCACATACACACAAGAGTGAGTTATCTGAACTTGAAGCACAGGAAGTTGGCCACCACCAAGGGGCTCAATCCCTGCTCATCAGGGTTCAGTCCCTGGGTTGGGAAGATCCCCTGGAGAAGGAAATGGCAATACACTCCAATATTCTTGCCTGGGAAATCCCATGGACAGAGGAGCCTGGTGGGCTACGGTCCAAAAGGTCAGAAAGAGTTGGACAGGACTGAGTAACTAACACACTGAAACAAAAACAACAACAACAACAAAACAGAAATTACTACCCATATAAGCTCATTTAATATCCACAAATATCCTGAGGGATCGACAGTGTGTCACTTGAGTCTTGTCTAACTCTGTGATCCTATGGATTGTAGCCTGCAAGAACACTGGAATGGGCTGCCATGCCCTTCTCAGGGGATCTTCTCCCAGAGATCAATCCATATCTCTTAAATCTCCTGCACTGGCAGGCAGGTTCTTTACCACAAGTACTACCTGGGAAGTGACAAAAGTGAGGTTAAGGGTACTTAGGTCACTTGCTAGAAGTTAGGTAGCCAGTAAGCAAACTGTGACTAGGACCCAGGGCTGGCTGGCTGAGACCCATCCTCCTTACAACCTTCTCAACTTTTCCTTTAATGCCCTTCCCAGATTTGTCCTTTCCTTTTCTTCACCCTACTGAGATTGTCTCCCAAGCCTGTCCTTTCTGAAACTAAAAAAAGATCTGTTTTATTGCTCTCAGATTATGATATGGAGAACTTTAGTTTGAACAAAACTCTTTATTGAATTGGAATGACTGATTACTTCTCACCATATCCATTTAAGATAACTTCCTATAAAGACTTATAGGAAAGAAAAATGTGGGTGGGGCAGGGAGGGGGCAGCAAAGAAACAGCTGATTGCAAACTCAGTGATCTGCTTCACTGCTCTCCTCCTCCACGATGCTACAAGCACCACTACAAGGTTGGTTCTGCTTCAAAATTTGCCCATATCAGTGCAGCTCTGTGAGAAGTATGGCACTCAGAGAGTAAGTTTCCTGGAGCTTCCTTCAGGAGAAGCACACACTCAACCAACTCAGATGTGTGGTCAGACATAAGCAAGCAAGGGTTTCACATTGCTTTTCCTATGGCAGGGATTTCTACTTGGTTCTCCTTTGATTTTTAGTCACTACTAGGGTTTCTCTCATGGCTCAGATAGTAAAGAATCTGCCCACAATGCAGGAGACCTGGGTTCAATCCCTGGGTCAGGAAGATCTCCTGGAGAAGGGCATGGAACCCACTCCAGTATTCCTGCCTGGAGAATTCCATGGACACAAGAGTCTGGCAGGCTACAGCCGATGGGGTCACAAAGAGTCAGACACGACAGAGCAACTAAGCACAGCACAGCACAGGTATTCCAGCATTAGAAAATGAAAATATAGGATGTACAGTTGAATTTGAATTTCAGGTAAACTATGATAATTTTTCTAGTCAATGTAAATTTGTAATTCAGGTAAATAGTAGGTAATGTTTTTGGTTTCCCTAAAGAAGGAAATGGCAACCCACTCCAGTATTCTTGCCTGGAAAATTCCATGAACAGGGGAGCTTGGAGGGCTGCAGTCCCTGGGGTCACAAAGAGTCAGAGGCAACAGAGAGCACACACCCATGCAAAGGAGTTTCCCTGGTAGTCTAATGATTAAGACTTTGTGGTTAACCCACACAGGGTGCATGGGTTCTATCCCCAGTCAGGGAACTAAGGTCCTACGGACCACACAGGGTACAGTCAAAAAGAATTTTTTTTAATAATAAGTAATGTTTAGTATAGATGTTGTTAATATAAGTGTGACCCATGCAATATTGGGAATATCCTTATACCAAAGTTTTTTTATATTAAAAATTATGTACTGTTTATTAGGAATTTAAATTTAACTGGCTATCCTAATTTTATCCAGCAATCATAAAATTCATTATGATGAATCTACACATGATAATGGAACCTGGGATGGGCTATTTGTACAGAGAGACTTTGCCTTTGAATTTAAAAAAAGAGAGAGTGGCAAACACTGTATGATATCACTATAAGTGTACGATATCATTTATATGTGGAATCCAAGAAAAAATAAGCTAGTGAATATAACAAAAGAGGAACAGATTCACAGATACAGAGAACAAATTAGTGGTCACCAGTGGGGAGAGGAAAGGGGAAGGACTAAGATAGGGGGAGGAGTTTAAAAGGTACAAACTGCTACATGTAAATAAGCTTCAAGGATATAGTATACAGCACAGGAAATATAGCCTATATTTTATAAAAACTATAAATGGAGTATAATCTTTAAAAATTACAAATCACTATGTTGTATACCTGAAACCTGTATTATATTGTATATCAACTCTACCTCCACTTAAAAAAAAAGAAAAGAAAATCTCCATCACCATCCTAAGGAAAAACACTGACAGTACTCTACTACAGAAGAGATTTGCCGACTCTTAACAGAACACTAGGCTTCCCTGGTGGCTCAGTGGTAAGGAATCTGTCTGTCAATGCAGGAGACACACACAGTTTCNGAAAAGAAAATCTCCATCACCATCCTAAGGAAAAACACTGACAGTACTCTACTACAGAAGAGATTTGCCGACTCTTAACAGAACACTAGGCTTCCCTGGTGGCTCAGTGGTAAGGAATCTGTCTGTCAATGCAGGAGACACACACAGTTTCGATCCCTGGGTGGGGAAGATCCCTTGGAGAAGGAAATGGCAACCCACTCCAGTATTCTTGCCTGGGAAATCCCATAGATAGAAGAGCCTGGTGAGCTACAGCCCATGGGGTCGCAGAACAGTCAGACACGACTTACAGATTAAGCAGCAACAACAGAGAACAGAGGCATGTCTAGTCACAGTGTATCATGGCATACCATTTCGCCACACACTGTAAATAACTGTTTAATGAAAACAGTGACAGCACTGACACAGAGAAAATTAAGACACACAATAACAGAGATGCACTTTACTTACAATCTATTCTGAGTACCCTCATGAGAAAAGTAAAGAATGTGCCAATCGGTATAGCATTTCCTATGTAATTTTCAAGCGATTTCATTGCCATTTGATTGCTATTTTATTGTCTTTTTGGTATCAGTCTTGGTAGAATGTTTTCTGGATACATATTTATTCAATTATGCATTCATTCTCTTAACAAATATTTATTGTGTACTATGTGCAATGTAACACATTTAACTTGTGCTATCCTCCTTTGTGCATGCTCGTTTGTGTTCGACTCTTTGGGGCCACCTGAATGGTAGCCCCAATTAGACTACCAGGTGGCTGTGAGGGCCGGGTCAGCACACTAAGCACAGGCAGCTGTAAGGGCCGGGCCGGCGCACTAAGCACAGATGTCTGCGAGGGCCGGGCTGGTGCACTAAGTGCAGGCGAGAGGAGCTACCCTGTGTATGAGGTCAGGAGCAGCGGCCCAGAGGAGCTACCCTGCATCCGAGGTCAGTGGCGGCCAGGAGGAGACACTATGCATCCGAGGTCAGGGGCGGCCAGGAGGAAACACCCCACATCGGAGGACAGGGGCGGCGGCCAGGAGGAGCTATCACTCATCGGAGGTCAGAGGCGGCCAGGAAGAGACACTCCGTGTCCAAGTTCAGAGGCACCCGAGGCCAGGTCGGCAGCTGGGAGGAGCCATCTCGCACCAGAGGCCAGGGGCGGTGACCTTGAAGAGCCACTCCAAGCCCGAGGCCAGGGCCAGAGGCCAGGAGGAGCAACCTGAGGAGCGGTGGCTGCATAGGCACAGGAGGGCCTAGAGGAGCTATCCCACGTTGATGGTCAGGAAGGTAAGGAGCAGTGGCTGTGCTTTGATGGAGCAGCCGTGAGGAGATACCCCACGCCCAAGGCAAGAGAAATCCAAATAAGATGGTAGGTGTTGCAAGAGGGCATCAGAGGGCAGACACACTGAAACCATAANCTTAAATCTATTTCTCACTTCCACTGTATAATCATAAGGGATTTGATTTAGGTCATATCTGAATGGTCTAGCAGTTTTCCCTACTTTCTTCAAAGTCTGAATTTGGTAATAAGGAGTTAATGATCTGAGCCACAGTCAGCTCCTGGTCTTGTTTTTGTTGACTGTATAGGAAAAAATAGTAGTCACCCAAAAGTTATAAAACCATGATTTTTTATAATACGGTACTGGAAACATCATCTCAACTGTCAGACATCAGATATTTTGGCTTCTATCGTCACTAATATTCAATGTGTTAGCAAAGATGCTTACGAAAGCAGTAACCCAAAAAACATAAATATAATGTAGAAAACTGAAACAATGAGATAAAATGAAACTAATTTAGATTCTAAAAATATCTACTTAAATATAAATACATACCACCATAAAAAGGATCAACACAAAAAATCAAACTTTCCTGTAATGCAGTAATAACCAACAAGACAATGCAATCAGAAGTGAATAAAAAGGGGGAGAGGGGATTCCATTCAGAGTACAGTAAAACCCATGAAACTTTGGGGGGAAAATTTAAGATTGTGGCAACATTTGATGATTATTTTAAAAGCTTACTACAGAATAATGTAATAAAGATAACAAAGTCTGTTAGTCAATACTACTAGTGTTCCACAGTGGTAGTACAAATTTATACTTCCCCCAGTAGCATGACATAGCATGACAAGGCCAGTATCTCCCCAGTATCAGTGTTGCCTTAAGGATTTTAATTTGTACTTCCTTGATGATGAATGATGTTGTGACTTTGTTTTCATAACTTTGGTATTTTTGTATATAGAGCTGACCTCTACACAGTATGAGACAGAATTTGATATTTTCTAACATATTGTCATGTTGTTTCAGAACTATTCATTAAAAAAAACCTTTACCCAACTGTATCACAATCACCTGCATGCACCATATATGAGTCTATTTCTGAACTTTATTATATTCTACTGATTTATTTATCTCTGAACCAATTTTACCCTGTTTTAATTGTAATAACTTTAAGTCTTGAAATTTAATAGTGTCAGTCTTTCAACTGTATAACTTATAGTCAGCCCTCCTTATCCATGGCTCCTCCATTATCTGGGTTTCCTGCTTGCTTCTGTCTGATCCTTGGTTCTGCACCCCTGGATTCAATCAGTTGTTAACCATCTGTCAATCATGTAATATCGTAATATATACTATTGAAAGTGGACCCATGCAGTTCAAACTCAGATTGTTCAAGGGTCAACTATATTTATTCCATCTTTTAATAGTTCAAAACTTTATTCATGTCTGTCATCCAAATTTGATTTTCATAATAACTGTCCCCTTCTTTTTAAGAGGAATAAATTGGCTCAGTCAATCCCAAAGAAAATCAACCCTGCACATTCATTAGAAGATCATGCTGAAGCTGAAGCTCTAATACTTTTGCTGCCTGATGTGAAGATCTGACTCAGTGGAAAAGACCCCAATGCTGGGAAAGATTGAAGGCAGGAAGAGAAGGGGACGACAGACGATGAGATGGTTAGATAGCATCACCAACTCAATTGACATGAATTTGAGCAATCTCTGGGAGACAGTGGAGGACAGTGGAGCCTGGCAGGCTACAGTCCATGGGATCACAAAGAGTAGGACATGACTTAGCAACTGGAAAACAACAAAATTGGTTTAACGAAGTAAAACTTTTCCCAGCAGTTCCACAGCTTGGATTCAGGTCTGGTTGAGTCTCAGCATGTTCCTGTTCTGTCTGTACCATGAATCTTTAGGATTCAAAACCCCTCAGAGAATAATGCTACAGAACTGAATAACAATCAACTGCTTTATGTCTCTTTGGTCATTGATTGCCTTCTCCTATTCTACTTTTCTTCTCACTCTATTTGATTTTGGGAATGTAATAGAATAAGTCATATATCCATGTTTAAAATGGTATAAACATTGCATGGTTTCAGATAAAATGGGTAATCACAGGTTCAGAGACAAAGAAATTGAATGGTGGAGGTAAACCATGGAATTGTTAACCTGTTTATTATACGAGTTATTTACTGAGCATTTACAATGTATGTCCACAGAACTATGAGGCTATACTATGACTAAAGCATGATCTGGGCTATTAAGAAGCTTATTTAGAAGCTTACCGATTACATTCTTAAAGTATCAACAAGTCAGGGCTTTAATACATATATAAATACATATATAGTAACTCTTTCAGTGTCCAGCACATGATAGGTATTAGTTAATACTTATTAATGAATTAATATAGTTGTTCCCGGAGAAGGAAATGGCAACCCACTCCAGTGTTCTTACCTGGAGAATCCCCAGAGTCCCCTTGAAGGGGGTCCCTGAGTCTCTTCCTGATGGTTCACAAGATAAAACTATTTCAGTAATACAAAGACATTTTACCTATGTTATGTTCATTCTCTTACAAGTATCCAGCAGTTTCCAAGAAACTATATGTGAGGTCATTGCTCTGATGGCTAATGAAATGTGTATTTGTGGATTCTAAAAACTCTCAGTTTTAATTTCTGACACTGTAAATGTTGATGTATTACTATATAACTTACAAAACAATACCTTTTTAGAGTTCTGATAATTTTTAAGAATGCAAAGTCTACTGAGACTAAAAAGGGTAGGGGTTGCTGAATTAAGAAACATCTTACAAATTCAAGAGATGTGCTTGTTATACTGGGGGTGGAAGAAAGGGGTGACAGAGAAATCAAAGATTTGCTTTCTTTTTTATAACTTTTAAATGAAATATCACATTATATTATTTTCAGGTATATGACATAATAATTTGATATATGTATATATTGCAAAATGATACCTACAAGTCATCTAATTAGGATCCATTACCACACCATTACTTTTTCTTATGATGAGAAATGTTAAAATCTATTCTCTTAGCAATTTTCAAATATACACACAACTAGAAAGTGAGTATGAGTACAAAGCATTCACTTACTAATTGTCTCTTAAACTCTGTTCTCAGATGATAAACCAACTATGCCTCACTTCCCATTCCCTAACTCTTTTATTATGATTTTAAGAATTTGCATAGGTTCTATGGTATTGACACTATGTGATAAACTGTGATATCAATAAACATGAGTTGTTCTTGTACTTTGCCCTCTACCCTAGTGTTTTGTTTTAGGTCAATAAAGTTGTATCTAAGCAGACTGGAGAAATGTTTGGGTACCAAACAGTTCTCACATAACAATATTCTGATAAGCTAAAATTAAATGAATCTCAGTCATCCAGCATTTCTCGGGGCCTGTTTGAAGGCTTTCAACACGATTGGAAATCCACTGAGGAAAGCCATACTAAGGGATCTTTTCAACCAAATCCATTTAAAAAAGCAATGGGAAGTATTTGTCAAGCTCATATATACTGGACTTGGATGAAAGCACTTTGTTTTTTTTCCATCTACACATTTTCTCTTTAGTTATTTGTAGGTGAAAAACATTAAATTTGTCTTTAACATACTGTATGTGACTCTTTCGTAGACAATAGTGGGGAAGACAGACTACGTAATAAGACGTTCATCCTCTAGTAGGAATTGTTTTATTTAACCTTGACTTTCCCAAACATGCATTTTATGAAATGCTTTTTCTGTTCAAGTGGAAGATAGACAAGTATGTGGTGATCTCCAGATTTTCATTTGATTTTGTATATCTCCAAAATGAGTTTTGTCTCATTCAAGAAATTTTACAATTTAAAAAGAATCTTTTGCTCAATTCTCAAATTTTGATTCTGTTTTGGAAAGATTGGAAATTTGAAACATTTCACATTATGAATTCTATCATAATTCATATCACATAGGGTATGATTGGTTTTTTAATATGATTAAAAACATCAAAATTAGCCAGGTAAATCAATGGATATTTTTGCTGTCACTCAGAAAACTTGAGTTGTAAAGTTTGTCAATTTTACTATAAAGAAATTGATGATAAAATCTGTTCTGAAATTCTATATGAATAGAGAGGAAAATATATTAGTAACACCTCAAGGGGAAATACATAAATAGGTTACACATTTTAAAAACATCCTTTCAGTCAAAATTGAGCTAACCTTTGCTCAGGAGATAAGATAAGCAAGTAAGAAAACTATGCAAACAAAAACAAGTTGAAGGTCAACTTATGAATTGTGGAGGCTAGTTTTGCCCCAAGAGTTATCTACTGTAAATTCAGGGCTTGTTAAGCACAGGTCTAATATAAATGCCAGGATTTCACATTAAGGGATCCTTTGGGCCTCACTCTGGGGTGAACTTGAATTTGCCAAGTATTACTACAAAGAATGTTTGCAAAAATCTATTCATCGGAAAATTGAACCCTTGAGAATCTCCATGAGGAAAACAAACGTTCAGATGAGTTTAAGAACCACTGAATACTGGGAAATATGCCTCATGGAGTTTTGAACGCATGTTCATCCATCAGGTACTTTGAAAATCCTTCCAAAGGGTGTATTCTGTTTGATTTTATGTAACCCAGCATGTCCCCAAGATTATAACAGAGCCCTCTTTGATATAACTTAAAACCATAATTTCAGAAATACTAACCCAGGGCAAGAGTTTGCCTCTTGTGCCCACTCTCAACTAGGGAGGATGCAGGTGTCCTGAACCACTCTGGGAGCACCATTCGTGCCTCATTCTATTGGGTTGGCCAATAAGTTCACTCCAGTATTTCCATAACACGTGATGGAAAAACCCAAACAAAATTGTTGGGCAACCCAATGTTTCTCCCGCCTCTGCTTGCCTTACTCAGACCCCACCATCTGTTCCTATGGTCATTTCTGCCTGGATTTCTGGCACTATTGTTTACATTTCATACTAAAATAATCCATGTAATGATTCACTACCTAGATGAAATGGATAAGAAATCATATCATTTTCAACTTGAAAAGAACCTAACTCTTAAACTGGAAAAGTTGGACCCAGTGCCTTTGTCCTTTGCCCGAAGTTGTACAATCATTGAAACATGTTATGGGAAAGTAGAATTGACCAGAAAGCTGTAGCCAGCAATGTGATGTATTTGGATTAGATTATGCTGCCCTTGAGAAGGAAATGGCAACCCACTCCAGTATTCTTGCCCGGAAAATCCCATGGACAGAGGAGCCTGGTAGACAACAGTCCATGGGGTCGCAAAGATTCAGACATGACTGAGCGACTTCACTTTCACCTCACTTAAAATAGAAAGCCAATTCCAACCCTGAGTGATTTTAATTCCAAAATGTGCCAGGAAAGAAAAACAAAAAATGTCAACTGTGGTAGAAAACAAAGATGATGTATAATAGAAAGTCCAGCACCAAAGCTTCCCTGCTGTGCATCATTCTGTTGATGGTGGTAGCAAAGCATTTCAGTGACATCTTCAAGCCAACATGATATCAACTCAGAGTTTACTCCGCCATTAGTCAGATGCCAAGTGAATTGCTTGCCATGGGCCTTCTGGCAATGCCTTGAATTTTCTTACATGACTGTTAGAGAAAGAATTGCTTGTGAGTTCATTAATTCATTTCCCTATGACCTCAGGGAGAAGAGTTTTCACAGCTGCTGATTGTTATACCATTCATTCAGTTTTGATGGGTTGATCATTCAGTTTTGATCCCCACTTGGGATTTTATCAGTTGGTTTATGAGAATCTTATCATCACTTCCTTGTCTTTATGTTTCTTTTTTGTTAAGGACTCAGTTTAAAACATGCTCCCATTTATTTCTGTGTCATAAACATCAAAGTTTAACTAAACTGAAATGAAGAGAGTCCTGCTCATCTTGTCGCTTCTTTGATGTTCCCATCCTTTCTCCATTTGCACCATTGTAACTGATGATAAAATTCCATAAACACTTCTCTCATTGGGCTCCCTTTGGCTACTTACCATTTGTTCATTCCAGATGATGGCTGTTATCATGATCATTATTATCATCTTCAACAAATAAGCATCAGGCACCCACTGGGGCCTGCTGCTAGAGGTAGATTGCTTCATAAAATCATGGAGATCACGTGCTATAATAGATGAAGCCCACAAATGGGATTTTGAAAAACACAAGCTTTGTTTATGGTCCTGCTCATGATGTGTTGCCTGGAATTGCTCCAAACATGTAATTCTTGAGGCTCTAGTTTCCACTTCTATAAGATGTAAATAATGTTCATGCCAGCCTCTTGTCTCTCCCTATGATTTTATGGGAAATCATACAATGAAGTAGAAATTGTTTTAGAAACAGTCACTGTATCAGCAGAAGATATTGGAGGATTATTTCTTTTGCGCTAATCCTCAACTACTGTTCACATTTTAACAGCCTTTCTTTGATTGCCATTCCAGGCCTCGGGAGCCCTGGCTTTGCATGCCAATACTACAAATAGAAAAGTGGAAAGTCCAGCCTAACAGCTGGTGCCTCGGGCTTGCATTTTGAAACATGACTCTTGTGAAAGCCTTGTTTTCCTCCTGATATAACTGGCTGGTTGGCTAAATTAACTAAATTAACTGCTTGTTTTGACAACAATAAAGCCTTAAATAGCTGCAGACAATAAAACCATAGAGATGGGTTCATTTTTCTTTTTTCGGCATCATTATGGTTATTTAAATGTGTGTCTTATGAGGGGTTTAAGTAAGTTTAGGCAATTCAACTTTTAAAAAAAAAAACATCAAACCAGTTAAGGTGTCGAAGTGTTGGTTAAATCACTTGCATTATAACTCAATATTTACTTCTAGCCCTCTCCAAGCAGTCCCGTCTGCCTGTCCCCTTCATGTTTGGGGAATCACCTATCTCCTTTCTTTCCTTTGCTTCCTCTTTTGTCCCTTCTTTTCAAGAACGATATTGACCCCTCATGCCCAGGCACTTCTCTCTGCATCTCCTGACCATGTTAAACAAGGGCTGGAGTAGCTGCCCCATCCCATGGACAGAGGCAGACTGGAGGAGAGAAGGCACTCCCCATACTTACCCCTGCTCTCTTTCCCCAAACTTCTAAGGATAACTTTGGTCACCTGGAATTCCGAACCCTGCCACACTGTCTAGTCTTTTGCTATGATCCTGTTTTACTCTATCTCAGGTCCCCTGTCCTGCCTTGTTCATCTCACAAAATATTTAGGAGAGACCTGTTCAGGCTGTCCTCTGACATCTGCCTTTATTTAGCCCACTGCACACAAAGCCTTACTGTGAACTCTGCTGCAAGGCTCCATCTTGCCTCCTGAGTCTAGGGGCAAAAGGAGACATTTTTCAGCCTTTATTTGACTTAAATTCCTGAGTATTGGACATTGAGTCAAGCCACTCCTTCCTGGAAATTCTCCCCACTGGCTCTTAGCACAACTCTTCCTCATCTCCTGGCCACAGCTCTCCCATCCCCCTCCCTCCTCTTGCCCTCTCTCCCCTCCTCTGCTTTCCCCTCCATAAGTCCCTTCCTCCTAGCATTTCACCTGCAATCTCGCCCTGAGTGCTCTCACTCAAGATCTCCACGTTTGGTATGCTTCTTGCTCTAAGACTGAAGAAGTCAGTGCCCAGTCTTAATTTTAAAAGATCAACCTTTCATATGGCTGGGAGGAAGAGAAGCAAGTTGTCTTCCTCACTGCAGCAAGGATGGTCAGTGTCTCACTTAGTTATATAAATAAAAGGCAAGCAGTAATGTTTATCCTGGGCAATGTGCATAACAGCATCTCTTTGGAGGGTTTATCTGTGTTTGTGAAGTCTAAGAAACTCCTGCCCACTTCGATATGTGGAAGGAGGGGTGTGTCCATTTGCACAAGTAGCACAGAGTTTTCTAGTGGGTGGAAGGCTGAGGACTTTCTCATATTTCCTACAATACTAAAAACCGAGAATGTGCTGGGGTGGCCTAGGTCAAGGACCAGGGTTAAAAAAGGACTTTCTCCTGGAAGTGTATTGCCACTGGGGTGTGTCTCAGTCAGTGCCAGCTGCTATAACAAATACCATAGTGTGAGTAGCTTAAGCAACAAACTGTTATATCTCACCATTCTGGAGGCTAGAAGTCAAAGATTGGGGTGCCAACAGACCCAATGTCTGCTGTACTGCTTTCTAGTTGGCAGATGGCCTTCTGTATCCTCAGATGGCAGAGAGCAGAAAGAGTGCCATGTCTTTTTTTTTTTTTTNAGAAGTCAAAGATTGGGGTGCCAACAGACCCAATGTCTGCTGTACTGCTTTCTAGTTGGCAGATGGCCTTCTGTATCCTCAGATGGCAGAGAGCAGAAAGAGTGCCATGTCTTTTTTTTTTTTTTAAGAGAATTAGTCTCATCAGGAGGGCACTACCCTCATGGCCTAGCCTAACCTTAATTACCTCCCAAGATCCTCACCTCCAAATATCATTGATCAAGGGCTAGGATTTCTATGTGTAAATCTGGGGAAAACACAAATATTCACTCTACCAGAGTGGAAGATTAAGTAACCACTGGACTGGCCTCTGTCCTAAAGATAATGTGGATGATGATCTGGGTCCCAGAACTTATACCAGCCTAGCGTTTCTATGCAGCGAGGAAGTGGGGTCAGACTGTACCCCCAGGGAGATGACTCCAGGAGCAGATGGAACACGCCACAACCTCAAGGACTCCAATTTATATATCATGATCTACTCTTGACTGAGAATCTGCTGGATGCTCCAGTCATCCTCCCTGGAGGACTCTACGGCCCTGGGGCAGGGAGTCAGTCCAGTATCTGGATGGCATCCAGAGGAGAGCACTTGGGAGCAGGTGACTTGGTCACAACACTTCAGATCTACACTGAACACCCAAGGCTTTTTCAATCTAGGCCACGTGTCCTCACCATACACAGGATGTCTCCACTGGAGAAAGACCTTCTTCAATGTAGACAACGGCCTACTCATCAGAGAGAGCTCTTCTCTGTAGAAAGGGAGGGGAGGATATGTTAAAGAGCTATACGTTTCTAAGGTAAACTAGGGCCATTTTTTTTTTTTCATGTTTTTTGACTCATCACAACGTGAGAAAGTGATGGTTGTCTAAGGGAATAGCAGCAAATGGAAAGCCTCAAACTTACTTTTAGACCCTATCTTTTGATCAATGAGTCATTAGCTCTCTGCTGATGGCCTAAGAGTAGTTGTTGTTTAGTCACTTCAGTTGTGTCTGACTCTTGTGACCCCTAGAGTATAGCCCGCCAGGCTTCTTTGTCCTTGGGATTTTCCAGGCAAGATACTGGAGTGGGTTGCCATTTCCTTCTCTAGGGGAGCTTCCTGATCCAGGGATCAAACCAACCCACATCTCCTGTGCGGGCAGACAGATTCTTTACCACTCAGCCACCTAGGAAGCCCTGGTCTGGGAGTAAGCCTAAGCAATACATCTCCATGTTGATCTTACTTTCAGGGTTTCCAGGCTTCAGCTAAGGGCATCCATGTCAGTTACAGTTTATCTCAATGAGCCACGTGTAGTTAAAAGTGACTTCCCCCCTTGTTCCCCCATACTTAAACCTAGGCATTATGAAATTAAGAGCAAAGGGAGAGAACGAGGGCCCTTTTAAAGAGATAAACTTCATTTCCTGCTACCTGGGCAAGGTATGAATTCTAGTATTAATCCTCAGAATCTATAATTGCAACACGCATTGTAAAAATCCAGTTACATTCGGGCCTGTGATACCACATGTTGAGTGTGCCTGGATGCCTGATAGCTAGATCTGAGACTCAAAAACACCCCCAATGGAATTCATCTTTACTCTCCCCCCAGTTTCCCTTCAATTTCCTTTTTCTGAGGATAATGTCACTTAGATATTCGAATCCCAATGTGGAAATATCATTGACTCCTTCTCTATCCTTGCCTTCACTTTATTTTGGCTATCAATCTTTTTCTCTTTTAAAATTCGGGAGCCACACCTCCTATTATTCTATCTATCATCTCTCTCTATAGAGTTGTACTTTTACCCATTGGATCTATTCTCTGCAGACATGTCTCCATACCATCCCTTCTCTATCCTGCTGCCATCCTACTCTCTTGTGCAGAAGCCTTGGATGGTTCCTCTTTGTCTTCTGGATTGTGTGCTCAGCACTCTGTTGTGTCCAACTCTGTGTGACCTCATGGACTGCAGCACACCAGGCTCTTCTGTTCACGGAATTTTCCAGGCAAGAAGCCTGGAGTGGGTTGCCATTTCTTACTCCAGTCCTCTGGATGAAGTCTAGATTTTTGAGCAGGAGGAACAATATCCACTCCATCCTGGCCCTTTCCAAATTCTCTTGGCCTCATTTATCTCCACTCCCTTAAAAATACTGAGAAATTTTATGGGTCTCAAACCTCTGAGCCACTGTTTACATGGCTCCCCAGGCCTGGAATGGTCTTATCTCACTCCTCCAATGACTAATTTATTTTCCTTCCTGGAAAATCAGCTTGCTCCCTTCTTTTGCTCTTGAGATACACGAGGTTGCCTCAGATCTTCTCCACAGTTCCCAGAGCACTTAACTCACCACACAGTAACAGGCTTAATGTCTCTCACTGTCCGTCTCCTAGAGCAGGACCACATTTTGTTCATCTCTGTCTCTAGCACCAAATAAACATTCTATAGCTGTCCCTGAATTCCTGTTTGCTGAAGGAATGAATAAATAATTGAATGAATGCAGAAAGGAAAGCCTGGGGGGAAGTCCATGCATTCTCAGTCCGGTCCTTACTTGTTACTAACAAACCTCAGAAGGCCCATTCACTTGAAGGGTGAGAGGAGATCCGAGTCTGCACAGGTTTCTGCTTAGAAGAGCAAAGGAAAGGACTCAGTTGGAAATAGTCAATGAGAACCAGCACTTTGCTGTTCAATCCAAGTGTAATATCCAGACTACATTAATGTGATTTACCTAGGAGAGCCAGAAGAAATTAGATGAGGAGGTAATTTGTTAGTGACTGAGTACTAATTCCCACTCATTAGCTAAAAATTGCAAAATTCATTAAAGGAACTTGGTTGAAAACACAGTCACTGAAAGAACAGAAGCTATTGATAGATTCAATAAAGATGTAAGAAACCTTTAGTGTTTATTATATCCATGTTCCCTATGGCTCGGCTACATTGAAAGTCTTAAATTTAATACATTAAAAGAAAAATTCACTAATGATAATCTTACATGAGAATTAACAAGATGACCACAAATTTATCACCTTAACAGTGACAGCAAAATATTTCACTGTACATCTGTTCTGTTTCATCTTCAATTTTTAGAGAATATGTAACACAGCTCCTATGTTACTTCTTTTCAATTTAGTCTCATAGTTTCAGCCAAATATGTAGTATACGAATCATAGAAAGATTCTACTAAGGTTTTAATATCTTGGAAAACTATTAATTATCATTCAATATCACTTCCCTTTAGCCTGCTCCTTTTTATTCCTCCTTGAATTCTCTCAGCTCTTCTAAATTGCATTAATGTACTTTTTATCATTTACCTTTTGTACTATGAGATACCCTTTATGGATTTTTATCAAAATTGAAGTTCCGCACCAAGTTAAGGGAAATCTCCAAGGATAGAAACACATTTTTCTTACATGAGTTCAGAGAATCTTGAAATTCAAGGTCCCGTTTTGAGATAATCTGAATATTTCTAAAACTTTAAGATACAAAAAATCTAAGAGAACTGAATTATAAATCAGGATAGGATGTCTAATCTTAAGTCCATCTGCAATCCATTCTGGACTTTGTGCAGGTCTCTTTGGACTTTATGAAGAGAATTTTTACCAAGCGATCAGTCATGTCTTTACATTCATATACTACAGGCACATCTAAAGTTCAAAAACTGACCCACATGATGGAACTGGAATAAATGTTTTTCCAGTTTGCAGTTGTAATGGAAAGTGAAAAGCAGCTCTTCTGTTGAAGTCAGTTTTTAAATGTATAAGAAACACTGTCTCGGAAATTCAGCTATTAGTAACATAAGTCCCCAAAGGGGGTCTCTCTGTAGATTTTATCACAATGCTACTGGAGGAAGGGAACTCGTCCTTCAGTGGCACCAACTATACCTTAAGGAAATGAAAGGGGACTTTACTAACAAGAGAGGTGACATGACACCAGAAGCATCCATCCATTCATTTGTTCTACAAACATGCAATCGATACTTCCTATATGGGATAGGCCATTTTCTGGAAACAAAAATCTGCAGCACACAGTTCCATCAGGGAGCATGAGGGAAACTGAATGAGTATAAAGTGAAGTGAAGTCGCTCAGTCATGTCCGACTCTTTGCCAGGCTCTTCCGTCCATGGGATTCTCCAGGCAAGAATACTGAAGTGGGTTGCCATTTCTTTCTCCAGGGGATCTTCCCGACCCAGGGACTGAACCTGGGTCTCCCACCTTACAGGCAGACACTTTTAACCTCTGAGCCACCAGGGAAGCCCAAATGAGTAGGGTCAAATCATTAGAATAGAGTGGGAAAAAAAGTAAAAATTGCTGTATTGGGCATATTAAAATTTCCAAAAGACAACAAGCCCTTTCTGTGCCATGTTCTATTCTAAATGGTTTGTATGCTTTGACTCAATTAGTCCTCAGAGTTCTCCCTGAAGGTAGTCAGTTACCACTCTAATTTATAGATGAGGAAATTGAACCTCAGAGAGGTTAAGGAATTTGAGCAAGGTCACAAAATTAATGAATGGGGGAATTAGTGATTGAATCATAGCAGTCTGCCTTAACATTGTGCTAATAATGGCTTACAACAGTGCTTGTCAGTGTGCATAACTGACAAATGATTCATATTGGGATACATGAGGGATTCCTAGGCTTCCCAGGTGGCACTTATGGTAAAGAGTCTGCAACCGTAAGACCAGAAATTTATCAGTTTAACCTAGGCCAGCAAAAGAGCATTCTACTAGATACTCAGTCTGGCAGTGTTAATTGAAATCAAGACTGCATATATTCTCCAACAAGGTCATCCTATTTCTATGTACACATCTCTGAGAAACCTTCAAGTAGATACACAAAATTATATATTTAAGGTTGTTCACCACAGCTTTGTTGGGAAAGGCAAAAGGCTAAGTCAATTTAAATGGACATCGAAGGGAAAGCATATAAGAAACTATATGCCTATAAAGATTTATAGAACTCAAAATAAATGAACTAGGTCCACTTATATATGTATATGTATATATATATATATATATATATATATATATATAAATCTGAAAGATGAATTTAAAAGATAATCAAAACAGAAAGTATGATATAAGATGCATGTAAAATAATACACAGAGTAACTCTATGTAAGATGCCTAGATATCCATATGTAAACAAAGACATATGCAAGTGAACGTGTGTCAGTGAGTTATAAGAACACGGTAAGTGCATAAAATGCTCAAATATCTATGAAAATCCTGAGGATAAGCTCTCCTTAAGTATAATAAATTAATGATAGTGATAGTTAATACTTATCAGTACTTCCCAGGTATTATTTCCAAGAATTTTTAAAGTATTAGCTCTCAAAAGTGAATTATGTACTACTGTTACTGTAATTTTCCAAATGAGAAACCTGAGTCACAGAGAGGTAAGCATGTTTCTCCTGATCACAGGAATTTTAGATATTGAATATGAGATTCGAATCCAGCAATCTGACACTATAGTCAATGCTCTTGCTATAATTTTAATAATTATATTGTATCTCCCAACCAATGATACGTGAGAAGTTTGAGAAAATGCTCAAAAATGGAAATAAGATTTATCAGCTCTACACAATGTTTTGGAGTGGAAAAGACACGTCTGAGACTCAAGAATAAATTGTACATCCATAGGCATTTGAAAGGTCATGAAGACAAAGATGGTGAACAGCTATTCTGCTTCCATTGACTCTTCCCTAGTATAAGCTGAGTTCAACTGTGAAATGAGGGATTTGAGTAAAACAGAAAGGGGAGATAAAGATAGATCATATTTTTGAGTTTCCACCATGTGCCAGTGACTGTAAGTACATTTATACATGTTATCACACTGCATCTTCTGAGGCAGGTATTACCAGTCTCATTTCATACGTATGAATGCCCAGACACAGGAAGGATAGGTATCTTCCTACTACCACACACTGAGGAGCTGTAACAGGAACTCATCTAACTCCAAGGCCAATGTCTTCCACATGGCATCATCTCTTTAAAAAGGTAAGTGGTCCGCCCACCTCATGATCTATTTATTCAGTGTTTCTCCAGCTAGCAATGTACCAATTACTCCCATCCATTCACCTTATAGAACTAGTATCATTACCAGAGACAGCAGAACTCATGACTGTGTTCTGAACCACATAATTGATGCTTTTCATTTTCCAACTCAGACACTGAGTATCTTGGTCATCAGACAATTTGGGGTGCCTGTTTGAGGTTGGAAGCGTTTCCAGTGACATGGAATTTCTCATTCTTTTGACAAGATTTTAAATTTGCTTTTAAATGACTGGATTTCCATTTATTCTTGTTTCTGCTTTTCCACAGGTCTAAAAATGAGTGGGTTTTCAAACAATGACACATAATCCAAGGCTTCACCTTCCATTGTGTTCCTTCCTTTCAACCAAAAGCTGTCTTTTGAATCTGAACAAATGTGGACTTTATTTCTGTACTCTGTCTCAGCATCCAAACAAGTATCTTTTATGATACCAGAGGGGAACAGGTGAGGAAAAGAGATGGTTGTGGCTACTTTTCCATGCTCATCAAAGCCAACTAGAGTTTCTTCCAGCTTTGAAAAGGCAGCATAACCAAAAAGCAAAGGGGCTGTGAAGTCAGGAAAACCTGAGTGTGGATCCCAAATCTTCCTTTTACAATCAATGTGACTTTGGCCACATTACTCTCTAAGCTGCGTTTTTACGACTTTAAAATGGACATCGTAATACTTACCTTTGTGGGTAACTTACAGGATTCTAGAAAAGATATGCTTACAGTCAACTGGGATATATGTCCTCAATGAATGGTCCTCATTGTCACAGTGTTAGCATCCAGAGTTTTTAAACATAAGTTGTCATTTCCTTCTCCAGGCGATCTTCACCACTCAGGGATCGAACCTGTGTCTCTTGAATTGGCAGGCAGATTCTTTACAACTGAACCACTTGCTGCTGCTGCTAAGTCGCTTCAGTCGTTTCCGCCTCTGTGTGACCCCATAGACGGCAGCCCACCAGGCTCCTCCATTCCTGGGATTCTCTAGGCAAGAACACTGGAGTAGGTTGCCATGTCCTTCTCCAGTGCGTGAAAGTGAAGAATGAAAGTGAAGAGTGAAAGTGAAGTCGCTCAGTCGTGTCTGGCTCTTAGTGACCCCATGGACTTCAGCCTACCAGGCTCCTCCACCCATGGGACTTTCCAGGCAAGAGTACTGGAGTGGGTCGCCATTGCCTTCTCCAACTGAACCACTTGGGAAGCCCATAAAGGTACCTTAGGGTCATACTAGTGACACCTGGACATTTTACAAGACAGTAAACTTAAGCCAGAGGGCAAAGTATCTTGTCTGAGATCGCACAACCAGCTTGCAACTCAGCTGGGACTGGGGCATAATCTCTGGATTGTGTTCTATGCTGAGTTCTTTTTGACATTTCTCAGACTTTCGTAGTGTTTCTAGGCTTTCAAGAGCCTGCTTTCTTCTGGTTTTCTATCTCTTTTTTCACACAAGCCTTTTTATTCCACCAGTGATGGATTTTTTTTTTTTTTNTCACATCCATCGAGTCTGTGATGCCATCCAGCCATCTCATCCTCAGTCGTCCCCTTCTCCTCCTGCCCCCAATCCTTCCCAGCATCAGAGTCTTTTCCAATGAGTCAACTCTTTGCATGAGGTGGCCAAAGTACTGGAGTTTCAGCTTTAGCTTCATTCCTTCCAAAGAAATCCCAGGGTTGATCTCCTTCAGAATGGACTCGTTGGATCTCCTTGCAATCCAAGAGACACTCTAGAGTCTTCTCCAACACCACAGTTCAAAAGCATCAGTTCTTCAGCGCTCAGCCTTCTTCACAGTCCAACTCTCACATCCATACATGACCACAGGGGGAGAACTAAATCATACCTCTTAGGATATTTTTCATGTTAGATTCAGAATTAACCTATATATGAGATATTTTAGGTATTGATAATGTATAAGAGAATTTGATGTATTAGGCTGTCCTAATGCAAAGAGCCGACTCATTGGAAAAGACCCTAATGATGGGAAAGATTGAGGATAGGAGGAGAAGGGGAAGGCAGAGGATGAGATGGTTGGTTGGCATCACCAACTCAATGGACATGTGTTTGAGCAAACTCTGGGAGACAGTGAAGGACAGGGAAACCTGGCATTTTGCAGTTCATAGAGTTGCAAAGAGTTGGACATGACTTAACAACTGAACAACAACACAATGCAAAATAAGTCATGATTTTGATTAAAGGATCAATCTGAACATGACATTAACCAAAAATCTTATAAATGTACATATAACATAGGGACATTTAAGGCACTCGTCCTCAAACCTTCCCACCCTTCAGAATCCCCTGGAGAGCTTACCAGACCAGTTCCTCATTCAGTAGATCTGGAGTGGAATCTGGGAATTTGCATTTATAGCAAATTCTCAGGTGATGCTGATACTGCTGGCCCAGGGACCACACTTTGAGAAACACTGCTTTTAAGATTCACTTTATTCATAAAGTAAATTTATTATTAGACATAAGTATTACTTGAGTTTGGGAAACTTTGTTAATCTGATTAAAAAGAAAGTCAGTAATATTAAACTTATAAACACATTTTAATTATTAAAAGGTTAATGATCTAAGTCTGCAAATGGTACAAAATATTAATAAAAGTTCCCCAAAAACATACCCTTTATTGAATAAGATTTAGAAGCTTAAGGACAAACTCAGGTTTTACTGAGCAACTTTATTCAATTAAATATTAATATTTAAAACCAACATCACCCTTGAATCATTTTTTGTGCACAAGACTCACTCTTGGGGGAAAAAAAAAATCCATCATTGACAATCATCACTTCATTTCCTAAAGTTTCCAAGCCCATAGATGGGTAAATTTTGGCACAGAGGACAGACTAAACATTTACCCTTTTCCTAAACCATTTCATACCTCTTCAAGAGGCATGCCACCTTTAGAGGTCTTACTGCTCTGCTCAGAGTTGGAGCTTGCCTTGAAGCCAGTGGACTGAACAAAGAGTCCACATCTTGATCGACTTTGCCTGCCACAGGAATGAATCTCCTGCAAACACTCTGGGAGCTTCTCTCTCGACTCCCCTGATACCTGTCATCATCTTCACACACTGTCAGAGGACACCACAGAAAGAAGAATAGCATGTCAAGATCAATCTTCCTCCAGAGACACTCCTTGAAGTCATGTTGAATAGCTGAGCTTTTGGAAGCCTTTTCTTCTGAGACCAATTATCTCCCTGCTACAATGGATTCAGCCTTCACCAGCTTGGCTTCTGGCCCCAGCTGTTTCCTGCAAGGCCAGATGTATTTTGACTCACAGATGTGATCATTTAAATTAACTAAGTATTCCATGCTTTTAAAAAGGGACATTTATTAGCCTTCAGAGAAGACTGTCCTTGGTTCACTTTCCAGGCTAAAATTGCTGTCCCTCATCTCTTTCAGGCTTAAAAGTACTAATACATCCTAAATAAAAACACAATGGTAGCACCTAAAACTACTGTCTAGTGCAAGGAAAGAGATAAAGTTAGTGGAAATCCTAAATTCCCATAGAAGTCCAGACCTCATTTGAAGCCCAAGGCTATTGAATGCTGAGTGTCAGTCATTGGTTAAGGCCAGATCCACGGTAAGGCACCCTGAGAGTTTAGGTATGTTTTTATTTCGGTCACAAAGCAATCCCTTATTACCTTTGAATTTTAATTTTTAGATCTAATCTTAAGTAAAAATTTATAGAAAGATGTCGGTAAAAAAAAAATGGTAAATTTCCTTTGGACTTCAAGACAGTGAAATTTATGCAACAATTTTAGCAAATACTCTGTGTTAAAAGTCATGTTGTGTTATTACAGGAGACCAGGACTAGGAAAATATTGTGTAGTGAGATGCTTAAAATTCAGGCCTGGCCTTGCCTAAGCCTGTTTTCTCATTAAAAACAAAAACATGAAAGAAAACATTACCTACCTAGTGTCTGTTAGGTAGACGCCCAAAAAACCTTACCTATAATGTTTCTTAACCTAAATGCCTATCAGTCAGAAACCTGTTTAAGCACTTTGGTAGAATTACATGTGGTCATTAAAAACAGTTTTGTAAAACAAGGTAATATTTAAAACATAAAATAATTAGACTATAAATGATATAACTAAGCCATTTGTAAAACAGTATCTAGTGAAAATCTACCAAATTATTAATAAACTATTGTGGAACTATGGCCTTTTCAAAATTATCCTTTCTACTTTATGTTTTGGA
Source organism: Neotragus pygmaeus (assembly GCA_006410875.1). Lineage (NCBI taxonomy): Eukaryota > Metazoa > Chordata > Mammalia > Artiodactyla > Bovidae > Neotragus > Neotragus pygmaeus. The sequence continues at coordinate 168,399 of SJYV01024281.1, read as the reverse complement.
GGCATTTTCATTTCATCAGTAGAGACCAAATGAACAAATTGAATAAGCAGAAATGTTTAAACTGTGAGTGAAATTGCATTAGCATACTGAACTCTATTATAAACTACCAACTGTTTGACAACTGTTATGACACATAAAGGTTGTATCTTGCGCTCCCACATATATCATAATCACCATTAAAACTGTAACTAAATTACTGCTTACCTTGAAGATATTTTCAGTCAACCTTTGTAGCAGATGGGGTGGTATTATTTCTTTTCTATTGACAGGTGAGAAAGTTGGCAACAGGCACACTCAGCTTCTTAATTATGAAGCTACTATGGACACCAGTAACATGGATTGTGCTCATTGGCCACCCTGTTGACCTTGCTCAATATATACTGACAGCTGATTCGCACTGCTATATGGCAGAAACCAACACAACATTGTAAAGCAATTATCCCCCAATGAAGAAGAAAAATAAATAAACTTTAGAGAAGATTAGGGAACTTCTCATTGAACTAGGTGAGTGCTCAGGGGCCAGTTACACAGCCTCTCTGATGTGTATCTCCATCTACAAATGGGAACAGAGGCATCTTCCCTCGACATCTCCTATAGTTACAAGAGACCCAAACAACGTAGTGCAGGTGGAAACACTTCAATAGGTAAATTTAATTTTCTTTTTAAACAATATTAAAATCTCCAACACTAATTGGGGATAAGCCCATGCTTCACGCTGTAAGGAAGGTAAGTGCCTCTTAGCAGGTGCCCCCTAAATATTAATTCCTCTTTCTTTACTGTCCTCAGGTAAGAGAATGTTACTAAAGCTGTAGTTCTACAGAATTTTGGAGTTTTCAGGGGTCATTTATTCCACCTCATCACAACATCTCTGATAATGGTATGCACACTCTGCCTGAGCACTTCCGTTTAAAGAGAAACGCTCCCTCATGGGGCACTTGTCTTCCTTTGGCCGACAGAGAGAGTGGCATTCCATTTCCATGTGTATTTCAGTGAGCTCCATCAGAAAGGAAGTAGCAGCTATACATTTTTTTAATCTTAGGAGAATCATAATCAAATACTATTTGGGAATTTATTTTATTGTTTTTCCTTTTTTCCTCTTCAACTTTCTTCTGTGCCTGGATTGTTCATCTGAATGTCTAATGAGGAAAGCTCAATTTTCCTGGGTTTTCCTTGAGCACTGTTGTGCAGCAGGCAAGAATTTTCATTTTTAAAATTTCATAACATCGACATAATCCTACGTCGTAAAATGGACTGAAAAAAATTAGCTTAGGGGTTACTTGTGCATTATGGGTAGCAATTTGCAAATACTTTGCCTTGAACCTCAGAAATGGATCTGTAATGAACAGACCCCCTTGAAGCAGTGATGGGAGTGAGTCATTCTTTGAACACTTCCCTGAATACCATGGGGTAAGAAAATTTTAAGCCTTGAAAGAACTACCACACCTTGTTCAGTGGGAAAACTTCTCTTGCTTATAACTATTGAGACATAGAAGTGTGTTGAAATTTAAATACAAAGCATGCACAATTTTGCCCATCTTTACTCAGCTCAGGCATACCTAGCACTGTGACTGCTTTTCGGTCAGCAATGAAGACTAGGACAGCAAAGACAGCAAGTTGTGTGGCTCTAATCACCACCTGGCCCTAGTATCTTATCTCAGAGGATAATAGTGGTGAGACAGCCCTCCTCTGCCATGGCCCAAGTCTGCAAATATTAGCGGTGTCCACCAATGTCAAGTATTCATTAATAATCATAAGGAGGTTTTCTTGTAAAGAAAAACTGAATAGCTTAGAAAATGACTTAATTGGGCTCAAATTGTTCTTTTGCAATTTTGGTGGTGTTAAAATCCATCAGCTCTTCTTATTTACTCAAGCTTTTGGTCACTCATGGTAGGGGGTACCCAGCCTAAAGAATGTTTTGTTTTCTTAGCTGACCCCCAAAGTAAAGGAGGATTCTATTGCTTGGAAAGTCAGCAGTCTCCTCCAGAGTGAGAGGACTTATGTAGCTGCTAAAAGAATCTCATTTTAATCAAAGATCTTTGGGTATCATTAGCTATGCCTGCATGCTAAGCTGCTTCAGTTGTGCCCAACTCTTTGCCACCCTATGGACTGTAGCCTATCAGGCTGCTCTGTCCAGGAGATCCTCCAGACAAGAATACTGGGGTGGGTTGCCATGCCCTCTTCCAGGGGATCTTCCTGACCCAGGGATCGAACCCACATCTCCTGCATTGGCAGGTGGGTTCTTTACCACTAGCACCACCTGGGAAGCCCCCCCAAAATCCCCAAGCCCTGCTTCCTCCAAACTCTTTCCTAAGACTTGCAAGAGGCATTTACCCACATAGTTACCCACCGAGTTTCGTGGTGAGTAAAAGTTCTGGCTGACAGCTATTTCCTTTTCTCAGCAGCAAGTTGAAGCCTGTCACAGTGCAAAACTAAAGGTTGCTGTTGTGCTCGGAATACCGATGTGGCACCTGCATGCCATTGTGGTTCTTGATTGCCCTGGCTGCCTACTTCTTCCTGTCCTCCACAAAGGGGCATGGAAGGAGGGAAGCACGGATGTGGCCAGTGAGGCATATTAACACTGTTTCTATTTATTCATCATGCAATTTTGCATAGATCTGATTTTATAAATACTAATGTCGAGGCTGTGAGCAGGAGGCTGGGCATCTTTGAGTGATGAGAGAAAGGCTGACTCAAGGGTCAGAAGAACTGTCCTGTGAGCGGTGGGGAGGTCCAGGAAAGGTTGAAGAGCTTAAGGAGATCAACAAAGTTCCCATGCAGTATCCATGCTCAGTTTCTTCATTTTCTCGGGCAGTTAATCAACATAAAGTGGACGGCTCCAAACTGTGACCCTGCCAGAGCCAGGGTGGTAAGTGAAGAAGGTGACCAAAGGGCTAGAGCCAAAGGATGACGGACGCAGAGACAGGATGGGTTGACACAAGAGGGAGAAGAGGAGAGAAGAAGTGACAGTAAGTGCCCAGGTCAGCAAACTCCTGCTTGAAAAAACACCTTAGAACCTCACTACTGAATCTGTACTAAAGAAATGCCTGCTAAGTAATGACAGGAGTGAGTCCTTTCTCAAACATCCTGTCTGGATACCATGGGATAAGAAAACATTTAAGCCATATAAGAACCAAGTTTAAGTTCGTGCAACTTATACCACAAAGGGTCAATAGTTCTTCCAAATAAAGAGCTTCTAAATGCCAAGAAGAAAAAACACCATCGATAGGAAAAAAAAAAAAAAAAGGAAAAGGGCCTAAGCAAAATGTGACACTTAGTTATAGAAAAATATGCTCAAATTCATTCATATTCAGAAAATTAATAGAAGTACCATTTCTTACACATGTATAATATTCAAAAGCATAGCAATATACACTGTGTCAATAAAACAGATACTTTCATACCTCACTAACAGGAATTCAAAATGGTACAATTCTTATAAAGAGGAATGTGGTAATATTATATATTCATACAGACACACACACACACACACCATCATCATCACCTGACCGAGTAGCCCATTCCACTTTCAGAATTCTGTTCCAATGATAAACTGACAAAGAAATGTTTTCTGAAGAAATCTAGTTGTTGTGCTATCGTTCACAATAGTAAAAGACTAAACATAAGCTAATAACTATCAACAAAGACAGGTTGAATAAACTAAGGTTCATCCACATTATGGAGTATGTTTATCCTTAAAATGTAAATAAAATCTATGGCATTGATGTGAATTATCTCCAGCAGGTATTTTTTATTTATTTTTTTATTGAAGGATAATTGCTTTACAGAATTTTGTTGTTTTCTGTCACACCTCAACATGAATCAGCCATAGGTATACATATATCCCCTCCCTTTTAAATCTCCCTCACATCTCTCTCCCCATCCCAGCTCTCTAGGTTGATACAGAGCCCCTGATTGAGTTTCCCAAGCCATACAGGAAATTCCCGTTGGCTATCTATTTTATATATGGTAATGTAAGTTTCCATGTTACTCTTTCCATACATCTCACCCTCTCCTCCCTCTTCTCATGTCCATAAGTCTATTCTCTATGTCAGTTTCTCCATTGTTGCCCTGTAAATAAATTCTTGAGTACCATTTTTCTAGATTTGTATATATGCATTAGAATACAATATTTATCTTTCTCTTTCTGACTTACTTCACTCTGTATAATAGGTTCTAGGTTCATCCACCTCATTAGAACTGACTCAAATGCATTCTTTTTTATGGCTGAGTAATATGTATGTATGTATCACAGCTTCTTTATCCATTCATCTGTCGATGGACATCTAGGTTGCTTCCATGTTCTAGCTGTTGTAAATAGTGCTGCAGTTAACAATGGGATACATGTGTCTTTTTCAGTTTTGGTTTTCTCAGGGTGTATGCCTAGGAGTGGGATTGCTGGGTCATATGGTGGTNGAGAACAGAATGCTCTTTAACATATGTGCACCTAACAGTACAACAGCAAAATATGTGAGGCAAACTCTCATAGCACTGCAAGGATAAAAAGACAAATGTACTGTTACTCTTTTCAACTTCAACAGCTCTCCTTCCAAAAAATTGGTAGATCAAACAGGCATAAAAGCAGTAAGGACATAGTTGTCTTAAACAGCACTATCAATCCATTTGATCTAATTTATATTTATAGAATAGTCCATTCAATAAGAGAATGCATATTCTTCTCACATTGAACATCCACTAATATATACCACATTCTGGGGCCATAAAACACCTTAACAAATTTAAAAGAATAGAAATCATACAAGGCATATTCACAGACCATCATGGACTTTAACTAACATTAGAAAAGACAGTTGGAAAATCCAAATACTTGGGTATTAAATAGCATAGTTCTATAAATATAAGGTCAAAGGAGAAGTTTCCAGGAAAATGTTTTTTTTAACTGAACTAAATGAAAATTAAAATAGAATATATGAAAATTTTTGAAATATACTGAAAGTATTGTTTATATGGAAATTTATAGCATTAAATGCACATATTAGGAGAAAACAATGATCTACAACTCAGTAGTCTGAATTTTCATCTTAGAAAACTAGAAGCAAAAACGTAAAGCTCTCACTGTTTGCAGAGGACATGATACTGTACATAGAAAACCCTGAAGGTAGAATCAGAAAATTACTAGAGCTAATCAGTGAATTTAAAAAAGTTTCAGGATACAAAATCAATACACAGAAATCACTTGCATTTCTGTATACATTTCTGTATACTAAACATCAGAAAGAGAAATTAAGGAATCAATCTCATTCACNAAGGTAGAATCAGAAAATTACTAGAGCTAATCAGTGAATTTAAAAAAGTTTCAGGATACAAAATCAATACACAGAAATCACTTGCATTTCTGTATACATTTCTATATACTAAACATCAGAAAGAGAAATTAAGGAATCAATCTCATTCACCACTGCAACTAAAAAATTAAATATCTAGGAACATACTTAACTGAAGAGACAAAAGAACTGTACACAGAAGATTAGAAGACTAATGAAAGAAATCAAAGATGACATAAACAGATGGAGAGATATTCAATGTTCCTGGGTAGGTGGAATCAATATTGTGAAAATGATTATACTACCAAATGCAATCTACAGATTTAATGTGATCCCTATCAAATTACCAATGGCATTTTTCACAGAACTAGAACAAAAAATTCCACAATTCATATGGAAACACAAAAGACCTTGAATAGCCAAAGCAATCTTGAGAAAGAAGAATGGAGCTGGAGGAATCAACCTTCATGACTTCAGATTATACTACAAAGCTACAGTCATCAAGACAGCATGCTACTGCACAAAAACAGAAATATAGACCAATGGAACAAGATAGAAAACCCAAGAATAAACCCATGCACCTATGGATACTTTATTTTTGACAAAGGAGGCAAGAATATACAATGGGGCAAAGACAGTCTCTTCAATAAATGGCGCTGGAAAAACTGGACAGCTACATGTAAAAGAATGAAATTAGAACACTTCCTAACATCATACACAAAGATAAACCNTACCTTTGACTACACAGACCTTTTTTAGCAGAATAATGTCTCTGTTTTTTAATATGCTATCTATGTTGGCCATAGCTTCTCTTCCAAGGAGCAAGTATCTTTTAATTTCATGGTTATAGTCACTGCACACAGTGATTTTGGACCCCAAGAAAATAAAGTCTGTCACTATTTCTATTGCTTCCCTATCTATTTGCCATGAAGTGATGGGACTGGATGACATGATTTTAGCTTTTTGAATGTTTAGTTTTAAGCCAACTTTATCACACTCCTCTTTCACCATCATCAAGAGGCTCTTTAGTTCCTCTTTGCTCTAGGCCATAAAGGTGGTGTCATCTGGGTATCTGAGGTTGTTGGTATTATTCCTGGCAATCTGATTCCAACCTGGAATTTTACATGGTGTACTGTGCATTTAAGTTAAATAAGCAGGGTGACAATATACAGCCTGGATATACTCCTTTCCCAGTTTTTACCCAGTCCACTTTTCCATATCTAATTCTAACTGATGCTTCTTGATTCTGCATCCAGGTTTCTCAAGAGGTAGATAAGGTGGTCTGGTATTCCAATCTCTTGAATTTTCCAGTTTGTCATGACCACACAGTCAAAAGTTTTAGTGTAGTCAATGAAGCAGAAGTAGATGTTTTCATGCAATGCTCTTGCTTTTTCTGTGATCCAGTGAATATTGGCAATTTGATCTCTGGTTCCTCTGCCTTTTCCAAATCCCATTTGAACATCTAGAAGTACTTGGTCAATGTACTGTTGCAGCCTAGTTATGCTGCCCTATAATCAATAGATACAAACCTAGTTTTGCAGTCTGTATTCTTTTACCAACTGCTGTACGCTCACCAACTAGAACATCAGCTGACATGTAATATGCATTTAGTCTATAGCCGTTTAATGAATTATAAAATGCTTTCATATTATTTTTATTTTAACAAAAATGTGTGCTGTATTTCCTAACATTGCTCTACATACTTATTGTTCTATTCCTATTTAATTCTTATAACAATCTTATGGGGTAAAAGTTGTGACATGGTATGGGGTATAGTTCTGACATGAACCAACTTTGCCAACACCTTGCTTTCAGACCTCTGGTCTCAAAAATTGTGAGAGAAGAGATTTATTTTGTTTTAGGTCACCCCATTTGTGGTAATTTGTTACAGGTACACCTAGGACACTAATACAATATGTAACTGTATTTTAAGTATTAAAAATAGTTAATTAATTTAAAATATGGAACCACTCATAATGCACACCAAAATCCATGATGCAAAGGTCATAAAGTTGTGTTTGTTTTCTCTTTTTTGACACTATTTGGAGTATATTCCTTGGAGTATATTCCTTAATTAAGATTTATAAGTGCAAGAGTAACAAACTATTCTAAACATATTGCTGTGATTTAGTTGCTATCATATCCAATTCTTTTGTAACCCCTTGGACTGAAACTCCAATACTTTGGCCACCAGATGCGAAGAGCTGGCTCATTTGAAAAGACCCTGAAGCTGGGAAAAATTGAAGGCAGGAGGAGAAGGGGATGACAGAGGATGAGATGCTTGGATGGCATCACTGACTCAATGGAGATGAGTTTGAGTAAACTCTGAGAGTTGGTGATGGACAGGGAGGCCTGGCGTGCTGCCATTCATGGGGTGGCAAAGAGTCGGACACGACTGAGTGACTGGACTGAATTGAATTGGACTGTAGTCCACTAGGCTCCTCTGTCTGTGGGATTTTCCAGAGAAGAATGCGGAATGGGTTGCGATTTTCTTATGGAGGGGATCTTCCTGACCCAGGGATGGAACAGGCATCTTCTGTTTGGCAGGCAAATTCTTTACCACTGGGTCACCAGGGAAGCCTATTCTAAACATAAGCCATGGTATTTAGTGAGTGATAGCTGCATAGGCATTTTCATAAGCACCAACTTTTGGAGTTAGTGAGGAGCTTTAAGCTTACCTACTGAAACTCCTAATTTTGGAGAAAGTTCAATGGCCTGTTTTTAGTAGTTTTTTATAATATCTAATTAATATGGTTAAGAATCCATATTCCCCAATTTCCAGGCCCACAATCTGATTGTAGATTAAAATAAATTTAGGAAATCAGTAAAGGCTAGTTAGTAACCGATGACTCAGTTCTATTTGTACACTATAAAACAACTCTTTTTAAAAACTTTCATAAAGATTAGTTCCCTGAGAATTTTATTTTCAGTGTTCTATTGCTTCTCCTTCTTACTCACTTTCTCTCTTATCCTCTTTCTCATTTTAGCTTTTCTCCCTCCTCTGGACACAGTAGTCTCTGTATTTTCAAGACTGTGAAGACTGATCAGTGACCTTTCAATCTCAGAGATTTAGCCAGAAGAAGAAGACAGCAGGAGGAGTTCAAGGGCAAGGATATCCTCTACATGTTTGGGTGACCAATGAGCTGATAGCTTTAACCAACATTCATGATTTTAAAGCCCTAGAGACAGTATTCTGAAAACATACATCACCTGAATTCTGTAGATATTGTCATTTCAAATTGAAATGACATTTCAAGATTTCTAGATTCATTTATATTGAAAATATTTGCATATTTCTTTCCAGTTAATTCTTTATTAAAATGACTATTCAAAAATACACTCTGCTAATTAAGTTTAAATGGTGCCAACTAAGGATGACCCTTTCCTCCTTCTCCAGCCTCATCTATAAGAAAGAAAGGATTTATAGACTTGACTGATAAGGGATTTTTAATCTATGAAAATATTCATTTTTACTATTATAATTCTTTTAATTTATAAACTGAGCATATAAAGTTTTAACATAGCTTCTATAAGGGTTTTAAAATAAACACAGGAAAATTTCCCTGCTAAGTCTCCTCAGTTATGTCCGACTCTTTGCAACTCCATGGACTGTAGCTCACCAGGCTGCTTTGTGCAAGAATAATGGTATAGGTTGTGATGCTCTTCTCAGGAGATCTTCCTGACCCAGGGATTGAACCCACATCTCTTCTGTCTCCTGCATTGGCAGGCCAGTTCTTTACCAGCAGAGCCATCTGGGAAACTCATAGGCAAAGTTAGTGAAATCATTTAAAGGTTTTTTCTAGTCATCACATTTATGGACATTTTTATCTTAGCTTCATCTAAAATATTCTTTATAGTTTTTTTTTTTCATAACATTGTGCAAAAATTACATTGACTGTTATTTTGAGTGAATCACTACCATTTTACATGCTAGGTGTAAAGTAATGCTCAAAATTCTCCAAACTAGGCGTTAACAGTACATGAACTAAGAAATTCCAGATGTTCAAGCTGGATTTAAAAAGGGCAGAGGAACAGAGATTAAGTTGCCAACATCCGTTGAATCATAGTAAAAGCAAGAAAATTCCAGAAAACATCTACTTCTGCTTCATTGACTATGCTAAAGCATTTGACTGTGTGGATCACAAACTGTGGAGAACTCTTCAAGATATGGAAATACCAGACCATCTCACCAGACCTTCTCTCCTGTGAAACCTGCATACAGGTCAAGAAGCAATAGGTAGAACTGGACATGGAAAAATGGACTGGTTCAAAATTTGGAAAGGAATATGTCAAGGATGTTATTGTCACCCAGCTTATTTAACTTATATTCAGAGTACATCATGAGAAATGTTGGGCTGGATGAAGCAAAGGCTGAAATCAAAATTGCTGGGAATAATATCAACAACCTCAGATATGTATCTGACAGCACCCTTAGGGTAGAAAGCAAAAACAAACTAAAAAGCCTCTTAAAGGTGAAAGAGGAGAGAATGAAAATGCTGGCTTAAAACTCAGCATTCAAAAAACTAAGACTATGGCATCCAGTCCCATCACTTCATGGCAAATAGATGAGGAAACATTGGCAACAGTGACAGACTTTATTTTCTTGGGCTCCAAAATCACTGTTGACAGTGACTGCAGCCATGAAATTAAAAGACACTTGCTCCTTGGAAGAGAAGCTATGGCCAACCTAAACAGCATGTTCAGAAGCAGAGACATTACTTTATCAAAAAATGTCCTTCTAGTCAAAGCAATGGTTTTGCCAGTAGTCATGTATGGCTGTAAGCGTTGGACCATAAAGGAAGCTGAGCACTGAAGAATTGTTGCTTTTGAACTGTTAAGCTGAAGAAGATTCTTGTGAGTCCCTTGGACTACAAGTTTTCAGCAGTCGATTCTAAAAGAAATCAACCCTGAATATTCATTGGAAGGACTGACGCTGAAACTGAAATTCCAGTACTTTGGCCACCTAACACAAAGAGCTGACTCTTTAGAAAAGGCCCTGATGCTGGGAAAGATTGAAGCCAGGAGAAGAAGGGGATTACAGAGGATGAGATGGTTGGATGGCATCACTGACTCGATGGAAATGAGTTTGAGCAAACCCTGGGAGCTGGTGATGGACAGGGAAGCCTGGCATGCTGCAGTTCATGGCGTTGCAAAGAGTCAACACTACTGAGCTACTTAACAACATAAAAAACCATTTTAGAAAGCAGATTGTTACGTACGACCAATATTCAAATTTCATATTTTAGATAAGCCTCATTTCATCTAAAAGTTGATAAGTAGGAAAGTTATAATTAGAATATTAAGGGAAAAAAGACTGTCTTATAATTAGATTTGAGCTATCCCTTAAATTCATCTCCACAATTTTCATATATATTCATTAACTTCAGATATAATTGGAAGGCACATAATTAATGCAATAGTTCTGAATGTTTATCAAATTACCACCAGTCATCATAGTTTCTTGATGATGTTCAGCAACATGATGCATGGACATCAATAAAATACTAATTATGAATTACTCATTGTAATGACTCCACAGCTAAAAAACAGCATTGCTGTTTAAATTAAGTTGGTTTTATTGACTTAGTTATTAAAAGATGAGTTGTTTCAAGCCATAAAATTTTGAATGGACATTTTAAATACTTGTTGTTCTATAGCTAAGTCATGCCTGACTTTTTGTGATCCTGTGGACTGCAACATGCCAGGATTCCCTGTCCTTCATCATCTCCCAGGGTTCGCTCAAACTCATATCCACTGAGTCAGTGATGCCATCCAACCATCTACTGGTATAATCAACCATCTACTGGTATAATCAACCATCTACTGGTATAATCAACTGAAAGTTGGAACCACAGACAAAGGGTGCTAAGGATAATAGGTCACATGAATTAGCACATGCTTACTAACTAGATGCCATACAAGGAGAGAAATGTTAAGCATATTCATGCATTTTTATTGTAACTGTTAATTAAAAAAAAATAAAGCATATGGATATGTAGAAGCTGATCCAGAGAGACGACGTGGGGTGGGAGGTGGGAGGGGGATACAGGATTGGGAGCTCGTATACACCTGTGGTGGATTCATGCCGATGTATGGCAAAACCAAAACAGTATTGTAAAGTAGAATAAAGTAAAAAAAAAAAAGCAATGCAAAAAAAAAAAAAAAAAA
>SJYV01024281.1:88538-156920 GCA_006410875.1 Neotragus pygmaeus | reverse complement strand
AAAAAAAAAAAAAAAAAGGAAAAGGGCCTAAGCAAAATGTGACACTTAGTTATAGAAAAATATGCTCAAATTCATTCATATTCAGAAAATTAATAGAAGTACCATTTCTTACACATGTATAATATTCAAAAGCATAGCAATATACACTGTGTCAATAAAACAGATACTTTCATACCTCACTAACAGGAATTCAAAATGGTACAATTCTTATAAAGAGGAATGTGGTAATATTATATATTCATACAGACACACACACACACACACCATCATCATCACCTGACCGAGTAGCCCATTCCACTTTCAGAATTCTGTTCCAATGATAAACTGACAAAGAAATGTTTTCTGAAGAAATCTAGTTGTTGTGCTATCGTTCACAATAGTAAAAGACTAAACATAAGCTAATAACTATCAACAAAGACAGGTTGAATAAACTAAGGTTCATCCACATTATGGAGTATGTTTATCCTTAAAATGTAAATAAAATCTATGGCATTGATGTGAATTATCTCCAGCAGGTATTTTTTATTTATTTTTTTATTGAAGGATAATTGCTTTACAGAATTTTGTTGTTTTCTGTCACACCTCAACATGAATCAGCCATAGGTATACATATATCCCCTCCCTTTTAAATCTCCCTCACATCTCTCTCCCCATCCCAGCTCTCTAGGTTGATACAGAGCCCCTGATTGAGTTTCCCAAGCCATACAGGAAATTCCCGTTGGCTATCTATTTTATATATGGTAATGTAAGTTTCCATGTTACTCTTTCCATACATCTCACCCTCTCCTCCCTCTTCTCATGTCCATAAGTCTATTCTCTATGTCAGTTTCTCCATTGTTGCCCTGTAAATAAATTCTTGAGTACCATTTTTCTAGATTTGTATATATGCATTAGAATACAATATTTATCTTTCTCTTTCTGACTTACTTCACTCTGTATAATAGGTTCTAGGTTCATCCACCTCATTAGAACTGACTCAAATGCATTCTTTTTTATGGCTGAGTAATATGTATGTATGTATCACAGCTTCTTTATCCATTCATCTGTCGATGGACATCTAGGTTGCTTCCATGTTCTAGCTGTTGTAAATAGTGCTGCAGTTAACAATGGGATACATGTGTCTTTTTCAGTTTTGGTTTTCTCAGGGTGTATGCCTAGGAGTGGGATTGCTGGGTCATATGGTGGTTTTATTCCTAGTTTTTTTAAGGAATCTCCATATCATCTTTCATAGTGGCTGTGTCAATTTACATTCCTACCAACAATGCAAGATGTTGGTGCAATGTTCCCTTTTCTTCACATCCTCTCCAGCATTTATTGTTTGTAGACTTTCTGACCTGTGTGAGGGGTTACCTCATTGTAGTTCTGATTTACACTTCTCTAATACTGAGTGATGTTGAGCATCTTTTCCTGCGTTTGTTAGCCATCTGTATGTCTTCTTTGGAGAAATATCTGTTTAGGTCTTTTTCCCAATTTTTGATTGGGTTCTTTGTTTTTCTGGTATTGAGTTGTATGAGCTGTTTGTATATTTTGGAAATTAATCCTTTGTCAGTTGTTTCATTTGGTATTATTTTCTCTCATTCTGAGGGCTGTCTTTTCACCTTGCTTATAGTTTCCTTTGCTGTGCAAAAGCTTTTAAGTTTAATCAGGTCCCACTTGTTTACTTTTGCTTTTATTTCCCTTACTCTAGGAGGTGGGTCATAGAGGACCTTGCTTTGATTTATGTTATCGAGCTTTCTGCCTATGTTTTCCTCTAAGAGTTTTATAGTTTCTGTTCTCACATTTAGGTCTTTAATCCATTTTGAGTTTATCTTTGTGTATGGCATTAGGAAGTGTTCTGATTTCATTCTTTTACATGTAGCTGTCCAGTTTTCCCAGGACCATTTATTGAAGAGGCTCTCTCTGCCCCATTGTATATTCTGGTCTCCTTTGTCAAAAATAAGGTACCCTTAGGTGCATGGGTTTATTTCTGGGCTTTCTATCTTGTTCCATTGGTCTATATTTCTGTTTCTGTGCCAGTACCACACTGTCTTGATGACTGTGGCTTTGTAGTATAATCCGGAAGATTGATTCCTCCAGCTCCATTCTTCTTTCTCAAGACTGCTTTGGCTGTTCAGGGTCTTTACTGTTTCCATATGAATTGTGAAGTTTTTTGTTCTCGTTCATTGAAAAATGCCATTGGTAATTTGATAGGAATCACATTGGTAATTTGATGAGAATCATGATTCAGGATGGATAACCTGGAAGAAATGGACAGATTCCTTAAAAAGTTCAGTCTTCCAAGACTGAACCAGGAAGAAACAGAAATTATGAACAACCCAATTACAAACACTGAAATTGAAGCTGTGATAAAAAAATCTCCAAAAAAGCAAAAGCCCAGGACCAGATGGCTTCACAGGAGAATTCTATGAAACATTTAGAGACAAGCTAATGCCTATCCTTCTAAAACTCTTTTTAAAAATTGCAGAGGAAGGAACATTTCCAAACTCATTCTATGAGGCCACCACCACCCTGATACCAAAACCAGACAAAGACAACACACAAAAAAGAAAACTATAGGCCAATATCATTGATGAACATAGATGCAAAAATCCTTAACAAAATTTTAGCAAACAGAATTCAGTAACACGTCAAACAGCTCATACACCATGATCAAGTTGGGTTTATTCCAGGGATGCAAGGATTCTTCAATTATGCAAATCAATCAATGTGATATACCATATTAACAAATTGAAAAATAAAAACCATATAATAATCTCCACAGATGCAGAAAAAGCCTTTGACAAAATTCACCACTGATTTCTGATTAAAACTCTTTAAAAAAATGGGCATAGGAGGAACATAGCTCAACACAGTAAAGGCCATATATGATAAGCCTACAGAAAATATTATTCTCAATGATCAAAAACTGAAAGCGTTTTCCCCCTAAGATCAGGAACAAGATAAGGGTGTCCACTTTCACCATTATTATTCAACATATTTCTGGAAGTCCTAGCTACAGCAATCAGAGAAGAAAAAGAAATAAAAGGAGCCCAGATCAGAAAAGAAGCAGCGAAGCACTCATTGTTTGCAAATGACATGATACTGTTCATTAAAAAGTCTAAAGAGAGTATCAGGAAATTACTAGAGTTAATCAGTGAATTTAGCAAAGCTGCAGGATACAAAAATCACTTCTATATACTAACAATGAAAAATCAGAAAGAGAGATTAAGGAATCAATCCCATTTACGATTGCAACAAAAAGAATTAAGTATCCAGGAATAAACTTACCTAAAGAGACAAAAGAACTGTACACAGAAAATTATAAGACAATAATGAAGGAAATCAAAGATGACATAAACAGATGGAAAGATATTCCATGTTCCGGGGTAGGAAGAATCAATATTGTGAAAATAAGTGTACTACCAGACACAATCCAGCATGTATTTATAAGAGACAATGTCAAGTGCAGAATACAGAGTATAACATCAATTTCTATTTTATAAAGTGGGGATATGTAAATATACAACGATATGTTTACATTCTCAAAGAGAAATAATGGAAGGATAAATCAAAAACCCAATAAAGATGGACATGAACAGCATGAAAGAGTTGAAAATAAGGATTTTAAAGATGCATCGTTCTGTAGATTTGACTTTTAGGCTATTTAAATGTTTCTGTTTAAAGTAAAAACAAAATTAAAATACTGAAAAAAGTGAGTCTGTTTATCAAACTATTGGCATACCACACTCAAAACCAAGTAGTTTCCAACGTATTTTTCAGCAGGGTTTTGGCATCTATTTTTTAGTCACATACATAAAATAATCAACAATCTAGATCTTACCCAGGACTGAGGGGTTTCTTGGCACACAAGATTTTCAGTGCTAAAAGCGGGAAAATCCAAAGCAAACCAAGACAACTGTAGCACCTTACTTTAAGATAAATAATAAATGTAAAGAACTCTTAAGTTGAGTACAGTAATTTTATCTTTATTTTGAAGTTATTATAAATGTGTCTCAAAATAGAGTCATTATATTAATAGCATCATGAATCAAGATTTCAGCATAAAAGTACTAGTAACATACCAAACTGAAGTAAAAACAAGAAACAAGTAAATGTGAATCGGAAGGAACTGGGGAGAACACTGAGGCAGCAGTGTTATCTTTTAAAAAATCTCTTCAAATACCCTCAGAAAAAAGGACAGAGCGGTTGGAAATGCAGAACCAAAAATACAGAGAAACATTTACATCAAAATGATGTGACAAGTAGCCTGCAGATGGAAAGGTATGTGGATAACAATGCTATGAGCATCTCTGTAGGAGAGGACAGTAGTGCGCTGCCTGCTAGACCTGAATAGCAAGGAAGCCTAGGTCTCCTCCATCTGTGGGACTTCCCAGGCAAGCATACTGGAGTGGGTTGCCATTTCCTTCTCCAGGGGCCTTCCCGACCCAGGGATGGAACCTGGGTCTCCTGAATTGCAGGCAGATTCTTTGGCTTTCCTGATGGCTCAGTGAATAAACAATTGATAGGTATTTACCACAATGTTTGACACACCAAAATAAAATTGAGCTTTTGAATGCTCACAGACAATTAGAAGGTATACATCTGAAGAGGCTGGAGCTCTAAGGATCCAAGCTCACTTAATACAGAAAGCCCCCTTTCAGGAAAGCCTCATCCTGAGGACAGTTGGTAACAGGTTCCAAACTTTGCAAGTCAAAATGCATGGAAGTAAAGGATAAAGGAAGATACGGATAGGGGAAAGAGACAGAAAACCATAGACCTTATTTAAGTTTGATTTGTAAACATCTGACAAAGATAAAAATATTTAAAAGGCAGGTTTAGATTTGTGAAGCTAAAAAAAGCTAACCTGACCTACCCTGGCCTCCTCAAAATTCAGTAAATCTAATCTCTCACAGAAATGAGCAATAAACAGAACTGTGCCAAATGCCACATACACACACATCAGGAGGAGCACAGAAATGTCCCTCCAGATTGGAAGAAGGTAAAGTCACCAAACGGCTGAAAGCTATAGCTACTTCAAACAAACGAAAAGAAATTTTCATATATTTAAAAATTTACACAATATCTTAAGTTAAAACTGAAAAAGTCAGACATGGGAGGAGAACAAAGGAAAGAATTAGAAATAAAAGAAAAAATCATTTCATACATGAAGCCTGAATTACAATTCATGCAAGAGGAAACATAATTCTTTGTGAGAGGTAAAAGCAAAGAAAATTTATAATTAAAAGAAAGCAAAGGGATAAAATGTATTTGGAGGGAGGGGCAAATAGTTGCTAGACAAGAAGAGCCAACATGTATATAAAGTGGTTGCTAAAAAGGAAATCCAACAGAACAAAGCAAATACTAAAACTCAGAAAATTTACTACCCCTACCCCCAATGATTATCTGGTGACAACAATCCAGAATGACATACTCTGAAATGTTAACTGGACTTTAAAGCAAAGTCTTTGGGCCCACAGCAATCAAACCAAGGGACTTACAAGAGGGAAAATCAGATAGCCAAAAAGTGCATTTTTACTGTTAATTTTTATGCTACTACATAATGGAGTAACAGATACTGTATCTGTTACTATGACCATGTATAAAATAGATAACCAATAAGGACTTACTGTATAGCACAGGGAATGATACTTAATACTTTGTAATAACCAATAAGGGAAAAGAATCTAAAAAACAATATATATATATATATATAGAGAGAGAGATAGATAGATAGGCAGATAGATATATGTATAAATCACTTTGCTGTAACACCTGAAACTAACCCAACACTATAAATCACACTTTTATCAAACCATACTTTGATTTTAAAATTACATTTAATTTTTTTAATTTAAAAAATAATGGAGTAATACTTTAAGAATGTAGAAGAAAGAATCAAGATTTAGTAGGCAGCTGACCTGAATCTCAAGTGTAAAGGCCACAGACAACTTACCCTCCTATAAGAAATCAGACGAGCGCTTTTGGAGAAATCTCCTAGAAAATAACCTTTAGATGACCAGCAGGACTGGAAAGACACTGACATAGGACGATTGTATCACCTTGGAGGCTGCAGTTGCTTTCATCATGGTCTTTATATGGGTACTTTCAGTCCCTGAGGGCCCCACTTCTAAAATAATAAATTCTTAAGCCTCTGTCTCTTCCGTTTTGTTTTCTGGGCCTACTCTTATTATCTCTGGGTAAACTCAGCATCTGGCTTTGTACGTCTGTAACCAATTCCTAATTTCAAAAAGGTTTTTTAAATAAAGTTAGAAATATCAGTATAAACACCATATTTTTTCCTTCAAAAAAAAAAAAGTCTCCCTGCTTTGTGTATTGGAAAAGCCAAGAACCAGTAGCATCCCAATAGCAATGAACACAGACATCACCCTAGACTCTGTGATCCATTCGCCATGACAAAGAACCAGGGCTCCTTTCTTATTCCAAATCTTGGAAACCTATAAAAACCAGAGACAGCTTGTCAGGCCAGAAAGTTCAGAGGCTACTAGAAAGATCACAGGGGCCAATGTGGAGGAGCTCTCACTGACCAAAAGCCAGAACAGTTTGAGCAAGGAAAGGAATGAATGTATCAAGCCCACCAAATACACTTCTAAAACTCATGTCTTCAGAGTAATATTAAAGATCCATGAAATTATGTTGGTAAAATTTTTAAAGAGCATTGGTCATCTTTGGAAGTTGCTGGAGCCTCAACTCACTCTGAAAGCTGATTAAAAAAAAATCAAAGATTTGTCTTTCTGTGCTAACTATATTTCAGATAGTTTGTTGAGAGACTGTTCTTTAAAATGCACAAGGAATTACAGACCTAGCAAACCACTCTTTCAAAACCTATAATGAAATAAATAATGGATACAGACAATGATCGTCATAAATATTAAAGCCATCATGTAAAATGTTAATGGGTAAATTGAGAGTAGGTGGATGAGCCACAACAACCTAAACCAATGAAATGATCTTGGCCTCATTGAAAGATCCACCAACCAGACTTAGGTGCCTGTGTTCAAACAGAGCAGGAAGGACACAGCACCACTGGTGGAGCATTCTTATCCAGACAAAAACCTAGTGTGAATAAGCATTCTCTAGACTGTACTATTAACTTACAGGAAATGTGGAAGATAAACAATCTAAAGGACACCGAAAGAAAACCTTCTTCAATCTAAAATGGGGTCTTTCTACTTGAAAAAAAAAAACAAAAAACAAAACAAAACCCGTTTTCTCAAATAAATCAAAGAATGAAAAGGAAACTAGGGTAATAACAGTGAGACATAAAAGACAAGGTGTGAAATCTAAAAAATAAATTAACAAAGAAAACAAAAACAAGAGTTATAGATAGAGAGCCTGACAGGACTGGGTAGGAAAAGGAGATAAATAGATGAAGGAGATTGCAAGGAATCAACTTCCAGTTGCAAAACTGAAGAAAGTCACAGATATAAGATGCACAGTGTGGGAAACAATCAATAATAATGTAACCTCTTTGTATCATGACAGTAACAACTGTACTTATCATGCATTTTGAAATGTACAGAAACATTGAATTACTATATTGTGTAACAGAAAATGTTATATGGTTCTGTTGTAGATAAATTATAACTCAAAAACAAACTCATAGAAAAAGAGAATAGATTTAGGGTTACCAGAGGCAGGAGGTGGAGGGAGGGGGATGGAGGAAGGATGTCAAAAGGTACAAACTTCCAGCTACAAGATAGCTAGGTACTAGGGACAAAATGATAAATATAATCCATGCTACTCACGTATAGTCAGAGCTATGGTTTCTCCAGTAGTCATGTATGGATGTGAGAGGTGGACCATAAAGAAGGCTGAGCACCAAAGNTTTTCTTCCAAGGAGCAAGAATCTTTTAATTTCTTGACTTCAGTCACCATCTGCAGTGATTTTGGAGCCTAAAAAAATAAAATCTGTCACTGTTTCTACTGTTTCCCCATCTATTTGCCATGAAGTGATGAGACCAGATGCCATGATCTTAGTTTTCTGAATGTTGAGTATTAAGCCAACTGTTTCACTCTTCTCTTTCACTTTCATCAAGAGGCTCTTTAGTTTCTTCTTTGCTTCAACTGTAGTAGCTGACAAACTGCATGACTGTAGCAACATTTGGGACAGGCAGCTGAGGCAAGAAGAGAAAGAGTATAGCTGATCCCATGTCACCTGACCAAGCCTGTTCATGGTCATATATGGAGACTCCTGGGTATACCATGGTGGGGAGTAGAACAAGTCCCAGTTAAACGTGAGCTGTATGTCATTGCATAACAAGTATACCCACCTCATAGGTATTTCATGATTTAACATGAATTCACTTTGTGAGCTTCAAAGCACCAGTAAGATTTAAGGTATTTCTAGTATCAATAGGTTACACCCAACATTATCACCCCAAGTATTCCAGACTTTGAGGAAAAATGCTAAGGATTTCTTTTGGAAACATGGTCTTTGTAATATAGGCTCCTAAATGCACAGAGGTTCCAAGATGCTTTGAAAAATACAAGTTTTGTTCCAACTTTATCTGCAAGGCTAGTATTACACCATTGTAGGAAAGAGTCATCTTTTCTTGAAAGCTGCTATTGATGGCAGGGATGAAGAAAAGTAACATGCCAAATTACACTCATTATTTTTCTCACTTCCAAACTTGCTTCTCTCCAGTGTACCCTCTAACAGTACATCCTAAACTGTGACTGGGGCATCATCTCTGACTTCCCTCTCCCTTACCCTTGACATCCAATTAATCATTCAGATTTTGTCAATGTATCTTGAATCCACACACTCTCTTCAGCCCTAATAATACTGCCTTAATTTAGGCCACTCTGCTTTCTTCCTGAGAATACTTCAACTGTTAAGGAGTCTTCAGTTCTAAATATCATCACAGAGCACACGTGGCCTTACCTAATGGGCTCCTGCTTATCGCCTTCAGTTCATTTATGTCGGCACCCTCACATTATATTCTTCAAACCCTTTGAGTCCCTTGCAGAGCAACGAAAGTGCCATGCTTTTCACCTTCCATTCATTTCCTGCACACTTTTTTTTTTTTTTTTTTTGGTCTCTAATCAGCCTTTCTTCAATTTCCTAGCACCTTCTAAGTTTTATATTCTAGTAGTTACTTTAGAAGTCATCTCTTCAGAGCATCATTTTCTGACTCTCCTCGCTCTTCATTTTACTATGCCTACTCTAGCTTTTACGTGCACCACCAGACACATCAAGAACTGAGCACCATTTCCACTTGGGCCCAGCCTCTTTGCTCTTTTTGGAGCTCTTTCTTCACCCCTCTACAGTAGCACACTGGACACCTACCAACCTGGGGGCTCATCTTCTGGTGTCATACCTTTTTACTTTTTCATACTGTTCATGGGGTTCTTGAGGCAAGAATACTAGGGCGATTTGCCATTCCCTTCTCCAGTGGACCACATTTTGTCAGAACTCTCACCACGATCCATCCATCTCAGGAGTCAACATAATGAGACTCGGTAACAAAGATATTGTGGCCTAGAGGAAGAGATCTCAAAGTTGCTCAGAATTTTCCCTCTGAAAAATTATTGAGGACCTCAAACAACTTATTTTATGTTGACTGTATGTCTTGATATCTCCTATACTGGAAAGGAAAACTGAGACATATTTAAATACTCATTTAAAGATAACACTGACTCACAGCGTGTTAATATAAATAATGAAAAAATAATGAATTGTATCTTAATGAAAAAATAGTTTTTGACCTAAAGGTAAATTGTGTGAGAAGAATGACATTGCTCACCATTTTTTCAGATGCATTGTTAATGTCTAGCTTAATAGAAGACAGCTGAATTTGCTTACCTGTTTTACATTCAATCCATTGCAAGATGTTATTTTGGCTTGAGTATAAGAAAATAAGTAGCTGGGAAAGATGAGGATTTTAATTGCTTTTCAGATAATTATAGATATTCATCTTTGATACTATACCAAAATGCAGCAAATGATAGATCCTAAACGTTAGTTGCAAAGTGGATTTTGAAACCACATAAATTAACTTTTCATACTCAGTTAGGTTAAAGTCCATTGCTACATGTTATACTTTGAATGGATATTTTGTCAGTGCACTGGTCATTTGGAAAGTATTGGCCTATTTAGTTATGCAGCTTTTCTAAATGCTAATCTAACGTTTCATCATATCTTATCAAAAAGTTATATTTGTCAGTATCACTGATCTTATCAGAAAAATCTTGAAGTATTGGGAAACTCTCAAGGTGACAGTGACATGTTTTTCAAATTCTAATTTTCACTTGGAAGCTTGAATCTTCTTAATAATAAATGTTGTCAGTTTTCTTCCTTGAGCTGAGAGACTGACTTTGTTCATTTTTCATAAAATGTCTACCAAATACCCAAGTCTGAATAGTTAGTTTTTCAATCATTCTTTCATGGGGAAATGAAATTCTATTTTTTTTAAAAAAGTGAGTTCCACTGGTAAACTATGTACAAGTGCTTTTCCTTAAGACAACTACCATCTGTTGGTATACAGCAGAAGTGCTTTGTGCTTGCTTCTCCTTTCACCACAGAGACTGTGAAAAAGGTGTGCATGTAACGGCAGAAATTCATTAGAAATAATTGTTACTCTTCCGACAGATGATTTGTAAGTGAAATAGCCATTGTTTTTACAGTGAGTATGTGGTAGTGAAAAATGTATGGCTTCTAGTCAAGTTGGGAGCCACTGTTTTGATCTGAGCTAAGATCCCACCATATTTAATCTACCATTGTGTTTGCAACTTTGGTGCCCATCAACACAGAAAGGCAAAGAAAGTCTAAGTATTTCTACTATTGGAAAATAGTTTTGATGTTGTGAACACTGAGTCTCAGGTATCCCTAAGGGTGTGCAGTTCATGCTTGGAGACCTGCTGGTCTAGTTTGGTCTGTAAACAGCCAAGGACAACTGCGTTTTCAGTGATTAGCTGGGGTGGTTGCTGTTCAGTCACTAAGTTGTGTCAGACTCTTTATGACCCCATGGACTATATTGCACTCCAGGCTTCCCTGTCCTTCACCATCTCCCAGGGTTTGCTCAAACTCATGTCCATTGAGTTGATGATCACAGGCTTGTGCAACTCAGTGAAGCTAGGAGTCATGCCTTGCAGGGATTTACCTCTAGTTCTGAGATAACTAGCTCAAGAGTAGTAGGAAATGCTGGAGAGGTTTTACAAGAGCCACAATGAAGATTCAGAGTTAGAATCAAACCAAAGTGAAAGTTAGATTATTCTAAGATGGACTGTATAGAAGAAACCTAATAATGCTTGTCACAGGAAGAGTTCTACAAAGCATGCTGGCCAACCACTCTTTGTCTTCAGGGAAGCAGGAACAAGAAGAGGCAATTTAACCTGAAGTCTAGGGAACCTGGAAGCAAAGAAAACTTGGTGGTGTTGAGGGTTATGA
The DNA here is from genome assembly GCA_006410875.1 of Neotragus pygmaeus. NCBI lineage: Eukaryota > Metazoa > Chordata > Mammalia > Artiodactyla > Bovidae > Neotragus > Neotragus pygmaeus. Next base: position 145,531 of record SJYV01024281.1, on the reverse strand, counting down.
AGCATTAGAATGGGCTTGTTAGGGTTGCCACGCAGGTTTAGGTTAACCAAAGAACTCTTCTTCCGAAGGGACAGGAGCAGAATACTGTGCTGATCAACTCAATTGGTTGTGTTAATTCCAACAAACAGGTAGAGCTACACTACTTAGAAAAATAGTTTCAATTAAAAATCCAAGAAATATATAAACCATCATAAAAGTATTTTCATTTATATCTCTTTTAATAATGTTACAGTTTACTCTGAACAGATCAAAGTATAAAGGGCCTAAAAAGTAAATTTACAGTATTAATCAAGTTTCCACCTGCTGTGGGTTGAATTGGGTCCCCCACCCTCACTCAACCCCATATTCACACAGTGAAATCCTAACTCCAGGATCTCAGGATGTGACCTTATTTGGAAATACAGTCATTGTGAATGTGAGGACAGGCTCAGATTGGAGTAGGGGCCCACCTTACTCCAATGGGACTGAAATTCTTAGAAAAAGGGGATATTTGGTAACAGAGAAGTACAGAAAGAAGACAATGTGAACACACAGGGAGCATACCATGTGAAGGTGAGGCAGAGACTGGGGATGATGCTTCTCCAAGCCAATGACTTGCAAGGATGGCCAGCAGGCCATCAGAAGGAAGGGCTGAGGCATGGAAGAGATTCATCCCGTGGCCCTCAGAAGGAACCAACTCTTCTGATGCCAGATTTCCAGCAGCTGGCCTCCAAAATGGACACCCAAACTGACAGTAAGTTCAGTTCAGTTCAGTCGCTCAGTCGTGTCCAATTCTTTGCGACCCCATGAATCGCAGCATGCCAGGCCTCCCTGTCTATCACCAACTCCCAGAGTTCACTCAGACTCACGTCCATCGAGTCCGTGACGCCATCCAGCTATCTCATCCTCAGTTGTCCCCTTCTCCTCCTGCCCCCAATCCCTCCCAGCATCAGAGTCTTTTCCAATGAGTCAACTCTTCGCATGAGGTGGGCAAAGTACTGGAGTTTCAGCTTTAGCATCAGTCCTTCCAAAGAAATCCCAGGGCTGATCTCCTTCAGAAGGGACTGGTTGGATCTCCTTGCAGTCCAAGGGACTCTAAAGAGTCTTCTCCAACACCACACTTCAAAAGCATCAATTCTTCGGTGCTCAGCTTTCTTCACAGTCCAACTCTCACATCCATATATGACCACANCTTCCAAAGAAATCCCAGGGCTGATCTCCTTCAGAAGGGACTGGTTGGATCTCCTTGCAGTCCAAGGGACTCTAAAGAGTCTTCTCCAACACCACACTTCAAAAGCATCAATTCTTCGGTGCTCAGCTTTCTTCACAGTCCAACTCTCACATCCATATATGACCACAGGAGAAACCATAGCCTTGACTAGACAGACCTTAGTCGGCAAAGTAATGTCTCTGCTTTTGAATATACTATCTAGGTTGGTCATAACTTTTCTTCCAAGGAGCAAGCGTCTTCTAATTTCATGGCTGCAGTCACCATCTGCAGTGATTTTGGAGCCCCCCAAAATAAAGTCTGACACTGTTTCCACTATTTCCCATGAAGTGATGGGACCAGATGCCATGATCTTTGTTTTCTGAATGTTGAGCTTTAAGCCAACTTTTTCACTCTCCACTTTCACTGTTACCAAGAGGCTTTTTAGTTCCTCTTCACTTTCTGCCTTAAGGGTGGTGTCATCTGCATATCTGAGGTTATTGATATTTCTCCCAGCAATCTTGATTCCAGCTTGTGCTTCTTCCAGCCCGTTTCTCATGATGTACTCTGCATACAAGTTAAATAAGAAGGACTATGTTTTAAGCCCCTAAGTTTGGGATACAGTGTAACAGCATCCCCAGCAAATATGCTGCCTCTGGCTACAAAGAGATTCTTAGCTTAATGGGCGACAGGAGTGAACAAGTAACTACATCCAGATTACAAATGAGGTCCCGGGGTAAGACACAGAGGACCATTCTCAGGCGGGCACCAGTCTGTAGTTTTCTTGATACAAAGAGTTTGGGGACAGGAATATGATGCACAAGGGGCTCGCCAATCCCTACCCCTCTCATCCTCTAAAGTCACTCGTCACCATGCTCCATCAGAGCCACACTTGTCACCCGTAAGAATCGTGTTCCTTAAAATGCAGCTGACCTGTGTTCATGGTTCCCTACCCAGTAAGGAGCTCCAGCAGCAGAGATCATAGCAGTGTGTTACTATACAGTTACACAAAAGTACAGTCAGCTTTAAGCTGATGGTCTATGCAACTAGGCTTTCCTGGTAGGTGGAGAGGGTGCCTGCAATGCATGAGACCTAGGTTCAGTCTTTGAGTTGGGAAGATCCCCTAGAGAAGAGAATGACAACCAACTCCAGTTTCTTGCCCTGAGAATCCCATGGACAGAGGAGCCTGGAGAGCTACAGTCCATGAGGTCCCAAAGTGTCAGACACAACTGAACAACTAACACACATGTGCAACTTAATGTTTAAAAATAATGGTGATGACTGGGAATGGCAGTGAGAATTATGGGGACTCACACCGTATATCTACACTTGTGCATGCATCCATTTCCCACTGTTTGTCAAGCCCCCTAAAGCACAGTACAGAACAGTACCTGAATGAGTCAAAAATGATGTCAAAGGACATGGGGGGAAAATGAGAACACTGGTCTTAACTAACAGTCAAGTTGGTCGATGGAAAATTCAATTCAGTGATACAAGCTTTCATCCAGTCTCTAGAATGTGCACCAGGTATTTTTTGACCTTTTATATTTCCCTTAGTGATGTATATTCAAGCACCCAACCAAATCTCCCCATCTTTTACCTCTTATTCCCACTCCATAAAAAAGAAAGTAAATATCTTACTACCTTCCCTGTGAGGAAGCTGCCTACATGCTAATTAGCTGCAACCACCCTCATGTATAACTTGATTCCTTTTATCCTTCCAGTATTTAAGTTTTGTTTCTATTTTCAAACTCAGCATCTCGGAATTGTTTCTGTCAAGTCGTGCCTGAGCAGAAAGCAGGTCCTTGGGAGATCGGAGAGAAGAGCAAGGAACTGAGAAGGGTGTTGGCTCGAGGTTGTACAAAGACTGAGCTGATGATCTCATTACCCCAGTTTCTGGTCCACTGCTCTGTGCAATGAGTGAGTTCCAGGTTACTCTCAGGTCTGAGGCATTGGCTGGGCTTCACGTTCCACCCCTTCAGTTGTTGAGCTCACCTCTATACCTGAGACATTCCTTTATCTACTGAGAAAGATGTGCAGGTTGGGAATATTTTTTAAGTATAGCAACCCACACTATATTTATCTGTTCTCTAATAACTAATTCATTAGTCAAGTCCAAGGAAAAGTTTTCCCATTCCAAAAGGATCAAATTTCTCTATACCAATCTGTACTGTAATTATGGATTATTCTACTGTAATTATGGATTATTTACCCAGATCTCATCTCCCTGGTAGCTTGTAACTAAGACGGCCGTAGTTAGCAAATGAGATCACTCACAGGGTGATTTGTCATTATCACAGGTTAGTTTTGTATGTGTTTTAACCCAGACTCTCTACAATAACCATCTTCATTATAATGCTGGGTCATGGAAGACTTAGGAGTTTGCACTTTTGTGTGGGAAGTCATCTGGTTGTACAGTTTCCCCAAAAAAAACACAGCCCACAAACACACAAATATTAAAGGGACAAATGATAATGAAAAATCTAAATCAGAAAAGTCAACTCTTATTTGGTTAAAGACAGAAAAGGGTAATAAAGGAAGTATTGTTATCTGTAACTACACAAAAGTAAAAGGCTTCCCTCGTGGCTCAAACAGTAAAGAATCTGTCTTCAATTCAGGAGACCCGGGTTCCATCCCTGGGTCAGGAAGATCCCCTGGAGAAGAGAATGGCCACCCACTCCAGTCTTCTTGCTTAGAGAATTCCATGGACAGAGGAGCCTGGCAGGCTACAATCAGTGGGTTCGCAAAGAGTCAGACACTACTAAGTGACTAACATACACACAAAAATAAAAGCATTCCTATATTGATGTTACTGATGCAGCTTTATTGGTTACCATGAGCTTCTGACTATGTCCCCATTAAGGGCAGGGGGAGAAAACCCACCACTGGGGCTGAGACAACTGCCTTCGTCCTGAAAACCCCTGCAAGGAATGTTTTGTATACAGTTTCCCTCCAGTTTCCTGCTAAGAAAATGTAACTGTACTGCCCTCTAATGGCTCTCACTTTGCAGGTTTAAGGTTACCAGAACTGAGCTGCAGAACCACCTTCCTGCAAGGGATGTCACGGAAGAAACAATGCAGAAGATAGATTCTAAACCAAACCCATGTCAGCGTTTCCAAAGGAATCACCATTCTGAACCAGCACTAGAATCATCATTGTCCTGCATTAGTGTTTGACTCGAGAAATTGTGGAGTTCTCAGAAACCAACACCGACACCCTTTCGTTAATAGATTGTGAAGTACTACAGGATCCTACTTTAGACTATAGTACGATATATTCTCATTGAAAACAAAGATATTTATCAGGAAGGTAGCAATACCTGAAGTTTGTGGCAGTGCCCTTTAAGGGCACTGATTATCATGGTCATTTGAAAGTGAAAGTGTTAGTCGAGCAGTCATGTCCAACTCTTTATGACCCCATGGACTGTAGCCTGCCAGGCTCCTCGGTCCAGGTCCATGGAATTCTCCAGGCAAGAATACTGGAGTTGGTAGCCATTCCCTTCTCCAGAGGATCTTCCCTACCCAGGAATTAAACTCAAGTTTCCTACATTGCAGGCAGATTCTTTACCAACTGAGCTATTAGGGAAGCCCCTTATCATCTGATATCAGACTCTAAATAAATATACCTATGTCTTTTAAAAAAAGTATACAAACTCATTATAATAAACATATTAACAAATGAGGGGAAAAGTATAAATTCATTAACCCAAGTTTCTCAATCTGTTTTGATAATTCCCTTTATGTCAGATTACTCATTGCCATTTATGTATTGTCAAAAGTTCAAATCAGAACCTTCATCCAAGTTTCAGTGACTGAGCTTCCAGATTTGCTATTTTCAGGCATATGTTTCAGCCGTAAAGGAACCGTACAGATATGCTTGGCACAGTTTTCAGCTGGGGCCTGACCTTCCATCACCCCTGAAGTTCGACCAAGAAAAGAATCTGCTGGTAATTACAGATGAGGGAGAAGAGGAAGGGTTCTTCCGCACAGCCCGGGGAAGACCTGCATCTAAACTAGACGATCAAGTCACATAAATATTAATAACACTGTTTAGAGCATCATGGCCACGCCTCAGTCAGAGTAGCTTCTATAGCCCAGCTGCTAGCTGCTGTGCCTGAGATCCATTTATAAATAATTGAAGTATTTAGTGTGAAATTACTACTCTGTATCTGAAAGAGATCATTGTGCCAGTGCCCATCAGATGGGGAATCCCAAATTAGTGTTAGGTTGAAGAAGATGGGGTAGGCCCTGGGGTGTGTGTGTGTGTGTGTGTGTGTGCAATCAGCAATCTCCTGTAACAGAAAAGGAGAGAAGAATGTGGCTTAAATTGTTCCTTCATCTCCTCCAAGTGAATGTTTAGGTCAAAGCACCAGCTTTGACCCGAAGCTCTTGAATTTTCTTCCAGCTGGAAAAGCTGGATTGTAGTAAAAGAAAAAGAAAATTGAGAAAGGGAAAAGCAAAATGTCAGGGTGTGAAAGCATTGCTACTAAGGCATCACCGAAGTCTGATTCAAGTAGCTCAAGAAAAATTCAACTCACACATGTAAACAGAATTCTCAATAACATTATTCTTATAGATAAAAAGAAGAGAAAACTATGCAGATAGCGGGAAAGGGGAAGAAAGTGTTAGGATTCTAGCATTCTAGAAATAATGGTTTCAAGGTGGTAGGGAGAGCAGGGGGAATCAGCATGGAAAATTTTTTTACATAGCTTTTCTTTCTTTTTTTTTTTTTGCTTTAATACTTTTAGTTTAGGATGCAAGAAGCAGCAGTCTGTATATGGTTGACAAGTGCCAAATCCAGATGGAGTGAGTTTTCATTTTATAAACTGCAAACTATCCTCACTCTTATCTCCTCCAAACAGATTACATTAATTCTGCAGAGAAATTTGAGTCAATTTATTAACAAATAGCTCCTTACAACGGTTTTTTGAAGATGCAGATGAAACTAATTTGGAGAGTTCGGTACAAGAGATTTTTTTTAATAAAGTATTACATTTCACTAAATGTAAAAATTCTAAAATTTGTTGAGATACCTCATTCTTCAAAGTAAGGAAATACTGCTTCCAAAACACACATTTTGCCAGCACTTATTTACTGAGAATCTTCCCTGTTTAGAGTATGGTGCTAGATAGGCAAGGAGGAGGTTCAAAAATTTATGAAGCAGAGACTTTGCCCCCAAAGACTCTATGTAGCTTATAGAGATGTTCCAGCAGAATAAATCCATGTTCCTACATTGATTTTTTGGATCATATCTAATTCAAAAGATTTCTAGACAACTCTCCCCTGCAGAGTCTACTGAATTCTTATTGAATCATAAATATAGGAGCTGCAATAGAAACTTTTGCTCTGTGATATTCCTATAAAGAGAGGATATTCCTATAAAACCACGAATGACAAAGACTGAACTCACAACTCCAGCTGGTTTATACTAAAGATTGTTGTTGAGTAGCTAAGTCGTGTTGATGCTGTTGTGACCCCATGGACTGTAGCCAATCAGGCTCCTCTATCCATGAGATTTCCCAGGCAAGAATATTGGAGTGGGTTGCAATTTCTCTCTCCAGGGAAATCTTCCCTACCCAGGGATCAAATCTACACCTCCTGCATTGGTAGGCAGATTCTTTACCACTGTGTCACTGGAGAAGTGCTTATTAAAGATTACATGTGATCAACTTGGAAGGACCATCTATAGTTTCACAGAATAGCAAGAAATTCTAAGGAGGAGGAGATAGACTTCAGTTGTTCCATTTAACCTCAAGAGCCCAGGTTGTCAAAGGAGAGAATTGTCACTGGGCTAGGACCCAAGATAAGGGAAAATGAGAAGGATGGTCATGGCATGTTCCTGGTTTATACAAAAGGCTGTATTACCTAAAGCCACTAAAATAGGCTGGTGCTGAGACAGCTGCTATAATTGAAGCAAATCTCATTTGTATCCTCAGCTCATATACTCATCTTTGGCTACAGTCACTGAGCTAAACATTTGTGCTACCCAGGCTCTCAGTGTGTGCCTAGCTGATACATTTCTAGGTTTCTGCACATCCCTGTGTCCGGTGGAAAACCATGGGGGTGGCGCACCGGCTCTTTTACATTCAGCTTCCCTTAGGAGTACAAGCTGCATCTTTGGTGTCATAATGTGGGAGGTGAGGGTGTCAGATCCTCACAGGCAGCTGTTCTGTACTTAGATCAGTGTTATATCTGTCAAGGTTGTTGGCACTGGAAAGAAAGAGAGAGATCTGGGAAATGATAGGCAGCAAAAGCCAGGCAACAGAGAAGCTATTTTCTAGCCACTGTTTCATTTATTTCTTCCATTCACCCTGGATGTTGCCCTGGGATCTTCTATTAAGGTGTTTTCTAGCCATTGACTTGTTTATTTCACCCCTTATTCCCGGAACCTTGCTCTGAGATTCTCCATGAAACTTGGCATCTTTTAATGCCATAGAGATCACAACACATCTCATCAAGATGATTTCAGTGGAACTGCTGCCACAGGGGTGGACAGAGCCAAGTGCTTTCATATGTGGAACCCAGCTACCCCATCACCCCAACCCTTCCTTCTCTTGTTATTGTTGTTGTTCAGTTGCCCAGTTATGTCTGACTCTTTGCGATCCCATGGACTGCAGCATGCCAGACCACTCTTCTTATACATTTACTCAAATGATAACCTTAAAGAAAATGGAACCAGATTTGAGAATGGAAAACCTGGAGAGATCTAATGTCACCTCTGTTCTCAGGCTCTTATAGGTCAGATGAGAGAATGCCCTGTTGCACAAAGGTATGAAAGTGATTAAACTACAAAATGCCACTCCACTGATTTCATCAATAGGACCAGTCCTCTTTCTCTCTTTCTATGACACTGGCTGAGGAGGGAAGAGTTCCAAGGCAAAGGATTATCATTCTGCTGTTGGGGAGGTGAGCAACTGAAATGTCATTGAAGCACTTCCATGTGAATCCTACAAATACCCATGTTCCTTTGAACATGGCCACAGCTTGTGAGGAACTGATAGTGAATGCCTGTCTGGACAACAACTCCAGAAAGGCTAATGAGCCATGTGCCTTCAAATCTGCGGCCAGTCTCTCTCAAATTTCCTTCCCACTCATCTAACATTCATGTTTTTCATCTATCTGACTTTCCACTACCCTGTGAGATCTCTGAGAACAGGAAGTACATCTTACCTATCTTTACAGATCCAGCACTCTGTGTCATACCTGGAACACAGTAGCTTTTAAGTATTCATTGAATTGAATTAATTCCAAATTTCCTGTATTAGATGCTTGCTCCAAGTTATAGGGTTATGCTCGTCAACATAAATCTAAGATTTGCTCCTTTACTCTTTACTGAAAAACAGTGAACTATTCCAAGTACTGTTGGTCTAAGAGAAGTTTTCACGTATAAATATAGACATACGAAAAAATAAAGCAAAAGGACTAGTTTTAGTTCTGGTAGAAAGCAGCTTTAAACCCTCAAGTAAAAGATTAAGCCTACATAATAAATAATCAGACTTTAATTTTTATTTATGTTGCCTGATATTTATACCATTGAATTACCAGCTTTAAAGATAACATGCTAAGAGTCTATAAGATATTTTTGTAATGTGTTTTTCTAAGTGAAAAAAGAAGATCTACATTTGTGGAAAATATCATTCTGGAAAAAAAGGGCATTTTGAATTAGTCCATTTGGTCTCATGATGTATAGCTGCCACAAACCTTAGCTCTGAAATTCATTAAGAGCATTACATTACATACCAAGAGGGAGTGACAGAACCTTCAAAAAAACCGAGATTATCTTAATGTATATAAAGTTAGCATCAAGAGCATCCTAAAAAATCAAAATATAAAGTCTTGAAAAATAGGCTAGATATACGTTTGTTATAAATACACTGTGATAGGCAATAAGGATCTCTGTAAAACCCTTTAATAATAAAATCTATAGAACAAAAAAATCCTCTGAAATTAAGTAAGCTATTGCCTTTGAAAATAATTTATGAACATCAAAGAATGAGTAATCTATATATATTATTAGCATATCATTAGTTGTTAAAATTTATGAGCAATATTTATATTTTTTTAAGTTTGTTAGCTATGCAAAAAACCAACTGGGGAAACATAAATAAATTAATTTTCTGAACCTCAGTTTCCTCATCTGTAATAAAAATAATATCAACCTGTACAAATTTGTATGTTACAAACAAGATTATCAACATATCGGAAACATTAAAGTCTTTATTATATATGAGTTCTGCTTATTCATCTATCATTGAAATAGTTATTTATACAATTTTAAAGCTTTTAAGAGCAAGAGAAAAATTCTATACCTGTTAAAGAAAACACAGAGAATCTTTCATAATATACAGCATCAATGAAAAATTAGTTTACAAGAAACCAATGTTCTTCCTTTATGTCTTTTCCATACTGACATTAATTTAAATGACACAACACTGTGGCAGAAGAGTGAACTTCCAGAAAACAAGAGTCTAAAAAAAGCAAGAGTGTAAGAAACAGAACTAAATAACCAGGCTAACACAAAGGGAAGAAGGAGGTAATAACATTTTTCTTTCTGTATATGAAATAGCTACAGTGAAATGTCTAGACAAATTGAAGCTTTGCTAATTTGAATAGACTGTCCATGAACCAAAGCCTCTTTTTTGTCCATTTGTACATTCAAAAAACAATCAATTTAGTTTAAATCTTCTCCTTAAAACACACTGATGTATTGAAATAAAGCAATAAATATGTCAGTTCAATAATCCTAATAATGAGAGAAACAAAGAAGTAACGACAATGTTTCTGGCTTCAGCGAGCCTGTAGGCTTCCTAAGGGGTAGCCTAGAACTGAGAGGGCAACAAACAGGAAAATGAGATCTCAGCCACCAAACCTACAATAAAAGAACCATGTTGGCTTAGTCCATATTTTTATTCAGTTTTTATATGCACCAAACAAAAGATAAAGAGGACAGTAACGTTGGTCTTGACTGCTTGTCATGACTGATATTTAGCTAATCTGTACTCTTTGAAAGTGAAAGTCACTGAGTCATATCTGACTCTTTACCAGACCCCACAGACTATACAGTCCATGGAATTCTCCAGGCCAGAATACTGGAGTGGGTAGCCTTTCCCTTCTCCATGGGGTCATCCCAACCCAGGGATCGAGCCCAGGTCTCCCGCATTGCAGGAGGATTCTCCAACTGAGCTATCAGGGAAACCCCCCAAAAGGAATATAAAATTTAATTCAACAAGCATTTATTTAATACCTGTGATATGCAGGGCACTGTGCTAGGTTTAACACATTTATTTTCCTTATCTTTCCTTATATGTTTATACCTACTAACCTTTTAAAATCCCTGTAGTTCAGACTAACTCAAAGTCTAATCTGTCTTCACTTGCAATGTGGGGCTTAGAAACTCAGTTGATTAAGTCCAAATTGAGAAGCAATAGAATTTTAAAACAGCTTCTAACATGCAAAAGAAACAGGTTCTGAAGCCCAGATCATTTAAGAGCAATTTTTTTTAGTTACATAAAGAGACATTTTCAGGACTCTAATTGCTCCAAATTTATCTGCTAAAGAGTCATTATGATCCATTTTTAACCCCTCTCTGACATCAAGAACTAATGCTGTAATTGAACTGTGTCATCATTGATCTCAATTCTAAATCATTAGAAGAGCTGGTTTCTATTTCACTGCAATTGCACCATTTTCCTTTTAATCACTCCAGTGCCTGCAGATATGCAGTGTAACCAAGAAAGAGCTGTTTAAAGCCCAGCTAGACGTTGTGTATGGATGTGAGAGTTGGACCATAAAGATGGCTAAGTGCCAAATAATTGATGTTTTCAAACAGTGGTGCTGGAGAAGACCCTTGAGAGTCCCGTGGATAGTTGCTGCTGCTGCTACTGCTGCTAAGTTGCGTCAGTCGTGTTCGACTCTGTGCGACCCCATAGACGGCAGCCCACCAGGCTCCCCCGTCTCTGGGGTTCTCCAGGCAAGAACACTGGGGTGGGTTGCCATTTCCTTCTCTAATGCATGAAAGTGAAAAGTGAAAGGGAAGTCGCTCAGTCATGTCTGACTCAGCAACCCTATGGACTGCAGCCTACCAGGCTCCTCCGTCCATGGGATTTTTCCAGGCAAGGGTACTGGAGTGGGGTGCCATTGTCAATCCTAAAGGAAATCAATCCTGTTGGAAGGGCTGATGCTGAAGCTCCAATACTTTGGCCACCTAACGCAAACAGTTGACTTGTTGGAAAAGACACTGATGCTGGGAAAGGTTGAAGGCAACAGAAGGGTAAGGCAGAGGATGAGATGGTTGAATAGCATTACTGACTCAATGGACACGAATTTGAGCAAACTCTGGGAAATAGTGGAGAACAGGGGAGCTTCACATGCTGCAGTCCTTGGGATCACAAAGAGTCAGACACGACTCATTGACTGAACAACAAGATGCTCTGAGGGGCTTCCCAGGTGATCCCTGGATCAGGAAAGTCAGGAAGAACCCCTGCAGAAGGAAATGGCAATCCACTCCAGTATTCTTGACTGGGAAATCCCGTGGACAGAGGAGACTGGAGGGCTACAGTCCATGGGGGTAACAAAGAGTCAGACATGACTTAGCAACTAAGCACGCACGTAGATGTTGTGAATGAATACCTTATCTGGAAGACTATTAAGTGTAATTTTCACACATTTAAAGTAAGGATACAAGTGCAGATATCTCTATTTTTAAAGCTAATTTTTCCATATTCTTCCATTTTTCCTGAAAGTTCTTTTATAGTAGCTTAATTTAGTTTGCTTATTTGTATTTCTAACAGAGATAAGAGAAGGAAAGAATTTTAGATCTTCCCCACCTCTGATGCTATATACACTTAACTTTTATTCTTAAGTGACATGAAATCCACAAGAAAAAAATACATAAAGAAAATGTACAGAGCAATTGTGTTTGAGCCTTGAAATTACTGCTATGCATTGAAACAACTCGAATACACTAACAATGGCTAGAAATTGGGGCTAAATCTTCACTTCATCCTGATCTCAATATGATGGAAGTGGAAAAAAGTACCTAATTCAGTGAATATTAAAATGATCAAATTGTTGGATTTTACTACTCAATTTAGGAAGCTTTATATTACTTTTGTGTGGCAGAAGTATATGTCCTGTTTGTCATAACATCTATAAAAACTTTGTCCTTAAATCTGAAAAATAAGATTGTTTAACTCAGAAGCTGGTTAAGTACCAATCTCATACCTCCTCCTATCATAAAAATAATTTCATGGAAAGTTAAATTTGATTCCCAACCAGGGATATGGCAATGCGCAGAGCAGAGGGGACTGTCAGGAAGGCTGGCTTTTGACCTCATCTTCACAGTTACTGACCTGTGCTTCACACTTCCTCTTTCTAAGCTTCAATGTCTTTATTGTAAAAGAGGGGGTTGAAATAAAATGCAGTCTGAGTCCCTTCTGACTCTAAGACTAAGAAATAAAAAGCTACACAGCATCATCAATAGTCAGCTTGGAATGAATATAGTATCAATGATAAAGCTCGACAGTAGTTGAAAGTAATAAAGACAGGTTTTATTCAGTAGTGACTATTGCATTAGAGAAGAGAACGTTGTGTAATCTGAGCTCAATCCCACTGAAACACAAAAGGCAGGAGACTTTTTCAATGCTAGAGTGTACTAAAGGAAAGACATGGAAAGGCATTAAGGGGTTAAAGGGTAGGTTCATGGTGTAGGCTAACGGACACTTATACAGAAGAGAAACAAACATCTCATTTCTACGCCAGGAGGTAAAATGGTGCAAGACGGAGCAAGGAGCCCACCAAGGTCTGGTCCTTGTCTTACTTTGAAGCCTGGAAACTCAGAGTGAAAGTTCTTTCTCTGGATGTTTTCATTACAAAGACTACTGCCAGATCTTTGAGGAGTCAATTTTAGGAGATAGAAGAATTTCTTTTCAAAGGTCAGAGAAAGGATTTCTAACTGCAAGCTTTTTAGGAACACATTTTAACACATTATTAACCAGGGGATTTTTGCAGAAATTAACTCCTATGGTTGGCAATTGTTATATAAGTGAATACTGAAACATCTCTGGGCATTAACATTTGGGGAAGAAAAGACAAATTAATATATCTCTGGTCAATAATGAGTTAAGTGGGGCCTGGAGTTATCCTAGTGACATGGTCTGAAGTAGCTAGAAGCCATGCTAGAGTTCAGACAAAGTGAAAGCCTTGATAGGAGCAATGGACCAGTTCAGGACACTAATAACCATCTGGTGTCTTGAAGGAGACTAAAGCTCAGATGAGAATATACTGTAGCAGCCAACCATCTTTTGTTGGTTGTGCTGGGTCTTTGTTGCTGCACATAGGCCTTTTCTTGTTACAGTGAGTGGTGGCCACTCTTTGTTGTGTGCACAAGCTTCTCATTGCAGTGGCCTCTTTTGTTGTGGCACACAGGCTCTAGGCACATAGGCTTCAGTAGCTAAAGCATGTGGGCTCAGTAGTTAGGGCACACGGCCTTAGTGGCTGCATAGCGTATGGAATCTTCCTGGACCAGGGATCGAACCACTGTCACCTTCACTGGCAGGCAGATTCAAATCCACTCTATGAGTCCTGAACCAATTTTTAGAAGGTACAAAAAGCCTATTTATATAACATTTTTTTGGTTCTACCATATACATGGGCTCAGAAAAAAAAAACTAGTTGGTCCCAAATATCTTAGCCAGTGGCTCCATTTAATCTTATCATAGCACTATCTTGAGTCATTTAAATAAGCATTTAAGAGAAATGTAGCTTTACATAACAGCTGAATGTTGAGCCCGTTTTAACACTCTTCACCTCCAGAAAAATGGGTCAAATATGACCATCAGAAAGGCCATATTGGAGAATGACAAGCCCTTTGATTTTTATCAAAAACCATAGTTCTTCATATTTTCATATCACATTTTCTAAAATAAGAGATTTCAAACTGAAAGATCTTGAGAGGGCATTTCTCTGAAGTCTTATTTAGCTTTCATAAAAAATTTAAATGTGAGTTTTTGTAAATGCAAATAAAAATATTAAAGGTGCTTGATACATTCACAGAATAGATTGATATTTTTTTCATGTGATAATGTTAATATTCTGTGCCCTCTCTAGTGGTACCATAATTAAACCTGTTGGCATTTCCATTTTAAACCTAGCCATAAAAAATCCCTCTGAGCAATAATGTGCCATTTCAAGACTTAAACCAGCAGTTTTCCACTGTTTAGGAACAATTTTGAGAAAGTTTTAGCAGGGGGTCAAGTTCTCATAAAGTAAAACATTTAGCAGAATTTTTTTCTTTACTTCACCCCAGATGCTTGTTTGCCCTTTGTAAACTAATTCCAGTCTAATGTATGATAGTTATAAATAGGACAGGTGCATAGCATGAGAAAAGCACTGAGGCTCCAGTTGAGAAAATGTAGTTTATTATAGACCATTGTATCAAGTTTTCTTAGGCCTAGAGTTTAACTAATTTGAGAGGATAATGCTCAAGAAAAAGGTAAAATTAAAAATAAAAGTTTAACTGTAAATCAACTATACATCAATAAAATGAATTTTTTTAATGAAAAATGAAAGTGAATATTAACAATGTGAAAAGTTATCAAAAACTAAAGGAAGGGCTGACAAATACCACAATATCATAAAATCCAGAAGGATCAGAAGATACACCTAAATTTATTGGTTTCACCCATACAATTTTTGCTACATATTTTGACTGCATACTCAGATTGTCTGTTCATATAACAAAGATTTTATAATATCAAGTATTATGAAGAGAATTTAGTCTTTCCTTTACTTGATACCAGAGAAGCAAACTTTCTATAAATATGCATGTGCATGTGCGTGCATGCATTCATGCTCAGTCATGTATGACTCCTTGTGACCCACCAAGCTCCTCTGTTCACGGAATTTCCCAGGCAAGAATACTGGAGTGGCTTGCCATTTCCTTCTCCAGGGGATCTTCCCAACCCAGTGATCAGACCTACATCTCCTGCAGCTCCTGCATTGGCAGGCAGATTCTTTACCACTGAGCCACCTGGGAAGTCCCTTCTATAAAAGCCAGATAGTAGGTATTTTAGATTTCATACCACACACTCTCCATCACAGGATTCAACTCAGTCATAGCATAACACCAGTGACAGATGATAAATACATGAATGGGCATGACTGTGTTTGAATACAACAGCTTTGGACTCTGAATTGTTAATTTTATATAACTTTTGCAGGGCATGAAATATTTTCCCCAGTTATTAAAAAATATAAAAATCATTATAATCATTAATGGTCATGGGCCATAGAAAGCAGCCCATAGTTTGCCACCTCTGTTCTACTCCAGTTGATAATAATTTATTATTGATAATTTTTAAAAGCTATTTTCAGCTTCTCAAATTGTTATTAATAATATGTATATTATTATCTGAGCCACTTCCCTGGTGGCTCAGATAGTAAAGCATCTACCCTAGTGCAGGAGAGCCATGTTCAATCCCTGGGTCGGGAAGATTCCCCTGGAGAAGAGAAATGGCTACACACTCTAGTATTCTTGCCTGGAGCACTTTATGGACAGAGAAGCCTGGCAGGCTACAGTTCATGGGATCACAAAGAGTAGGGAACTACTGAGAGAGTAACACATACTTACCCCCTCATCATGGTAGTTATCAACTTCGAAAAAATTCCTTTTATATGTGAGCATTTTGAGTTTTTTCTGCTGTGACTAGTTTTAACTTTAACTTAACCAGTTTGTCATTGATAACTTCAGTGTGAAGATGTCATGTCAGCTTTGTTATTACTAGTATTTTAAATTAAATCAAGAAATTTCTAATATTTTCCCAAAGGGTTCAGACGTCATTCATTCATATGACTTAATGCAAGAACCTATTCACCACTTCTATCAGAAATTTGTCCCTTCCTCTTAACTATGCCTTGAAAAACTTTTGGTTGTAATTATATGCTCAATGTTAGCATAATTTCTATTGACTTCATCACTCACTTTTCATCACTTTGGTTCACATTCATGTATTTTTTAATCTGAAATTACTCTCAGTTCTTTAATAAGTAACTTAAAGATGACAAAAGGGATTCATCATACACATCTAACACGGGTCTAATTTTTCATGTTTTACTAAAACATCCTGAAATATCTTTTCAAATTGCTTAGTACCTTTTTGTGTTAGGACACTTGGTCAGTAGGGACACTGGGCAGTAGGAGTATTCCAGGAAGCCACTGAAAAGCCAGGACAGTTAGCACTCATGCAACTGTACTACACAGAAATGAAAACCATGCCAACATGTCCCATTAGACTCAACACAATCTATTCTTAACTCAGTTATACCTTAGCTAGGAATCAAAATGTCTGCAGCCACCAGATACCACTCAATGTGAGGTTAAGAGGTAATAGAAAAGAGACTGGAAAAGACAAAAAAATTATACCAACTCGGTAACCATGCTAAGACCCAGTAGGGCCCCTATGCTGGTCCTGGAAAGTGTTTGCATACGTGAAGCCTATCTTCATTAGTCTTTGGGTCAAGCCCCCTCTTACCCTTCCCCGGGAGATGTGTCATGTAGCTAAGCAGTCCCCTGAAACACTATCAACCACATTCTCTTGACCATTCTATTCCACAGATAGCCAAAGTTGAACATTAAACAAACAATATTCAGGAGGGAGCTAATGAGAACACATGTATTCCACTTACAAATTACATAAAAGGTATTTAAAAAAAAAAACACACAAAGTACAGTAAACACTCAATGATTTAGAAAAAGAACAAATCAGAAAAGTCATCCACTGAGGTTTGAATGTGATGTGTATGCTTAGGACACTTCATTTGACAAAGCTTAGTAGAAAATTTTATATCACAGTCACATATCATAATTACTGATTCTAAATTAATTATGTGATTGCACATATATATTTACTCCAGGTACTACAACAAATACACTGCAATTAAAGAGCATAACAAATAAAAGACTAAATTTTCAAAGGAAAACAAGAAATTTCACAAAGCCTTTTGCATAGTTAAAAACATCGAAAAGGTCAATTACAAGCTTACAAAAGCAGTCTATTCTGATTTGAAAGATAATTGTAATCAGCTCACTGCCTTTCTCTACTGTACTAGACACTCTTTTCAAGAGCTTCAAGGGAAGCTCAGTTAGTTCAGTCACTCAGTCGTGACTGACTCTTTGCGACCCCATGAACCGCAGCACACCAGGCCTCCCTGTCCATCACCAACTCCTGGAGTCCACCCAAACCCATATCCATTGAGTCAGTGATGCCATCCAACCATCTCAACCTCTGTCGTCCCCTTCTCCTATCGCCCTCAATCTTTTCCACCATCAGTGTCTTTTGCAATGAGTCAGCTATTTGCATCCGGTGGCCAAAGTATTGGAGTTTCAGCTTCAACATCAGTCCTTCTAATCAACACCCAGGACTGATCTCCTTTAGGATGGACTGATTGGATGTTCTTGCAGTCCAAGGGACTCTCAAGAGTCTTCTCCAACACCACAGTTCAAAAACATCAATTCTTCATTGCTCAGCTTTCTTTATAGTCCAACTTTCACATCCATACATGACCACAGGAAAAACCATAACCATGACTAGACGGGCCTTTGTTGGCAAAGTAATGTCTCTGCTTTTTAACATGCTGTCTAGGTTGGTCATAACTTTCCTTTCAAGGAGGAAAGTGACAGTGAAGTCACTCAGTCATGTCCAACCCTCAGCGACCCCATGGATTGCAGACTTCCAGGCTCCTTCATCCATGGGATTTTCCAGGCAAGAGTACTAGAGTGGGGTGCCATTTCAAGGAGTAAGCATCTTTTAATTTCATGGCTGCAAGCACCACCTGCAGTGGTTTTGGAGTGCAGAAAAATAAAGTCAGCCACTGTTTCCACTGTTTTCCTGTCTATTTGCCATGAAGTGATGGGACTGGATGCCATGATCTTAGTTTTCTGAATGTTGCGCTTTAAGCCAACTTTTTCNGCAAGCACCACCTGCAGTGGTTTTGGAGTGCAGAAAAATAAAGTCAGCCACTGTTTCCACTGTTTTCCTGTCTATTTGCCATGAAGTGATGGGACTGGATGCCATGATCTTAGTTTTCTGAATGTTGCGCTTTAAGCCAACTTTTTCACTCTCCTCTTTCACTTTCATCACTAGGCTCAAAGGAAGCTCAGGTACATCTTAATAGCTTGGAAAGCTACCACATTCATAGAGATCGCCACACAATTTCCCTTGTGTAAATAGAGTCATTTGAGGGTTAATTAATCTGCAGCTCAGACCTTCGTCCTTTTTCTCGAATTTCTTTTAGCCTTAAGGTCTTTGTAATATTTTTCTGGCCTTAAATCCACAAGCTTTTGAGAGTCCATTGCTTTCTAACATAAACCTAATAGCTTTTTTTTTAAATATTGTGGTAATTCATGTAAAGGATAATTAACTCCAAGAAACTACTATTTTTTAAGATACTATAGGAAAATTATAGGCACACCTAAGTGTACCTTCCATGCTATTAAATACTATATTTAATTTAAAAATAACATTAAGAAGTCTGCCTGCATTGGAAAAAACAAATATAAGACATTAGACAAAAATACCAAAAACAATTTAGAATAAAGTATTACTCATACTACAGAGAAAATACTTCGTTACTTTGTCAGTTTCTGATTTCTCTAAATTACAAGTTAACCTATGGCATTTAAAATATCACTTTTAAAGCATTATACACAGTAAAATAATTAAACTATCTCCACCTTCCTTAAGCCTTTATCAAACATCCTTATCAGGGTATATTTCTAGTCTATAGCAATTAATATCAATAGTAAGATTGTGACTTCATTGAGATCAAAATAATATTTTCATGATTATATCCTCCAGATTTGTTAATTTCTAAGAGCTAATTTCTATGAATAATTCTATTACTAAGTAACAGATTATTTACAAACACTATAGAACTTTGAGGCGTACGTGTGGAGAAAATGCTTAATTAAGCCATGGTGTGAATTCTGACATCTTTCTTCATGGTTCATAGAATACTCTTTTGCTGACACATATCTTCAACAGTATGGTCAACTGAAAATGTTATTATCCTAATATTAAAAACAGCATTACAGAGTCACAATATGGTAAGAAACAAACAAAAAAAATATTTTCTTTTTAAAATAAATGTTATCTTACTCACTAAGCCAAAATGATCTAGTAGCACCAAAAAAAAAAAAATTGTACTAAAATATACCACTCACAAAATATGCTGGATTTGTGATGGGTTAAAACAACTATGAATCCAAGAAGCTCCATTTTAGTTAAGACTAAGCTTGGGACACAGACATGTTGCTTCAGGGTCTCTGAATCAATTCACTCATTGCTTCATTACACTATCAACACTGGCACTTTGTGTGTGATAATTTTCTTCCCAGAGGATGTGCTAAAACTATAGACTTACTAGGTAGGACCCAAAAGGGTATCAAAGAGAACTTAGGCTAAAGAATTTACTTTTTTCTTCATTTTCCTACATTTATATAAGCCATGCAATTCTACCCATGAAAGCATTAATGGAAATCACTAACATCACATCAGAATCCAAGTTTCTAATTCACAGGCGGTTAAATCCTAAAATGCTACTAATTAGGAGGACCAAACCACTAACATATAGTGTTAGTCACTCAGTTTTGTCTGACTCTCTGTGACCCATGGACTGGAGCCCACCAGGTTTCTCTATGCATGCATGGAATTCTCCAAGCAAGAATACAAGAGTGGGTAGCCATTCCCTTCTGCAGGGGAACACATATCGACTGTGATTCAACTCTTTAGCAACTTAGGTTTTTCTTTATATTCTAATAGTCCATGTCAGGTTTTCAGGCACAGAATGCGTATGTGGTCCATTGCCAACTTCTACATCACTTAAAATAATTGCAATGGAAACTGATAAGTGTTCTTAGTCAGTTTTATTAGCCAAGAAACTGTGTTATAACCAAATTTAAACAGGGTATGTTGTAAATCAGATATTCTCACAATATATTCTCACTAACTTCTCACTAAGGGACCTTTATATGTTTGAAAGAAAAGCAGTATTCAGACAAAATTTTGTGATTCATAAATTCAATTTGGCCTCAGAATCAGAGCTGTTCAGATGGGAGCCAACTATTCTGCCAATATAGTATTTGCTATTCAGATATTTTTCCAGTATTTTTTCAAGTATTTTTCCAGTAGTTATGTATGAATGAATGTTGGATGATAAAGAAAGCTGAGTGCTGAAGAACTGATGCTTTTGAAGTGTAGTGTTGGGACTCTTGAGAGTCCCTTGGACAACAAGATCAAACCAGTCAATCCTAAAGGAAATCAGTCCTGAATATTCATTGGAAAGACTGATGCTGAATCTCCAATACTTTGGCCACCTGATGCAAAGAACTGACTCATTGGAAGAGACCCTGATGCTGGGAAANCAAACCAGTCAATCCTAAAGGAAATCAGTCCTGAATATTCATTGGAAAGACTGATGCTGAATCTCCAATACTTTGGCCACCTGATGCAAAGAACTGACTCATTGGAAGAGACCCTGATGCTGGGAAAAATTGAAGGTGGGAGAAGAAGGGGATGACAGAGGATGAGATGGTTGGATGGCATCATCGACTCGATGGAATAAGTTTTTGAGCAAGCTCCAGGAGTTGGTGATGGACAGGGAAGCTTGGCGTGCTGCAGTTGCAAAGAGTTGGACGTGACTGAGTGACTGAACTGATTCAAATGAAGCTGCAAAACAAGTCTTTCCCTCATTTCAACATAGTATAATTTCTTAGCCACTCCAAGAAAGAAATACAGAAGCTGTTCTTATTTGAAGGTTTTTTAAAATTTTATTTATTTCTAATTGGAGGATAATTGCTAAACAATGTTATGTTGGTTTCTGCCATACATCAATATGAATTAGCCATAGATATATATATGTCCTCTCTATCCTGAACCTCCTTCCCACTTCCCACCCAATCCACCCCTCTAGGTTGTTACAGAGTACCAGGTTGAGTTCCCTGAGTCATATGGCAAATTCCCACTGGCTGTTTTATATATGGGTGTTCTTTGGAAGGAATGATGCTAAAGCTGAAACTCCAGTGCTTTGGCCACCTCATGAGAAGAGTNGAAGGGAATGGCAAACCACTTCAGTATTCTTGCCTTGAGCACCCCATGAACAGTATGAAAAGGCAAAAAGTAGGACCCTGAACGATGAACTCCCCAGGTCAGTAGGTGCCCAATATGCTACTGGAGAAAACTGGAAAAATGACTCCAGAAAGAATGAAAACTTACAGGTAAGCAGGTGAAAACCACAGTGTAAGAAAATCGTTTGTAGAATCTGAGCGCAGCCTTGTACAGTCTCATCCGGGGTTGCTTCCTAAGCACGCTAGCAAGCTGGGCCCTCAAAGACAGGACGGATGGAGTGGAGCACAGAGCGGACACTTCCACATGGCCAAGTCCAGCCGGGGGAAGGCCATTCCCATGGGAGCCGGAGACGGGGTGGGGTGTGCTTTAGGGAGTCCTCACAAGTCAGGGAGAGCAGAACTCCCCAGGAGAAGCAGGCAAGCGGAAAAACAAATGCAGAATCTACGTGTGGAAGTGAGCTGTGAGCTGAGGGGTGCGGCACCCCGGGGACTGGACGGGCCGACACCACCAGAGCCCAGGGCTGGTGGGGCGGGGGAGGGACACGACCAATGACCTCCAGAGGGCGAGCCATGGACGCACAACAAAGGTGTGAAGAGCGAATCCCCGTGAATTTAGACAAAGTGGAAAATGGGCCAACAGCATGTGTGCAGCGGCCTTGCACGTGTGGACGGTGAACCTACATGGCCATCAAAGTGGCATCAGGCAGAGGCGCTGGGGTTCCTGCGTGGAAGTGACAGGACCCCACGGGGTGCTAGGAAGGCAGGTTAAGGTTCAAAGTGAGCCTTTCTGTTTTGATGATGGATGGATGGAGTGCATGGAAAAGCACACACATGTGCACGGGGTGCTGGAGAACATACGTGCATGTGGGCACGTGTGCACAGATTAAAACCGAAACACGTTCAGGGGCGTTATCCTTGAGTAGACTGGGATGCTTTCTGCTGACTTCATCTTGCACAGCCAGAACAAAGACTCTTTTCATTTGGGGAAAATGATGTTGCCGATAAACAGCACAGATGTTCACGGCCTGGATTACAATGTGACCATGCTCCCACTGCAGATATGCACATGTGTGTGGTGTGCACACGTTACATATGACGCCTTCTGTAGTTCAGTCGCTCAGTCATGTCCGACTCTCTGTGACCCCAGGGACCGCAGCACGCCAGGCCTCCCTGTCCATCACCAACTCCTGGGCTCGCTCACACTCATGTCCATTGAGTCGGTGATGCCATCCAACAATCTCATCCTCTGTTGTCCCCTTCTCCTCCCACCNGGTAAGTACTCAGTAAGTATGAACTTACTGTCCCTGCCTCAATGAGAAGCATCAAGCCCCTATGTTAAACTAGCTTCCCCTTCCTTTTAGATACAAAGTGATTGAAAATAAAAACTAGCTTTTGTGCTCCCACTAGCCTTACCGCCATTCTCCTTATATGTTACTTAATAAACAACGAAGTCTTCTTGAAGGAAGTCTCAGAGTCTCTTATTTGTGGGATACACTAAAATTATGTAGTACAGACTTAAATGTCACCATATACTCAAACTCTAGAAGATAGTGAAGGACAGAGAAGCCTGGTGTGCTGCAGTCCATGGGGTCGCAAAGGTTGGACATGACTGAGCGACTAAGCACAGCACATATTCATTGAGCTGGAGGGCTGTCCATAACTTATCACTATTATTACGGTATTGTGCTAGTTCCTGCTGTACAGCAAAGTGAAGTAGCTATGGGTATACATCTGTCTTCTCTCTCTAAAGCCTCCCCGCAGTCCTACCCTTCTTGGTCATCACCGAGCACCAAGCTGAGCTCCCTGTGCGCACAGCAGCTTCCCACTAGCTCTCTTACACACAGCAGTGCACACACATCAATCCCAACCTCCCAGTTCACCCCCGGCACACACACGTTCGTCCTGCCCTACAAATAGGTTCATCTGTACCAGCAAAGGGGTCTTAATCAGAAAAGCACTCCCAGAAGGGGGCCCAGAAGGAGGAATGCCTGGGGGGAGGACTAACCTCTTCAGGCTGCCTCCCATCCACTTAACTTAGCTGAAAAGCATTTACTGGGAACCTAAAGTTGGGGAATCCTNAATCAGAAAAGCACTCCCAGAAGGGGGCCCAGAAGGAGGAATGCCTGGGGGGAGGACTAACCTCTTCAGGCTGCCTCCCATCCACTTAACTTAGCTGAAAAGCATTTACTGGGAACCTAAAGTTGGGGAATCCTAAGCAAGGGGGTTGAAAATGAATGTGACACAGTCCCCACCCTTGAGGGAGTCTCAGAGCTGCTGGGAGACGGCATGATTGTGCTGGAGCCAGGAAACCACAGTTCTCAGGACCGCGGAACTTAGGAGAGGGCAGGCCCTTGCTCTCCTGCCCCTCCATTTCTGCAGCCTGTTCTCCAGCCCTCTCCTTCTTTCCACCCTCCCCAGCCCCACGAGCCCCACCTGAGAGAATGGAGCTCTATTAATTTGGGCATAAGATAAATATTTAAATCCGCGGTACTAGACTCCATGTTATGGCAGAGGCTCTGTTCTCAGGTGGGGGCGGTCAGGCATTGGGGTCACCCAGCTGTGGCCCGTTCCCTTCTGGGGTTCGCAGGCTGAAGCGGGATCGACACGGGGAAGACAAACAGGAGGCCTCAGAAGTGAGCAGAGATGGCTCCTGGGAAGATGGCGGGAGGAAGGGGAGGTCGTCAGGCGCAGTCAGCCAGCTTGGACCTCGGAGAGCTTGTCTCCCAGAAGGCCGGGCTCCAGCTGGGTGAAGCCTCTTCGCCCTCCTAGAGCCTCTGACCTCGCCNTTGGGGGCAGGAGGAGAAGGGGATGACAGGGGATGAGATGGTTGGACGG
This sequence comes from Neotragus pygmaeus, assembly GCA_006410875.1. Classification (NCBI taxonomy): domain Eukaryota; kingdom Metazoa; phylum Chordata; class Mammalia; order Artiodactyla; family Bovidae; genus Neotragus; species Neotragus pygmaeus. The sequence goes on along the minus strand of SJYV01024281.1, from coordinate 121,389 downwards.
CATCACTGACTCGATGGACGCGAGTCTGAGCGAACTTCGGGAGTTGGTGATGGACAGGGAGGCCTGGCGTGCTGCGATTCATGGGGTTGCAAAGAGTCAGACATGACTGAGCGACTGAATGGAACTGAACTGAACATAAATGTTTCCATGCTACACTCAATTCATCACACCCTCTCCTTCCCCCACTGTGTCCACAAGTCTGTTCTGTCTGCATCTCCATTGCTGCCATGCAAATAGGTTCATTGGTACTCTTCGTTTTTACGGCTGGGTACATACGTATTATGAACCACAACTTCTTTATCCATTTATCTGCCAGTGGGTATCTCAGTTGCTTCCATATCCTAGCTGTTGTAAAGTGTGAAGTCACTGAGTCATGCCCAACTCTGTAACCTCATGGACTGTAGTCTACCAGGCTCCTCCATCCATGGGATTTTCCAGGCAAAATACTGGAGCAGGTTGCCATTTCCTTCTCCAGGGGATCTTCCCAACCCAGGGATCAAACCTAGGTTTCCTGCATTGCGGGTGGATCCTTTACCAGCTGAGACACCAGGGAAGCCTAGCTATTGTAAACAGTGCTGCAATTAATATTAGGGTACATGGGTCTCTTTCAGTTATGGTTTCCTCCAGGTATATGCCCAGTAGAAGGATTGATGGTAGTTCTACGGTAGTCAAAGGTAGTTCTATTCCTAGTTTTTTAAGGAATCTCCATGCTGTTGGAGGTTCTATTTTTTTTTTTTTAATCATGTAGTAATAAAGAAAAGAGACTTATATAAAGCTATATAGTTCAATCTTTTGTTCAGCTTCCAAAACTCCGTATGCATACCCATTGTAGCCCAACCAAATGATTAGAATTCACTTTCAGAGTTCCAAAGACACTATGAATTAGGTGGAAACAGCCCAAACGACAAATGAAGGAATATACTTGTGACTATCATATGCAGCTGAGTTTGAACTAGTAATGAAAAAAAGGAATTGGTGGGCTACATTTTATGAATTTGAAGAAATAAGAAGGTTTTAAGTACATGGCCTAGAGTCTATGCTGGAAACATATGACAAGAACAATAAAGTGGAGAAGGCTCTGAAAGAAATCACCCCAGCTTAGTATTTAGTAAAAATGAAAAAGTCATTCACTGTTTCTCATTTCAGACGAACAGTAGGCTTTTATGAAAAGCTCCTCAAGTAAGTCATACTAATTTTAAAATATTCTCAGAAAAGTACCTTGCTGCTTTCAAGAGACACATTTTATCTCATTCCATCACCAAATAATGGAAAACAAGGTAGTTTTGACTACAAGTCTTCCTGGGTCTATGGGTTTTACTGACTCTGACTGAAGTTTCCACCCACCTAGGTAACTCCTGGCAAGTTCTAATAAAATATCAACTTACACATTGACGATACTCTTCTTTTCCTACATTTCATTCAAGCAATAAAAAGTTTTCCAGAAGTCTTGGGAAAAACTAGAAATTGGTAGCACTAATTCAATTTTACTGTCACTAAAATTACATTAATTATGTCAATCACATTTGGTTCCAGTGTAACAGAAGTCAATATTGTTATATATTATGTGAATTAAATACAGATCCTGGGCATATGGGTAATTCTTATATGCAGCACCATACTGCCCTATGTTTGCCTTTGAAAAAGATTTTCCTTTGTGGATCTGTGCTTATAAGATCCATAAAGATAAATGCATAAACAAGCTGAACTTTAAAAAAATAGTTTCTGAACTTCATCATGACCATCTGCCTCTCCTAGACAGTTCTGATATACCAAGCTAGAGAACCACTGCCTCATCTCAGTGAACCACAATCCTTACCTATCCACCCAGCCATCTTAATCTGCTCAGGGTATAAAAAGTTCACGTGTGAGTTTAGTATTTTCATTCTTTTCTATCCAGTATTTGTATGTATCTTAGAAAACTGAAGCAAGCATGGTGGTACCATTTTTCTCCTCTTAGCACCTGGTTTCCAAGGTTGCTTACTGGACCCTGGGAAAATGGGAGGCTGCTGCCAATGTAAATGTTCTGTCAATAACAAGCACAATTTACAAAGCATGACTATGAAGCAGTTCTCAAGTGAAGAAGCAGGCGTGGATCCTGGAATCTGTATTTAACATGAACCTCTGGTGATTCTGATGCTGGTCACTGGCAGCCAGGTATTCAAAAACATTGCTATCAAGCAGTCAGTGTCATTTCTATGCAATCCTTGTGCACTGCTTTTGACACCATCAGCTTGGTATCATCTATTTTTCTCTTCTAAAAGATTTAGCAACTTGTCCTTTGGGAGGTTCTCACCAAGCAGTGGCCTAGAATTTGAAGTTAGTTTTTGTTACTGCAGAAGAACATCAAAGAAAAGCTCCTTGTGATGCAAATGTGTGACACCAAGGTGCTCTGCTGGGTGATTTACAGATGTTTCCTAATCTAATCATAAGGCACAGTGCTTTCTTTGACATGGATCTTCACAGGAATGATTTTGTGCCAGACAACGCACTGATTGATGAGGATACAGTAGTAAACAGAACATACAAAACTCCTGTCATCATGGAGTTTATCATCTATTAGTGGGGGAAATAAAATAGACATACATTGTACACTAAATGGAAAGAAGTCCCAAGTACAAGATAACTCAGTACAAAGGAAAAGACAAGGAGATACGATAGAATGATCAGGGCAGGCCTCTCTGAAAAGATGCCCTAGGAAGGGAAGGGAGTGAGAAATGTGATTGGATTTGGTTTATTGATTTATTTTGAACATAGAGCTAATAGGATATGGTGATAGCTAGAGAGCAGAACAGGAAAGAAAGAGAAAAACTAAGGATGACTCCAAAACTTTTGAGCAAAATGATGCAATTCCCACTTACTAAGCTGGGACTTACTGTGAGAGATGGGGCCGTTGCTTGCGTTCTGTGCTGAAAGACAATGAAAGTGTTAGTCGGTCAGTTGCATTTGACTCTGTAAGACCCCATGGATTGCAGCCCACCAGGTTTCTCTGTCCATGGGATTTCCGAGGCAAGAATAATGGATTGGGGTGCCATTTCCTCCTCCAGGGGATCTTCCCAAACTAGAGATTGAACCCAGGTCTCCTGCATTGCAGGCAGATTCTTCACCACCTGAGCCACTGGGAGAGCCAAGAATTAGTCAAGCTGGGCTCCCCTGGACTGTGGCTTTGCCTCAGGTAACACAGCCTGTTTGTGGTGGAAGTGGGCCTGGACAAAGTCAGGCAGACTCTGGAGGGTATAAAATCATAAAGGCAGCTCTAAGACCCCTTGTTCCACTCCTGACCCAGGCTGGCCTTGAACACAGCCCTAGAATCTCAAGCAGTTCAGAATAAACATGGATGGAAGAGCAGGGCTCAGTCACAGCACAGGGTTTTGAGAGCACAGCCATACCCGTCTATCAATACCCCTTCACACAGTCCCCCTACAGAGTGAAGGGCCCTGCCTGTTCCCTTGGCATGACATGTCAGAGATGCCTGCTGCTCACGTCTATCTATATATAGGCAGGTCCAGCCCCAGACACAGAACAAATCTCAGTGCCTCTCCTGTCCCCCATCCCCCTCCAGCATATGGTCTGTGGGAGGAATGAGGTTAAAAAGAACATCAAGGACAACCTTGGAGGAGAAATGAAACCATCACCAAAAGGAAACATGCAGTGGAATAAAGGGGGAGTTGTCAATGATAAAGGAGGTGTTGGAGGGCTGATTACATGGACAAGGAATGACCATCTGCCCATTGTTTTTCAAAAGCATCTATATAGGTGATTAAGTTTCAGGCTAAGGAGAGGAAGAGGAGGAAAGGAAAAAAGTATCTATTGATCTGCCAAGAGCCAGACACTGGACTAGGTGCTTTGTGCACATTTTCCCGACACCATGTGGCATTGTGCTTATTGCACCGGTTGTGTAAAGATGAGGTCACTCTAGCTGAGACTTGAGCCATCTCTGTTGCACAGGTGAATCTGTATGCTCTGTGCAGGGAGAACCCATCCCCTGCCCAGTTCACACCATACTGCCCAGCACAGTGCCTTATACTCCGAGGGGTGGGGACAGTGGGGGTCCTTGACTTTTCCGTGAGTCAGTGCTGTCTTCTTTCCAACTCTCATTTCAGACCTGGCATCACCTTCCATCTCACCATGAGGAGAGGCAGGTCTTTGATTCCCAGGGCCGCCTTTGCTTTGCCAGTGGCTGAGGCTGAGGGCAGCAGGAACACCCTTCAGCAGTGATGGTGCCCATCAAAAAGGGAGTCAAGAAGGCAAGAACTAGGAGAGGCGGGTGGGCACTCCTGGACCACTGCAGCTTGTCTGCTGTCAATCCGCACAAGCAAAGGGAGCCCTTCCTTTTAAGCAGACAGTTATGTCTGCCTGCAGAGGAAAAGACATCCTGAAAAATCCATCATCTCCCAGGGGTTCTGCTTCAGAGTCTAGCTCTGGACTGACGCCTCCACCACCCAGGCTCTTTTGGCAGCTGATCTAGCAACTTCCTGTTCTCTGCCACCTGCCTCTCTGAGTCACTGGTTTTTATGTCTCTGAAGTAACCCAGGCCCCCAACAGCCTTAATTCACTTGTTCATTCCATTACCAATGGTAATTCATTCTTTTATCATTTATTCTGAGCAGAGATAGCAGTTAAGAATGTGAAATGGTGGCATACACACATGATACGAGCTAAGGAATTGTATAACAATCCATCCTTGAATTTGCAAATGGAAACAGATTTTTTTATTTTTATTCTATATTTACATTCCTACTCAGATGATTAATTTGGGATGGAATTATTTTATAGCCCAGAAAAAAGTAAAGGTCAGAGGACCAGTGTCAGACTACACTAATGGGAAATTGTCCCACGTGGCTCAGTGGTAAAGAATCTGCCTATAATGTAGGAGATGCAGGTTCTATCCTCGGGTTGGGAAGATCCCCTGGGTCAAGAAGGAAATGGCAACCCAGTCCTATATTCTTACCTGAGAAATTCCACAGACAGAGAAGTTTGACGGGCCACAGTCCATAGGGTCACAAAAGAGTTAGACACAATTTAGAGACTAAACAAGAAAACAAACCAGGCAAAATCCAGTAGTAGTTGTAACCAGTTGACATGTGGGTAGAACTAATTCCTAAAATGTTCAACTTTAGAGCTACAGTTCAAAACACCAAAACGTAGCTTTCTCTAAATATTCAAAAGTAAACAGAGCAATGAACTGCCCGTTAGACAATGAAATCTCCCTTTCACTCAAGTAACATGATCTGAGAAAAAGTTCTCCTTTCTTCATCTACAACGTGATGCTTGCTTCCCAGTCTTCAGTGTTTCACTTCAGTCTTACTCGTTGTTTGATGACAGATTTAAAGTTGCCTCAGATTCCATTTACTTCTGTGCTATACAATAGGGAGAAAAAAAAAAAGCAAGCATTGTATTGTGTTTCTTTTTATGCCCCTTACAACTATTCTTTTCAGAATACATTTTATTATTGACCAGAATGGGGTTTTTCGTAATTATAGAAAATCATGGGAGATATATCATGTTCTGAAATCCTCTTAGAGAACCCATTCTACCCTCCAGCCTGGGCATGCCTGCATCACAATTCCCTTTTAGAACTTCACAATCACCAGCACAAATACCAGAAAGTGCCTCCCAGCTAGAAGATTCGACCATCAAATTTCTCAATGTGCCAACATACCTCACTTGTCACACCACAAAAAAAAAATATAACATTGATGCCCCCAATAAACATTAACAGCAACTGTTTCCAGAGAGAAAGAGGAAGCAAAAAATAACATAACATGTTCAAAAGCACCTGCATGAAATAGATGCCTTCTAGGAGAAAATGTGAAAATTAGATATGGAGAAGTCTTAAGGTAAGTTTTCACAACAATTAAATGTGAGAAGGTAAAGCAACGGTGTCAGTTCACACTGAATAGGAGTACAACAGGGCTTATTTATGAGAAAAGCATCATTTCCCTAGTAGGATTACAGTCTGAAGCCACTCAAGTCCTGGGGGCCACCCTTTGGGGCTCTATGAACTCTGCCCATGAAGGCGTGGTTCCAGAGATGTTACTTTCTGTAAGAACGCAAAGACTGATGGCATGGGAAAAACACCCTTAATGGCTTTTACTCAACAGACAAAGATTGTCCCCCACTAAATCAGCCAGGGGTATCGCTTTTACTTCTTGGAGAATTAAGAATAATGGACAACACATTGTGTTTATACCCAGCTAAGGAGGAGAGAGTTCAACACCGTGTGTCTGTTGCAATAGGAAGGGCCGTGGTTTTGTGTTAGGACCCAAGATCTCTCATTTTCTAGCCTTACCTGCCTCAGAGGAAACAAGTCATAAAGAGTTTCAGAGTGGTGACAACAATGTACGCACGCACACACACACACACACACACACACACATGATGTGCACGTGCACACACACACTTGATGGCGGGGGGAGGGCATGCTATTTTATCTCATACCAAAAATAAGCTTGAATATTCTCAGTCCTGCTTTTTCAAGAATATTATCCAAGAAAATTTAATAAAGGGATAAAAAAAGAAATAGACAAAATAAATATCCTTCTGTCACCTGGAGTGAGAACAAAGATCAGGGTCTCTGAATTCATCCACGTCCAGACTTCTATTAATATAACAGTTAATGCAGTTAATGTGATCAATTTACCTAATCAAATGTATTAAAATAACCTTTCTAACCTGTATGAGTACTACCTAACTACCAAGAATTAGGTTCTATTATCAAGATTTATGAAACACAGGCAAATAACTTCTCAGGATTCAAATATACTACAATAGAATGATTGGTTGAGACTTGGGAGAAACACGTATCCATAAAAATGAGATAGAGATAGTATCTGATAAACAGAATTAAGAGGGAAGAATTTTTTTGTCATCTATTTCTTCCCTCCTTTCTGTTCTCTCTCTCTCAAACCAGAATATAGCTTGACACAACTTTTAATTATTATTTTCCATACCCTTCTTTTTCCAATCCTGGTACAAATTATGAGGACTAAATATTTTCTTCTGGAAATTTAATCTTAATGTTTATCCCATATCAGAAATACCCTGAGCAATGATGTTTAACCAAGTACCCCATAAAAATTGAGAAGCCTGATGAAAAAAATGAGAAAAATACTTTCACCTTTAAATGTCTGGCTTATCTGATACACACCCAGTGACTGTATTTGTTTCTAAGCCTCTGGATTAAAAAAGGTATATGAAATTCCAGTGGATTGGTGTTAGTNAAATTGAGAAGCCTGATGAAAAAAATGAGAAAAATACTTTCACCTTTAAATGTCTGGCTTATCTGATACACACCCAGTGACTGTATTTGTTTCTAAGCCTCTGGATTAAAAAAGGTATATGAAATTCCAGTGGATTGGTGTTAGTGGCAATTTGTTTTCCCTAAGGATAAAATGAGAATATTTCAATATAAACAAACAGACAAAAAAAAAAAAAATCAACATCTAAAAAGAGATTAGCCCTGTCTACTTATTCAGGTAGATTCTTCACCATCTTAGTGAGTCACCAGAGAAGCTACCATTGGTTAGCTATGCTTAAAGTGAAATAGAGTTGGCTCAGGCCTGACAGCCATGAAGTGAACCATCACGCATGAAGCAAAACTTCCAGATAAGAAAGGGGACGGAGCAGTTTGATGCTATTCAGATTCCCTTTTCTTAAGAAAAGTGCCTCCAAACTTAAAGCATAATGAACCAGAACAAATCCCGATATATTTCTAGTGTAAAAGAAAATCTAATTACTTGAAACAGAGTGAATTATATTTCCAAGTATTGAACCATCTTGTAAGTTTGATCAAGAACCATTTGTGATCATCTTTGCACAATTAGGGGGAATAGACAAAATCTGAATAGACTGAAGATACAAAATATCTTGAACCAACTTTCAAAAACATACATTTTAGAAATTATTGACTGTTCCACTTGACTCAGACTCCTGATAAATTCTATCAAGGACGCAAGAACAAGTGGTTTAGAAGACCTGAGCAAACAAGTCACGACAGTTTACTAGGAACAAATCCCAAAGGATTTCTGTTCATTTTGAATCATACATCAGAAAAAGAAGTACAGAATAAAATAAGATTTTTCCAATATATCTGATAGTTTCTTGTGATATTCTCAGGAACACCATGGAGAAATATGGATTGGATAATAATAAACAATTCATTTAACCATCCTAATTAAACAAGCTTATTCAAAAAGCATTTGGTAGGGCTTCCCTGGTCATCCAGTAGTTAAGAATCCACCTGCCAAAGCAGGAGAGGACATGGGTTTGATCCCTGATCTGGGAAGATCCCACATGCTGCAGAGCAACTAAGCCCATGCACCACAACTACTGAGCCCATATGCCCCAGAGTCCGTGCTCCACAAGAGAAGCTACTGCAATGAAACACTCACACACTACAATAGAGAGTTGCCTGCATGCAGCATTGAAGACTCAGTGCATAAATAAACAGAAATTTTTAAAAAATCAATTGGTAATTCAGAAAGAAAAAAAGTGATCGAAACTTCATGCTGGAGACCACCTGTTCTGAACCAAAGTCATTCCTTCCTGTATCTGCTCTTCCCTTTTGCCTGAAATGTTCTCTCAGCTCTTTGAATAGCTCTTTGAAATCTTTGGAAACTTAAGGCATTAGTTTAAATGCCACCTATTCAGCAACTATCTCTAAAGTAAATGGCCACCTATTCAGCTTTATCTTTATTTAACCTACCTATGTTTACCTCCTACCACATTCTGTTTATACTCCATCTCTTCCAGTAAAATATCAGCTTCACAAAAGCTAAGACTTTAATTATTCATAAGGCCTAACACAGGATCTGGCATGAACTAGGCTTCCATGAACATTTGAGTGAATTAATGGAATGAAACCCTATGTTGTGACATTATGTCTTCTATTTGGTCTTCAAGAATATATTTTCTGTCATTGTGTATCTCTTATACGGAGATACACAAGGCATCGCTGGGGGTTCTTGGTTGGTTTTGTTTTTTGTTTTTTTTTTCTCATTACAATATCCTGGATAAATATACTACACAAGGAAATAATAATTCAAAAGAAACTTAAGGGATTGAAAGTCCAAACCCACATGACAAAATGACATAATTAGGAAATATGGAAAAGTTCTACACTTAGAATCAAAGGAATTGTTGGTACTATCACAGGATATGGAGACTTGGTTTGTCATTGGGATTTGTTAAAAATAGTTGGGTTTTAGTTCATCCCAGTCTTGTTATAAGCCAACAGCATGATGCTAAAAAGCATTAAGTGCTGTAGTCTTGAAAGCAAATATGGCACCTCCAGATGAAATTATGTATAATACTTGTTCATTTCTGCCACTAACATTTAAAAACATTGGAAAAACTAAAAAGGTGGTTGAAAGGAAGATAATGATTGTGCAAGGCATGGAAAACTACTCATAAGAATCAAATGTTCACTGAAGGATTTTCTAACAGTCTTCAGTCACCCCAAGATATGTTGGATTCTTCCATGAAACAGCAAATTCCTTATCAGTGTAGATTTCCACTGAACAGTTAACAGTCAGGATAGAGTGGAGGGCATTCCCTGACAACACAAGGTTATTTAATAATTAATGATTGATTTACGAATTTAAAACTTAGCTTTTATACTCTCCAATTTCACTACTGTTGAGTATCTGTACAAAATATTTGCCTTTTTGCTCATTTACAATAAACTATGGAGAAATTGGTTGAAAGTCATGTAAATTTTGTCAATCTGCATATGCTAAGAGGATTGTTATAATAAGTATTCTATCATATGTTGGTGGACTGTAGGGGCATAAAGAAATGATCAACCACCAACCCAGACACCCAGGTATATGGAATATTCAGTATTTCATTCACATTGCACAGAAGTATGTAGAAGTTAACTCAGGAGGTTCTCTCTAAATTTGTATCTCAAGAAGTCAGAGGGTCTGAAATGGAATAGCAGGAAAGCAGAATTGAAAGATGTTTATAATTTTTAAAGCAAGAACATAACTATCAGTTTGGAGAAAAACTGAACAGAAGGACAGTTAGCCTAAAGAACAGGGCAGAAAGACCAGGAGCCTGAAGTTGACCTTGTGTATCAAGTCCCATAAAAGACATACACTTTTCGGTTCCTATGGTGATATCATCCATAATGGACAATTCAAGAGATTCAAACCAGCCATGGTGAAATATGCCTCAAGGCTACCTTCTTCACCTAGCGACTCTAGGTGAATTCACTTCTCAGGGATTCTGATACACTGTACTCATTCAGTTCAGTTCAGTTGCTCAGTCACATCCAACTCTTTGCGACCCCATGAATCACAGCACGCCAGGCCTCCCTGTCCATCACCAACTCCCGGAGTTCACTCAAACTCATGTCCATCAAGTTGGTGATTCCATCCAGCCATCTCATTGTACTCATCTCCCCATTCTAAACACTCCTTATGGCTTATTATTTTAGTACCCCCTGGCGGAGGAAATGGCAACCCATTCCAGTATTTTTCCCTGGAAAATCCTGTGGACAGAGGATCCTGGTGGGCTGTACAGTCCATTGGGTCGCAAAGAGTTAGACATGACTGAGCTACTGAGTATACCCTTTAGTGCTACATGATTGATTAGCATGAGTCAGCCCTTCCAATTCCATAAAACATGAAACAACATAATAGGGAGGTAAATGTGTAGGCTATGGTTATACCCAGAGAAGGCAATGGCACCCCACTCCAGTACTCTTGCCTGGAAAATCCCATGGACAGGGGAGCCTGGTAGGCTGCAGTCCATGGGGTCACGAAGAGTCGGACACGACTGAGTGACTTCCCTTTCACTTTTCACTTTCTTGCATTGGAGAAGGAAATGGCAACCCACTCCAGTGTTCTTGCCTGGAGAATTCCAGGGACGGGGGAGCCTGGTGGGCTGCCCCCTATGGGGTCGCACAGAGTCAGACACGACTGAAGTGACTCAGTAGCAGCAGCACGGTTATGCCACAACATAACAGTACTTTGGGCAGCTCTTTGGTAGAGAACCATGTAGACCTTATCTGACCATGCTGATATTCCCTTTCAAACCTACATCATTTCTTATTGACTACATGTTTTATCATGAGCTGTTCATTCTGGCAGAATTAATATAAATAGATGTTTGATTCTTGGTATGAATAGCAACCACTGAACCTAAAGGTCAGTAAAAAGCCTATAGGTTAGAAAGTAACTTAGAGTGCTAGGGAGCACATGAGATGATTTGGAAAGTAAAGTTTCAGAGAGCAAAGAAAAGGAAAAACTTAACACTTGGTTATTTTAAACCTTGGAAGCAAGCGACCAAGCACGACTCTCACGGGGAAAGGACTGACACTGGACAAATAGGTTAGCATGAAGCTTGGCATTTGAAGGAAATATATGCAATGATCTGTGGACCTGAAATAATTGCACTCTGAGATGTCAGTGGAGAGACCTCAGATGGGAACCCCAGATGACACAGAGAGAGAGAGAGAGACCCAGGAGGAAAGGCTGCTGAATCACGTCCACAAATTTAACAAGAAAGAGGACAAGGCAATATTCACCCTCAGCACATTTTTGGAAACACAAAAACTCCTGCTTGCATGTTTTTCTTCCAGAAGAGTGGAAGGAGAAAGTATTCTGAGTTTGACTTGGGTTAGAACTGTGAAATGCAACAGCTGCACAATGGAGCATTCAGCACCCAACTTCTGACTCACTCTCTCCTCTGTCGTGAGGGGCACCGTCTCATTCCACACAGAATTTATGTGACCCAGGAACAACAGTCCCCAAGATGAGAAAGTGAATCTGTCTCCTTGTATTTCTTTATGCTTCATTTGCTTTGGGAAATGATATGGTGACATCACAGCACAGCGTTTATAAATGATACATGCAATGTTCTTGACCACCTCACACAGAGATCATCATCATGGACTGCTAAGTAATCTTTGTCATGGTGCATTCAGCTCACAGAGCTATGAAAAACCCACACCCACGACTGCACCCACACATACACACACATCATCTGTTTATATTCTAAAAGAATTTATTATCTATGGTGGCCCCTCTCATTCTTAGACAGTCACTCCAAGATGTTGGGCTATGACCTTAGAGAACAAATTACATCCATATACACAATGAGCAGTCCTATAGATTTCATTAAGAAAGAAGCATTTTTGTTCCATCACCACCCCCCCTTCAATGAGAGCTTTTGAAAGTTAGATGGTAGAAGCATGAGGCAAAGATGAAAGAGTAAAATAATGCCACTTGACTTTCTGGTTGGTGTATCTGATGGATAAACTGAAGTACTTAGTTGCCCAGTGACTCCAGGCCAAGCATCCAGCTACTTCCCCAGCCCTAATTAAATCTGTAGCTGACCTGCAAGGAAAGAATGGTGCTTGCCACGCAGAGAAAATGAAGGGAGGTATAGTAGATTTTTGATCAATATCAGTTATTCCAGCAAATCTGTGCTAGAGGCAGAAATTAAGAGCTGGTACAACCAGTTCCTTCTCCCAGTCACTAGGTTTAATTTTAGCCTTCAGATGATATAGCAGCAGACCAATAAGAAACAAAGATATTATTCCTGCCCATGTATGTATCTTCCAGAAAAAAGTATTTAGAATTTTTACAGTCCTGACAAATAAGCACATATTATTTTATATGCAGCAAGTAATTTAAGCATCTGGAAATATCTAGAAGCATGATACTGAATCATAAATAAAAACTACAAATTTTTATTATGGGATCTGAGCTGTCTACTGACAACACTATAAAAACAGAAAAAAAAATAACAGCCAATTCGGATCAAGATATATGAGCATTTATTTTCTACCACTAATTTGCTTTTGAACATGGTTATTTGTAAAACATCTGGACCTAATTATTTAAGTAAACAAGGGTAGTTTTCGGCTTCAGAAGAAAACAAAATATTTACTTTATGGCTACTCTTTCAGTTATGACCCCCTTTTTTTAGCAGCCTTGGATATTGACCAGCTATAGCAAACAGTTGAAGCAGAGATTCAACCAAGTGGTAAGGATCTATTTTCAGTGCCACAAAGGAACCACAGCCAGTATTAACACATGCAAGTGATGCAACCTACTGTGTGTAAAAGCCTAACTCCTGGATGGAAGTAATGAGAAAGCTAAGCTAGGAAGCCAATTTACAGAAACCATATTCACCTGTCTGAAAAGGCACCCACTGAGAAATCAGAACATCTCAAAAGCCTGCCAAAAAATTCTGGGCAACCTTCATCTGGAAAGGATGCTAACAGCAGCACTGCTCGGTAATTGTTTCAAAGACAAACAGCAACCGTCACATTGCTCCAGGACTCGATCTAGGCTGCTTATCTTGAGATTCATGGACTTCGTACCCAGGTTTAAAATTCTGCTCAGTGACTGAGGGTCTTGGCTTGATATAGCTCTGGACTGTCATTAAGCCACAGAAATAACCAAACTCATGTGTTAGATTTTGCCATCGCCACTTAGGAAGCTCATCTAACCCGTGCCAGTTGTTTAAAGTATAGAAATCATGGATGGACTTAAGAGAATTCAGTTTTGGGGCTTAAAAAAGGGCGCGGGGCGGGGGGGGCAGGTTGTTAGGGGAAGTTCTTGGATACCTGAGAAAACATATGCTTGTTTTTTCTGAGATGAATCATTTTGACAAACAAGAGGTTTGTGGCAGTTTGGTAAACCTAACACTCATGGTTGGAGTTAAAATACATTCCTCCAAATTTTAATTCAATTCATAGTAGACTAAGGAGTCTAAAGCTCTTATTTTTAGACATCACTGGGTGATGTTTTTATATGGTATAGACTTCCCTGGTAGCTCAGACAGTAAAGTGTCTGTCTACAATGCGGGAGACCTGGGTTTGATCCCTGGGCTGGGAAGGTTCCCTGGAGAAGGAAATGACAACCCACTCCAGTACTCTTGCCTAGGAAATCCCATGGACGGAGGAGCCTGGTGTCCATGGGGTCGCAANTAGACTTCCCTGGTAGCTCAGACAGTAAAGTGTCTGTCTACAATGCGGGAGACCTGGGTTTGATCCCTGGGCTGGGAAGGTTCCCTGGAGAAGGAAATGACAACCCACTCCAGTACTCTTGCCTAGGAAATCCCATGGACGGAGGAGCCTGGTGTCCATGGGGTCGCAAAGAGTCGGACATGACTGAGTGACTTCACTTTTATATGGTATGGGTACTGAAGAGACGAAGAATTCTTCCTTAGCATAAAGACTCGTTTTACTCTGAATACAAAAACGCTCTTTTACTCATTTTCCTTAGGTAAATTTGCAATGGTGTTTTAACATCGGAAACTGCCATCCGTGAATTTGGATGTCTGCATCATTAAATGGGCAACAAGCTAGTGCTGGCTGATGAAGATATGAGCTGGAAGATAATAGCACCATATGGAATGATGATCACATCATGAACCAGGAAACCCAAAACTGAGTGAGTCAGCCAGCTTAGAAATACAAAACAAAGTTACAGTACTCTTGAAATTACCACTCTCAGCAATGGTACAGAACATTACCTTCCAAATTACCACCTCGGATCAGCATGTCCCCAATCATTCCTAAGGATGGATGCAGTTCTCATGAATTAAAACACACACACGTATGGCAAACCCAATAGAGTATTGTAAAGTCAAATCAAAAAATAAATAAATATAAAATAAAATAAAAAAAACACACACACATGCAATATTGTATTTTAATCCTTCTTTTTCAATAAAACTTGAGGCTACGCTTTTGACTGACTCTGTTACTTTCTCACTGACAGGGAAACCATGTGCTTAGTCACTTAATCATGTCCAACTGTTTGTGACCCCATGAGCAGTAGCCCACCGGGCTCCTCTGGCCATGGAATTCTCCAGGCAAGAATACTGGAGTGAGTTGCCATTTCCTTCTCCAAGGGAAAGCATAATGATGTGCAATATTATTTTTAAGTTTGAAGCTCTAAACATATAGTCATAGTCAAAGGCTGAGATTTATATAACCAGAGTGTTATTTTACCAACAGAAACCAGTTTCACTGAGCCATGAGTCTTGGAATGATGATATTGCAGGCCACAAATCACATTTTCTCTAACCTGGTTTATTTTTACTCAAGAGACTTTGGTACTTTATGGATTAGGGAACAACTATTCAATGGTTATGGCTTAAGTACAACAACAAAAAAGTGGCTGAATATACTTTAATAACACACATGCAGTAACATCAAGCAACATATTAAAAGAGTAATAATGATCTAGATTGCTCCCAATGTCAAAACAGATCCCAGGGAATGATGGGTATTAAGAGTTTAGGATGTGTTCATCATTTTCAGTCACCAGAATACCTTAAATAAAACACTCAAGCGTACACAGATAGCCTGCCATAGTTAAAAGCAATAAGCCACATGCACACTGGATCTCTTCATGAAATATTTAATTTAATTCTCATGAAAAGCTTGTGAGTTATGTGAGATGTAAATAATAAAACCTAAGAAAGGTTAAAGGATTTACTTTGGATCACATAGCGAATAGAATATCAAAGTAAGCCTGGAAGAAGGATAGTTATACTTGTGTTGTGCTTACTATGTGTCAAGCATTGCTCTGAACTTGCCTCACTTAATTCTCAAGAGGGAAGACTGAGGTCCAAGGTCACAAGATTTGGGTTGGCAGGTTGTCTCCAGAATCTGTGCTCTCAACCACCCCCTTGTGCTTCCTTCTACTGTCCCTAGGAACTTCTGGAAGAATCAAAGAAATACTGAGACCCAATGTTTGGATATTCTAGCTGAGTATTATGTAACACAGTTAGCCAAATACAAATAGAGTAGTAACGATAGTTAAAGAGTCAATTCCCAAACAAAATCTTAAGGTGCTGAAATTCTTATTTCTTGAATTGAATTCATCTTCAAAAAATAGCTCTTGCTTCAGTTCATTTCACTCACTCAGTTGTGTCCAACTCTTTGTGACCCCATGAACTGCAGCATGCCAGGACTCCCTGTCCATCACCAACTCACGGAGTCCACCCAAAACCATGTGCATTGTGTTGGTGATGCCATCCAATCATCTCATCCTCTGTCATCCCCTTCTCCTCCTGCCCTCAATCTTNTCAGTCTTTCCCAGCATCATGGTCTTTTCCAGTGAGTCAGTTCTTTGCATCAGGTGGCCAAAGTATTGGAACCTCAGCTTCAGCATCAGCCCTTCCAATGAATATTCAAGACTGATCTCCTTTAGGATTGACTGGTTAGATCTCCTTGCTGTCCAAGGGACTCTCAGAAGTCTTCTCCAGCACCACAGTTCAAAAGCATTAATTCTTCATCACTCAGCTTTCTTTATAGTCCAACTCTCACATCCATACATGACTAGTGGAAAAACCATAGCTTTTACTACATGGACCTTTGTTGGCAAAGTAATGTCTCTGCTTTTTAATATGCTGTCTAGATTGGTCATAACTTTTCTTCCAAGGAGCAAGTGTCTTTTAATTTCATGGCTGCAGTCACCATCTACAGTGATTTGGGAGCCCCAAATAATAAAGTCTGTCACTGTTTCCATTGTTTCCCCATCTATTTGCCATGAACTGATGGGACCTAATGCAATGATCTAGTTTTCTGAGTGTTGAGTTTCAAGCCACCTGACCTGCCTCTTGAGAAATCTNTTGGGAGCCCCAAATAATAAAGTCTGTCACTGTTTCCATTGTTTCCCCATCTATTTGCCATGAACTGATGGGACCTAATGCAATGATCTAGTTTTCTGAGTGTTGAGTTTCAAGCCACCTGACCTGCCTCTTGAGAAATCTATATGCAGGTCAAGAAGCAACAGTTAGAACTGGACGTGAAAAAACAGACTGGTTCCAAATTGGGAAATGAGTATGTCAAGGCTGCTTATTTAACTTATATGTAGAGTATATAATGAGAAATGCTGGGCTGGAATAAGCACAAGCTGGAATCAAGATTTCCAAGAGAAATATCAATAACTTCAGATACGCAGATAACACCACCCTTATGACAGAAAGTGAAGAANCTAGCTTTGTTCATAGTGATGCTTTCTAAGGGCCACTTGACTTCACATTCCAGGATGTCTGGCTCTAGGTAAACGATCATACCATCGTGATTATCTTGGTTGTGAAGATCTTTTTTGTACAGTTCTGTGTATTCTTGCCACCTTGTCTTAATATCTTCTGCTTCTGTTCGGTCACTACCATTTCTGTCCTTTATTGGGCCCATCTTTGCATGAAATGTTTCCTTGCTTCAAACCACCTAAAGATGTTTCAGAAATGATAATATCTTTATCATCAAGAAATTTCAAGAGAAAATATTGTCAGGAACTGTGCCATTCTATTACCTCATGGGGGAGAATTTTGTCAAAACCAAGAGATACAGAATGGTCATAAAATTGTTTTGATATAAAATATCTTACATCTGCTTCCAATGATTTTGCTATGAAAAGAGGTGAGACAAGAAGTATACATGTTCAAATAAAAAGGACTAGGTGATTAAAAGCAGTTTCATCAATTAAAAAAAAGTTCCATGCACTGCTTTTCTACCCATATTCGCATCTTGAATTTTTTGTCAAATATATCAGATGAGCTCTCATGTACTCGAGCACACTCGTTGCTGACATCCTTAAAAAGGATTTATCATTGGTTCTGCACAGAAATATGAATAAAGTTCTTAGGTACTCTAAGAATAAAATTTATAGTTGTGTGCGATTTTTAAATATTTATTGAGACTGACAAGTAAACCAAGCATATTAGACATGATTCTTGTCTAGTGATCTGGAATTTCAAATTCAACATGGCAACAGGTCACATGGGACAGTTTACAAAAATGTGTTTAGAGGAAAGTGGAATTTCAAAAGGCAATAACCAATTAACTTTCCATTATACAGAAAATGCCCATAATACGATTTATGAAAAAATGGTCTTCAAAATAGCACTGTCATTGAAAAATAAAATGGATTTCTAAAACAATCTCAGACAATCATTGAGATATGTGATAGGAAGTTCCCATATGAGACTTCTTCACTTTGTGTTCTCATTTACTGAAAATTTAGAAAATACTGAACTGCTTCAATATGGATGTTGTGGGGGGTGGTAAAAAAGGAGTAAAAGAATAGCAGACATAATGACATCATTTACTAACTGCCATTCTGAGCCTTACTGATCAAAAATCTCAAAGCATGTTCTCAAAACAGATGTCTTCTCAAAAAAAAAAAAAAGGGGGGGGGAAATAGTTAGACAAAGCAGTACAGAGGTCTTGACAATAAAATCCGAGAACAAAATTTAAGCCTAACTTTATCCTGCCATGCATGTGACTGTTCACAAGAGGAAATACTTCTCAGTTCAACTGCTTCCTCAACTACAAAGTTTGTACTAGACTATGAACATTCTAGGGCTTCCCTTGTGACTCANATCCGAGAACAAAATTTAAGCCTAACTTTATCCTGCCATGCATGTGACTGTTCACAAGAGGAAATACTTCTCAGTTCAACTGCTTCCTCAACTACAAAGTTTGTACTAGACTATGAACATTCTAGGGCTTCCCTTGTGACTCAGCTAGTAAAGAATCCACCTGCACTGTGGGAGACCTGAGCTCAATCCCTGGGTTGGGAAGCCCCCCTGGAAAAGGGAAAGGCTACCCACTCTAGTATTCTGGCCTGGAGAATGCCATGGACTATAGAGTCCATGGCATTGCAAAGAGTCAGACATGACTGAGCGACTTTCATTTTCATGAACATTCTAATTCCTAGTAGGACTCTAACAGAAGAGCATATCTACACATTAAATTATGATTATTCTAATGAAGTGCTCCAGAGAGTGTAAGCCACACTTGAGAGAATAAAGTACTGTTTTTATAAGAATAGTTATCCCCATAATGTTACTGTCCTTGGGCAAATGTGTTCCCCCAAAATAAGATGGAATTCTAATCCCAATATCTCAGAACATGACCTTATTTGGAAATAGCATCATTGTTGATGTAAACAGTTAAGATGTGGTCATACTGGAGCAGATTAGTGCCCTCATAGGCTGGCTGTGTGAAGATGGAGGGACACAGGGAAAAGGCCGTGCAAAGACAAGGACAGAGACTGGAATCAGGCCACTCCCAAATGAACAGCAAAGATTGCCAGCCAACCACCAGGAGATTCCAAGAGGAATGGAGGGGTTCCACTACAGCTTTCAGAGGGAGGGGTCCTGCCCACACTTTGATTTTCGACTCCTAGACCCCCAAACTGTGAGACAACTGATTGCTGTTGTTTTAAGCCACCCAGTTCATGGTACTTTGTTGCAGAAGCCCTAGAAAACTAATGAAGGCACATTATACATTGTATTTCTCTCCTTTGTTATCTTCCTCTTGGGTTTTTTGCTGTGTTTTTAAACAGAGGGCAGGGTGGAAGTTATCTGATACACCTGAATTTGAATCCTGATCCTATTATGTATTTGCTCTCTCCAAGCAATTCGCTTAACTTCTCCAGGTTGCAGGTTACTCACATGGCAAGTGAGAAGACTTCTCCATAAAGTTCCTAGAAGATTAAATGAAATAATCACCTAAAGTGCTGGCATATCCTAGACACTGGGTACACATTAGGTCTAGTCTCTCCTTCCTCCAGCACACTGTTGCAATAAAAATTAAGTGAGGCCAGCTATGTCAGTGCATTAACCCTAGGCACTACCACACACTGTATTATGCTAAAGTCATCCACAACCTGGGCATGCCATGAAAGTCGCTCAGTCGTGTCCGACTCTTGTGACCACATGGACTGTAGCTTAACAGGCTCCTCCGTCCATGGGACTTTCCAGGCAAGAGTGCTGGAGTAGACCGCCATTTCCTTCTCCAATGAAAGTCCCCAAAGAGTCTCATCACAGAGACAGTTGTTGAGACCCTTGGAGCCAAGGAAAAGAACTTGGGATGGGGTGGAGCTTAGTTCTGTAGGATCAGAACAGAAGTGAATGTGTTACTCCTCAGTTGTGTCCAGCTCTTCGTCATCTCCTGGACTGTAGCCCTCCAGGCTCCTCTGTCCATGGGATTTTCCAGGCAAGAATACTGGAGTGAGTGGCCATTCCTTTCTCCAGAGGATCTTCCCAACCCAGGGATCAAACCCAGGTCTCCCACATTGCAGGCAGATTCTTNGACTGTAGCCCTCCAGGCTCCTCTGTCCATGGGATTTTCCAGGCAAGAATACTGGAGTGAGTGGCCATTCCTTTCTCCAGAGGATCTTCCCAACCCAGGGATCAAACCCAGGTCTCCCACATTGCAGGCAGATTCTTTACCATCTACAGAAGACTCAGTGAAATATAATCTCCTTTAGAACCCTAAAAATTCCCATCAAGCATCAGAGAGGGCAGCCTCACATGCCTTTCACAGCTTCGTTCCTTGAGAATATGCCCTGAACAAAGGAAGCATGAAATTTTCTTGAAAGGGCAAAATCACAGCCTATTGGAAAGAAAGCTACTGAAAGAGAAAGGACAAAAACACCCATTGCTATATTTGCTGCTCCAACAAAGACAAGGCAGAACTAGCAGTTGGTATAAAATGTCCCCAACTGGGATCAGTAGTGACCATTGCTGGGCAAGGTCAATACGGAGTTCAGAGGAAAAGCAGGATCCAGCAGGTCAAGCGACAGGCCTAAAAGCAGCACCAGGAATTGTTACATCCACACTATGGATATTACTGGCCAGCAAACAGGAATAAGCTAGTGATACAAGCAGTCACTATGGAAGACAGTATGGAGCTTTCTCAAAAACTTAAAAATAGAACTGCCATATGATACAGCAATTTTATTCTGGATATTTATCTGAGGAAAACAAAGACGCTGATTCAAAAAGATATGTGCCCCTCCCACGTGCACTGCAGCATTACTTATGGAAGCAACCAAAGTATTCCTGGATCCACGTATAAAGAAAATGTGAAATATGTATACAACGGAATATTATTCAGACATTAAAAAGAAGGAAATCCTGTGACAGATGGATGGACCTCTAGGGCATCATGCTAAGTTAAATAATTCAGATAGAGAAAGATATATACTGTACGATCTCAGTTATACATGGATTTTTTTATTAAAAAAAAAAAGACCCAAACTCTTAAATACAGAGAACAGATGTGTCATTGCTAGAGGCAGGGTTGAGTCAAATGGGTAGATGTGTCAAATGGGTAGATAATAGAAAGATACAGACTTTCCGCTTAAAAATAAACAAACACTGGGGACGTAATATACAATATGGTGACAACAATAACACTGTACTGAAAGTTGCTAAGAGAATAAATCTTCAAAGTGCTCAACACAAGAAAACAATTTGGTAACTATGTGTGGTAATTTATTATGGTGATCATATTGTAATATATGCATGGATTGAATCATTATGTTATTCATCTGAAACTAGTTTTATGTCTATTGTATTTCAAGTTTTAAAAGTACTGATACATACAAGTCGGATGATTCTCAAAGACGTCGTGCTGATTGAAAAATACCAGTCTCAAGCTGTCACATACTGTGTGATTTGCAATTGTATAAGAGTCTTAAAAAGACAAAGCTATAGTGACTGAATATAGATGAGTGATTGCCAAGAGCTAAAGGTGGATGAATATGTGACCAGGAAGCAACAGCACAAGGGAATTTTTAGAATGGTGCACTTACCATCTATCCTAACTGTGATGGTGGTTATGTGAATATATCGCTGTGAGAAAATTATAGAACTGTACATCAAGAAAAGGATAATAAGTGTACTGTATGCTAATTTGTAACATCAGTTCAGTTCAGTTCAGTCGCTCAGTCGTGTCCGACTCTGCAACCCCAAGAATCACAGCACTCCAGGCCTCCCTCTTCATTACCATCTCTCAGAGTTCACTCACTCACGTCCATCAAGTCTGTGATGCCATCCAGCCATCTCATCCTCGGTCGTCCCCTTCTCCTCCTGCCCCCAATCCCTCCCAGCATCAGAGTCTTTTTAATGAGTCAACTCTTCTCATGAGGTGGCCACAGTACTGGAGTTTCAGCTTTAGCATCATTCCTTCCAAAGNTATTAAAGTGCTGCACTCAATATGCCAGCAAATTTGGAAAACTCAGCAGTGGCCACAAGACTGGAAAAGATCAGTTTTCATTGCAATTCCAAAGAAAGGCAATGCCAAAGAATGCTCAAACTACTGCACAATTGCAGTCATCTCACATGCTAGTAAAGTAATGCTCAAATGAACTACATCAAATCCTAAAAGTTGATATAGTTAAAATGCTGCATTCAATATGCCAGCAAATTTGGAAAACTCAGCAGTGGCTGAGTGGAAAATGTCAGTTTTCATTCCAATTCCAAAAAAGAACACCACCAAAGAATGCTCCTACTACCACACAATTGCACTCATTTCACATGCTAGCAAAGTAATGCTCAAACTCCTCCAAGCCAGGCTTCAATAGCACATGAACTGAGAACTTCCAGATATACAAGCTGGATTTAGGAAAGGCGGAAGAATCTGAGATCAAATTGCCAACATCCAGAGGATCATAGAAAAAGCAGGAGAATTCCAGAAAAACATTTGCTTCATTGACTACACTAAAGCCTTTGACTCTGTGGATCACAACAAACTGTGGAAAATTTTTCAAGAGATGAGAATACCAGACCACCTTATCTATGTCCTGAGAAACCTGCATGCAGGTCAAGAAGCAACAATTAGAAATGGACATGAAAAAATGAACTGGTTCCAAATAGAAAAGGAGTACGTCAAGGCTGTATATTGTCACCCTGCTTATTTAACTTATATGCAGAGTACATCATGACAAATTCTGGGATGGATGGAGCACAAGCTGGAATCCAGATTGCCAGGAGAAATATCAACAACCTCAGATATGCAGATGACACAACCCTTATGGCAGAAAGTAAAGAGGAACTGAAGGGCCTCTTGATGAATGTGAAAGAGGAGAGTGAAAAAGTTGGCTTAAAACTCAACATTCAAAAAACGAAGATCATGGCATCCAGTCCCATCATTTCATGACAAATAGATGGGGAAACAGTGGCAGACTATTTTCTTGGGCTCCAAAATCACTGCAGATGGCAACTGCAGCCATGAAATTAAAAGACGCTTGCACCTTGGAAGAAAATCTATGACAAACTTAGACAGCATATTAAAAAGCAGAGACATAACTGCCAACAAAGGTCTGTCTAGTCAAAGCTATGGTTTTTCCAATAGTCATGTATGGATGTGAGAGTTGGATCATAAAGAATGCTGAGTGTCAAAGAATTGATACTTTTGAACTGTGGTGTTGGAGAAGTCTCTTGATAGTCACTTGGACTGTAAGAAAGTCAAACCAATCAATCCTAAAGGAACTCAGTCCTGAATATTCATTCGAAGAACTGATGCTGAAGCTGAAACTCCAATACTTTGGCCACCCGATGAGAACAGACTCATTTGAAAAATAAGACCCTGATGCTGGGAAAGATTGAAAGCAGGAGGAGAAGGGAATGATGGTTGAGAGGGAAGAGGAAGGGAAGAGGATGAGATGGTTCCATGGTATCACTGACCCAGTGGACATGAGTTTGAACAAACTCCGGGAGTTAGTGATAGATAGGGAAACCTGGCATGCTGCAGTACGTGGGGTCACAAAAAGTCAGACACACTGAGTGACTGAACTGAATCAGTTTCTAGATTAATGACCCTCTTTGGTAAGCATGGTTTCCAGGGCTTTGAAGGGGCTTAAAGGTTCATGTAAGAGGTGACCCCTCTTTCACACAGGGCATCTGGAGGCGGATGGCACCCTGCCCTCCTGAAGAGGGAAATCGCATAATGGAGAGTTCCCTCCTGAGGAGAGCAGCACGTGAATGACAGGTCACGAAGATCACACAGGACACCAAGAGAGGATGAGTTGAAGGTGGGTCAGCTGAAGAAATTCCTCCCATCACCTGGCTGGTCCTCTCCCCCACGGCCCAACCCCAGGGGAGCTCCAAGAGGGAGAAGGTGGGAGGGAGGGAGGGAGAAGACCGCTCCCCTTCCCACAGCATGTGGAGCTCCCTAGAGTCAAGCACCACTCCTGAACCATAAAGGGCCTCATGAGAGGAGTTCTGAAGCAGAGTGGCCCAGATTTTAACAGAGGCGAGTGAATGGACCGCTGTTCCAGGTGTCAGGGGATGAAGGAGCGAGTCTGCAGAACATGGTTTAAAGTGATGACTGAATAAAAATAAAACCTTTTCATATTTGCCTCCTCCCCTGACCCACCCCACTGAGTGCAAAGCCACTTCAGTGAACACAGAGCAACAGATCCAGAGAGAAGAGCTGCTGAATAATGCAATGACCAACTTCCGGGAACGAGTCCAGTGGGGCCGGGTGAGTCAAGGTAACTGGTGGGAGCCAGGCGGGCAGAGACTCCCAGCAGAGACTGGGAAGTGCTGCTGTTATTCTGAAGTAATGAGCGGCCTCTGATGCCACTGATGCAGGGGCCGTGACTTGACATTTTAAGAAGCCAGTTCTGACAGTGGCCTAGAGTGTGGAGGAGGAACGCAGGCAGGGGTGAGAACCATGCAGGAAGGCCGAATATGATTTGAGTCAGCTAGTCCTTCATCAGCCCCTGGATCTAACCTCTGTGGAGGGAGGTCAAGGACAAAATGGAACCCAGAATGGCAAAGGATGGAGTAGTCATAGCCGAGATGAAGAATGCGTGGGGGGCTTTTTAAATAATTTCAATCAACTCATACTTGAATTCATCTGATTAGCAATGTGTGAAATTCCTGCTGCTTGAACAGCAAATTGCCTTGGGGGGAGAGGGGGCAGGGAAAACAGACCCAGGATGGTTCAAGTCAAAACAAAAACCAAAGAACTGAAATATGTGGCTTAAGCTATATATTATCTAGGCCACAAGAGAGTCTGTGGAGAAATAGTCTTTGAAACTCAAATATAATACAGCTTAGCACTCCATGGGAAGAGAACTGCCACTGTTTTGAAACTCAGGCCTCAATTAACACAACAAAGAAGATATTTTATCTGGGACGGTCCTTACCCTCCTGTAGATATCTCTAGAACCTACCGCTGCTACTGCTACTGCTAAGTCACTTCAGTTGTATCCGACTCTGTGCGACCCCATAGACGGCAGCCCACCAGACTCTCTCGTCCCTGGGATTCTCCACTCAAGAACACTGGAGTGGTTGCCATTTCCTTCTCCAATGTATGAAAGTGAAAAGTGAAAGTGAACTCGCTCAGTCGTTTCTGACCCTTAGTGACCCCACGGACTGCAGCCTACCAGGCTCCTCCGCCCATGGGATTTCCCAGGCAAGAGTACTAGAATGGGGTGCCATTGCCTTCAGTAGGGAACAACTGCATGAAAATTTTGGAGGTGAGGTCTGGCCTGTATGCACTTCTTAAAGAAACAGCTATTAGTACTGAGGAGCTGAATACAGAACATTTGACAGGGAATGGTGAAGTGAAAGTAGCTGCAAGAGATAGGTTGAAAATAACCTGTTGTTGTTGATTAGTCACTAAGTTGTGTCCAACTCTTTTGTGACCCCATTGACTGTAGCCCACCAGGCTCCTCTGTCCGTAGGATTTCTCAGGCAAGAATACTAGAGTGGGTTGTCATTTCCCTCTCCAGGGGATCTTCCTGACCCAGGGATCAAACCCAAGTTTCCTACATTGTAGGTGGATTCTTTAGCACTGAGCCACCAGGGAAGACCACTACCTACCTTTTTGTGTTCTTGTTGCTGAGTCACTCAGTCATATCACCCTATGGACTGCAACTTGCCAGTCTCCTCTGTCCATGGAATTTCCCAGCAGGAATACTGGAGTGGGTTGCTATTTCCTTCTCCAGGGGATCTTCCTGATCCAGAGATCAAATCTGTGTCTCCTGCATTGCAGGCAGATTCTTTACCACTGAGCCCCCTGGGAAGCCTAAAGGAAACTTAAGCAGGGACTTACACTCCATTAGATATCAAGTATGAAGGGAGACAGAACAATTGCAGGTTTTGAGCAGGAACGAATGAGGAAGTAAAGTAAAAGTCACTCTGTTATGTATGTACTCATTGTGACCCCGTGGACTATACAGTCCATGGAATTCTCCAGGCCAGAATACTGGAGTGGGTAGCCTATCCCCTCTCCAGCGGATCTTCCTGACCCAGGAATCGAACCGGGGCCTCCTGCATTGCAGGTGGACTCTTTACCAACTTAACTATCAGGGAAGACAATGAATGAGAAAATGGCTATTAATTAATAGAAACTGAGGGTGAGAGAAGATTTAGAGAGAAGAGGAAAGTTTAATCCTCTCTCAAACTTTTTTTACCTATTTTGTTTTCCTTCCAGTTTGGGGATATGATCGACATGCTGTGTGAGTGCAAAGGGCACAGCCGCAGGACTGGACATGCACTCATACTGCAAAATGAACACCACAGGAAGCTGAGCTAACAACCATCACCTCATATGGTTGTAGAAAATATAGTTCTCTGTGATGAGAACCTTTAGTATTTACCCTTGCATCAACTTTCAAATACACCATACAGCTTTTTAAATTAAGGTCATCATGTTGTATGTTATAGTTCCAATGTTTATTTACCTTATAGCTGGAAATCTACACACTTTGCCCAGTTCCCCTGCCTGCCTGCATTACATTCACTGATATTGGAAGTGAGAGACTGCTGGGGCACGAGCTGGGGCAGGGGGCTTTCCCTTCCCTACAGACCCCTCCAGCAGTGGGACTGGACTTTCTGTGTTCCTGCACCAGAAAGAAGAACCGAGCTCCGGCTGCAGTGCACAAAGCAGCTCCAAGAAAGAGAAACCTATTTTGCACAGAGACTGATGTGACTCAGGGCTGGCAATGCCTCCAGGTGTTAGAGAGTGAACCCCCAGCTTACGTCAATGCTGAACTAATCACCAAGGGCTCCAACTGCAGACTCTGTGAGGTTTGCGACAGACAGAAACAAAAATGTCAGATGCCACAAGGATGAGGAACTCAGTGCCTAGGAAACACACGTTATTTAACCATCTGCCACAGAGTGAACAGAAACCAGCTGAAATCAAGCCAGAGGCAGTCAAGAACGCACTGCTGAAGTCATCACGGAGCACTGTCAGGATTGGCTCAGGAGTAGAGCTGCGAGTCTCATTCTGCCAGAAGGGGAGAGAAGGAGGGCCCTGACAGAGAGTGCTGGAAACTGGTAACGAGGGTGGGGAAAGGAAAGCACTCATTTAAAGCTAATTAATATACTGAGTGGCCAGGCCAAAGAAGAAGAGGGGCTCACTCCCGCAAAGAATACAGCTGTCTGTGGGCTTACGTCAGGGATAGTTCTACTTGGTCAGCTATGTTCTCTCTATCTTCCATGAAGCAGAGTAGTAACCTCCAAAGCCAGCAGTTTCCCAAGTGCACTGAGGAGCATATACCAGTGTCTCTGAGGGGAAGAGGCTCCTTTAGCAGGGAGGGAGCAGAGCACTCCTGACTAAGAGGTGGAGACGCACAGCACCTGAAACCACATGCTCACTGGGAGGAAGAGCAGGTTTCATCAGTAGCACAGGCTGGAACTAAACAAAGCACACAACACAGGCAGACAAATATAAGAGCTAACTCTGCAGAAACACTGTACAACAAATGATACATTTCAATCATATGGCCAGTTAGCCTCGGTTTTCTCATCTGCAAGATGGGGATAGCAATGTCTCTTTTATAGGGATGTCATAAGAATTAGATGAAAATAAGATTCTGGTCAGAAGACCAATTGAATACATGGAATCTGATGTGAAAAGGAAAACTGATGTATCTAAACCAGAACTGACTGTTTCAGCTGAGCAAGTTAACAGCTCTGTGCTCTTTTCTCTCACCTTAAAAAATGCATCTACTTACTAGAGTCCACATATAAGGGATGTCATATGATATTTCTCCTTCTCTGTCTGACTTACTTCACTCAGTATGATACTCTCCAGGTCCAGCCCTATTGCTGTAAATGGCATTATTTCATTGCTTTTTATGGCTGAGTGATACTCCATTTTACAAACCTCCCCCCCCCCTCCAACTTGTTTATCCATTCCTCTACCAAATGAACTTATTTATAAAACAGAAACAGACTTCAAGAACAAGCTTATAGTTGCTGGGGCGGGAGGAGGATGGGGGAAAAGGATAGTTACAGAAATTCTGGGATGGGCGTATACACACTGCTAAATTTAAAATGGATAACCAACAAAGGCCTACTATATAGCACATGGAACTCTGCTCAATGTTCTGTGAAAGCCTGGATGGCAAGGGAATTGGGGAAGAATGGACGCATGTATATGTATAGCTGAGTTCTTTAGCTGTTCACCTGAAAGCGTCACAACATTGTTTATCCCAATATAAAACAAAAAGTTTTAAAAAAGCAAGAAAAAACAAAATGGATCTACTTGAAGTACCTTGTTCTTAGGTCTATTCAGGATTAGTGAATATGCTCAACATTCTAACAATAGTGCCAGGCACACAGTACATGCTGGTTAAATGTTAATTGTCATTTTTAAGCAGAAGTTCCCTAAAACTTCCTCAGGTGCTTAAGCTACTGATTCATCCTCAGAAAAACTGCTTTATTATTTTTGTGTTTTTATTCTAGTTGTATTGAACTGTAGAATCAGCAGCAAACTTGAACGTAATTATCAAGCCATCCAAACACCTACATGGTCTTTTTTTCTACCTATGATTGAATTTAGGGGAGAAAAGGAGAGTAACAGTGTTTGCAGCGCCTGCTTAGGGTAGAAACTATGTAAAGGCTGGACGTAATCAGGGCTGACTCACAGGCAGGTGCCCAGACACACACATCAGTTCTTGAGATGCTAAAGTATTTCACCAGCTGATTAACAGCAACTCCCTTAAGCCCCCCACTGACCCCCTTCCTTGAACACCGGGGGATGCCTCGTTAACAAGCAGCAGGAAGGTTTACTCTGAGTTAAAGGATAATTTTTCAGAATATGGTACAATCATGACTCACACAGATATAACACTAACTATGCCACAGATTCAACTCACTAATGAGGGAACCGGAAAAGCTGTCATAAATAGTGCAAAGGAGAATTCAAAGCCCATCAGGAATGTTGAAACAAATTTGCTGAAGGGATGCAAAACTGACTTCTACAACAGCGTTGGAAGTCAACTGAATGTCAGCAGCACACACACACAAAAAAACTTACTGCCAATAATTTTATCTAGAGACAAGCATTGTTATCAGTATTGTACAAGTTAGTGTCAGTAAGTTAATATCTAGCTATCTCTAGGGTTGTAAAATAACTCAAGGACCATGAAAAGCACAAACCCGATAGACTCAGATAATTCTGAAAGGTATGCTGTAAACAATGCACAGGTCTCCCCTGAAAAAACTCGGAAATCTTTTGGCCTAAGGGTCTTTCACATTTTGGTTATGATTTTCTACCTGATCAAGGATAATCCCAAAGAAAAAAAAGATCATCTTTGTAGGGCTGGTCTCATTAGATGTGGCTTCATAACTTGCATAGATGGGGCCCAGGGCAGGCCACCCCAAAATGTGCCACTCTGGTACCTGGATTATTTTGAATTGAGCACCACCAAGGCCCACAGGCTCTTAAAAGAATTTAAGATAGGAGGCCTCTGTCAGGAAGAAGCTATCACCATCGATAACTATGTTAAATATTAGGTGTGGTAGATAGACAGGAACCAGGCCAGGCCCATTTGATCAAAGTCCTTTCTGTGTCCCACTGTGTCTGGATGTCCCATTGACTCTTTCTCTTCCTATAAATTACTTTACTGCCCCCCTGAAGCCTCAGACCCCTACCTCTTTTTCTTTAGTCCAGTGTCTCAGAGTATGTGTGTGTATATATATATATATTTATATATTATATATATAATAGACATAGTACTGGAGTGGGTTGCCATTGCCTTCTCCCATATATATGTATATAATATACATATTATATACATATTATATAACATACATATTATACACACAGTATACATATATTATATATAATATATATATATTCCATGTTGCCTTGCTGTCTTTGGAATTCAACCCATGTGAATTTTGTGCACACATAGTAAATTTGATTTTCTCCTGTTAACCTGCCTTAAATGATTTTAATTGCTAGCCAAAAGAACTAAGGGGGAAATTTTTCCTCCCCCACAGTATTGAGAGGCTTTATCAAGTTGGCTTTGGCAAAGCTCTATAGTATGGAATAATCACAGAGTAAAGTTCTGGCAGGAAGTTTTCTCATAAAAAATTTCAGATTGGACCTTTTCATGTTTTTAGTACTAGCTATCTTGAGGATAAGAAAGCAAGCCCCCAAAACACTGTTCACCAAATGTCACCTGCAGTATCTGTAAGCATGGGTGAATCCCTATCTCTTCAATGCCCCAGGCCTCCCTGCAGGTGGCTTCTTCACCATGGGTAAGACTTGGCCCCAGTAAGCAAGATTCTAGGCCAGTTTTTCTAAGGAGCTTTCAAAAGACACTGGATTCTTTAAAAAGGGTATAAATGAAATATAAGGAGTCAATCTTATTTTCTTAAAAGTGACTCTCATACCTGACTGAAAACTATTCTCAAATAAGACATCCCAGGTAAGGCTTTGTGTGTATACCCAATTTTTTTCAATTAACTCCTGGTGTTAAGGAGAACGCATTCTTATTGAACCAACACAAATAGAACAAGATGATTATACACTAGTAGAACGAGGATGGAAGATGATTTAGTGAGTGCTCCCCATTTCCAGTAGCAGTGAGGGCGAAGGAATGAGTAAGAATCAGGTATCACTTGGAACTGCTACGTCTTTTGTTTAAAATAGCATCTATTAAAAAGAGTTGGCTACAGATAGCTGAAGAACTTTTTTTTAAAGGATGCTTCTTACATATCTAGAAGAAAGAACATTAAAAGGACATCAACCAGTATTCTAAACAAATACTTATGAAAAATACTTCCACATGAGTTCACTTAGCCCTATGTAATTTAGTAGAGCTCTCCTTTTCATTATAGATGAAAAAGATGTCCTTTTCATTATAGGGGACTGGAATGCAAAAGTAGGAAGTCAAGAAACACCTGGGGTAAGAGGAAAATTTGACCTTGGAATACAGAATGAAGCAGGACAAAGGCTGAGAGTTTTGCCAAGAGAACGCATGGGTCATAGCAAACACCCTCTTCCAAAAACACAAGAGAAGACTCTACACATGGACATCATCAGATAGTCAACACCAAAATCAGACTGATCATATTCTTTGCAGCCAAACATGGAGAAGCTCTATACAGTCAGCAAAAATAAGACCGGGAGCTGACTGTGGCTCAGATCATGAAATCCTTATTGCCAAATTCAGACTTAAATTGAAGAAGGTAGGCCAATGGCACCCCACTCCAATACTCTTGCCTGGAAAATCCCATGGATAGAGGAGCCTGGTAGGCTGCAGTCCATGGGGTCACAAAGAGTCGGACACGACTGAGTGACTTCATTTTCACTTTTAACTTTCATGCACTGGAGGAGGAAATGGCAACCCATTCCAGTGTTCTTGACTAGAGAATCCCAGGGATGGGGGAGCCTGGTGGGCTGCCGTCTATGGGGTCGCACAGAGTCTGACAAGACTGAAGTGACTTAGTAGTAGTAGTAGGGAAAACCACTAGATCATTAAGGTATGACCTAAATCAAATCCCTTATGATTATACAGTGGAAGTGAGAAATAGATTTAAGGGACTAGATCTGATAGACAGAGTGCCTGATGAACTATGGACAGAGGTTTGTGACATTGTACAGGAGACAGGAATCAAGACCATCCCCAAGGAAAAGAAATGCAAAAAAGCAAAATGGCTATCTGGGGAGGACTTACAAATAGCTGTGAAAAGAGAAGTGAAAAGCAAAGGAGAAAAGGAAAGATAATAAGCATCTGAATGCAGAGTTCCAAAGAATAGCAAAGGGAGATGAGAAAGCCTTTCTCGGTGATCAATGCAAAGAAATACAAGAAAACAACAGAATGGGAAAGACTAGAGATTTCTTCAAGAAAATGAGAGATACATTTCAAGCAAAGATGGGTTTAATAAAGAACAGAAATGGTCTGGACCTAACAGAAGCAGAAGATATTAAAAAGAGGTGGTAAGAATACATAGAAGAACTGTACAAAAAAAGATCTTCATGACTCAGATAATCACATTGGTGTGATCACTCACCTAGAGCCAAACATCCTGGAATGTGAAGTCAAGTGGCCCTTAGAAAGCATCACTATGAACAAAGCTAGTGGAGGTAATGGAATTCCAGTTGAGCTATTTCAAATCCTGAAAGATGATGCTGTGAAAGTGCTGCACTCAATATGCCAGCAATTTGGAAAACTCAGCAGTGGCCACAGGACTAGAAAAGGTCAATATTCACTCCAATCCCAAAGAAAAGCAATGCCAAAGAATGCTCCAACTACTGCCCAATTGCACTCATCTCACACACTAGTAAAGTAATGCTCAAAATTCTCCAAGCCAGGCTTCAGCAACACATGAACCGTGAACTCCCTGATGTTCAAGCTGGTTTTAGAAAAGACAGAGGAACCAGAGATCAAATTGCCAACATCTGCTGGATCATGGAAAAAGCAAGAGAGTTCCAGAAAGACATCTATTTATGCTTTATTGACTATGCCAAAGCCTTTGACTATGTGGATCACAATAAACTGTGGAAAATTCTGAAAGGGATGGGAATACCAGACCACCTGACCTGCCTCTTGAGAAACCTGTATGCAGGTCAGGAAGCAACAGTTAGAACTGGACATGGAACAACGGACTGGTTCCAAATAGGAAAAGGAGTACGTCAAGGCTGTATATTGTCACCCTGCTTATTTAACTTCTATGCAGAGTACATCATGAGAAACGCTGGGCTGGAAGAAGCATAAGCTGGAATCAAGATTGCTGGGAGAAATACCAATAACCTCAGATATGCAGATGACACCACCCTTATGGCAGAAAGTGAAGAGGAGCTAAAAAGCCTCTTGATGAAAGTGAAAGA
>SJYV01024281.1:57905-88325 GCA_006410875.1 Neotragus pygmaeus | reverse complement strand
GACCGCAGCCATGAAATTAAAAGATGCTTACTCCTTGGAAGGAAAATTATGATCAACCTAGATAGCATATTGAAAAGCAGAGACATTACTTTGCCAACAAAGGTCCATCTAGGCAAGGCTATGGTTTTTCCAGTAGTCATGTATGGATGTGAGAATTGGACTGTAAAGAAAGCTGAGCACCGAAGAACTGATGCTTTTGAACTGTGGTGTTGAAGAACACTCTTGAGAGTCCCTTGGACTGCAAGGAGATCCAACCAGTCCGTTCTGAAGGAGATCAGTCCTGCGTGTTCTTTGAAACTCCAGTACTTTGTCCACCTCATGAGAAGAGTTGACTCATTGGAAAAGACTCTGATGCTGGAGGGATTGGGGGCAGGAGGAGAAGGGGACCACAGAGGATGAGATGGCTGGAAGGCATCACCGGCTCGATGGACGTGAGATTGAGTGAACTCCAGGAGTTGGTGATGGACAGGGAGCCCGGGCGTGCTGCAATTCATGGGGTCGCAAAGAGTCGGAGACAACTGAGCGACTGAACTGAACTGCTAGATCTCAGCACAGCAGCCTCAGGAAGCCCTCTCATTCTGAACTAAAGAATTTGAAGATTCTGACTCAGCCTACTGGCAAGCAATAGCTTCTGCACCTAAGAGTCTATTCTTAGAAGAGTCAATATTTTGACGTAGCTTATACACTATGGGGCCAGTACAATCCTTATTGAAGACACGAACTGACAGACTCTGCTCATTCAGGTGAAAATTGGAGTAAAATAAAAACTATCCATGGAGGAAAGAGATGTGAAATAGGTGTGGTTAGTTATTACTGATAATTTTCAAATTTGAAAGATCTGATGAGAGAATAAAGTGACAAGGAAACATAGTCACTTCAGTGGGATCCAAAGGTAGATAATAAGGCCTTTCCAAAAAATGTAGATGAAATGTTTCTGTGTAATGATCAAGTCAGTTTTCAAGTATTACATCTGATTCATAAGTGCACAAATGTGATTTTTAAAGGGAAAAAAAATCCTTGAGATATACTGTAATCCCAAGAGGAATGTATCAGGAATATCAAGAAGTTCAGGAACTCTGGGGTAGGGCCTAGACTTTTGTATTTTTATAAAACTCTACAGATAAGTTAATGTGCATCACCAATTTAGAAATACCAGCCTAGAAGATGTCAGATTCAAATTAAAGCCTATCAAGAAGACAAAAGAAAGAGAGAGAGAGCAAGAATGTGGGGGGGAAAGGGAACTCCTAAGTACCTTAGTAGAAATGTAAATTGGTATAGTGACTATGGGAAATAGTATAGAGGTTCCTCAAAAAATTAAAAATACAATTACCATATGGTCTATTGGACTTCCCAGGTGGCGCTAGAGGGCAGAATCCGCTTGCCAATACAGGAGATGCAAGAGATGCAGGTGTGATATCTGTGTCAGGAAGACCCCCTGGAGTAGGAAATAGCAACCCACTCCAGTATTGTCGCCTGGAAAATTCCATGGACAGAGGAGCCTGGTGGGCTACAGTCCATGGGGTCACAAAGAGTCGGACACAACTGAGCATACTCACACACAAACATACAATCTAGTATTCCCACTTCTGGGTATACAAATCTAAAGGAAATGAAATCACCATCTTGAAAAGATACTTGCACCCCTGATCATTGCCTGTATTATGAATAATGAGGTCATTGACCCAACCTCTAGGAATTTTCCATGAAAACAGTTTCTGAAATATTTATACACATTTTATGTGTTCAAATGTAACCTAGGGAAATCTGAGCATGCCTTCTGATTGAGTAGATCATTTATAAAAAACCTATTTCTAGCATCATTTTTAAGAACAAATCACTAAATTTCCAGAGACCTTCTGGGAAATCTCAAAGATGGTTTCAGGCATAAAAAGATATCCTGAAAAGTTTTCTTTTCC
Organism: Neotragus pygmaeus; assembly: GCA_006410875.1. Classification (NCBI taxonomy): domain Eukaryota; kingdom Metazoa; phylum Chordata; class Mammalia; order Artiodactyla; family Bovidae; genus Neotragus; species Neotragus pygmaeus. The sequence goes on along the minus strand of SJYV01024281.1, from coordinate 86,409 downwards.
TATATTTAGAATATTTTGAAGGGAAAAAAACAATGAAAATGTCAGATAAAATTTATACACATCTGACTAACATAGGACCTCATGTGAGTGACTCAGAGAAATACTTGATTACCTACTTAATCAAACTGACATTAAAGCATTTAAATATAAACAAAGATAACACAACTAAAAAGAACCTTCTTTCCTGAGACAGGAAGTTTCGTCTTCTGTTAGGTGTATTTTCTTTAAATAATCTTGATGGAAGAGTTCCACAACTATTTAAGGACAAATTTTTTTGTGAAAAGATAAAATGACTCTGATACAGACTTAGAATAAACATCTGTCAGAGATTTTAACTGTAAGCAACAAGGGAACCCCAAAAGGTGTTACGACCAGTTCAAAGGAAAATTCAAAGACCATGTAATTATATAAGCCCATCAGGCCTGTGAAAATTGAATTACTAGATAGGTGTAATATTGACTGCTTCCACAGCGGGGAACAGAAATCAACTGAACATCCACCAGACATTTTTGAATATCTATAAACAAAAATTATTTTCCTGTTCAGTTCAGTTACTCTGTGTCCAACTCTTTGCGACCCCATGAATCGCAGCACACCAGGCCTCCCTGTCCATCACCAACTCCCGNGAAATATTACTCAGCTATTAAAAAGAATGTATTTGAATCAGTTCTAATGAGGTGGATGAAACTGGAGCCTATTATACAGAGTGAAGTAAGTCAGAAAGAAAAACACCAATACAGTATACTAACGCATATATACGGAATTTAGAAAGATGGTAACGATGACCCTATATGCGAGACGGCAAAAGAGACAGAGATGTAAAGAACAGACTTTTGGACTAGGTGGGAGAAGGCGAGAGTGGGATGATTTGAGAGAACAGCATTGAAACGTGTATTATCATATGTGAGATAGATCACCAGTCCAGGGTCAATGCATGAGACAGGGTGCTCAGGGCCAGTGCACTGGGATGACTCTGAGGGATGGGATGGGGAGGGAGGTGAGAGGGGGCTTCAGGATGGGAAACAGATGTACATGGCTGATTCATGTGAATGTATGGCGAAAACCACCACAATACTGTAAAGTAATTAGCCTCCAATTAAAATAAATTAATTAATTAAAAAAAAACAAGTTATTAAGTATGTTCTTCACTTCTACCTTGATAAATATACCTTATAATGACTGCAAGACCAGGCACAAATTTAGAATTTCTCAGCTCAGAGTATGGCTCCCAAAGTCTCCCCCATCTTCTTCCTACACACTCTCTTCCAAGCTCCATTCTGTCCCACTCTGCAAGGCGGCCTGGGACCCACGTGGGTGGCCACCCCATCCCACACATCCAAGCTCTAGCCTCAGTGTCCACACAGCAGCCCCATGGCCACTGGCAGTGTGATCTGCCTCCAGAGTGTGGATTTAGGGGAAAGTTCTACACAGATCCAGGAAGCAAGTGCAGGTCCCTTTGGGCAGTGGATTCTGGGGCCCTGCACACGGTCTAGAAAGTACTATTCAAAGTACAGTCTCTGAACCTGGTTCTTGAACTAGTATAGTCTGCATCGATTACAGACAGGGAAAGCAAGCCTGTAGAGCCTTTCACAGCAATTTGATACTGCTGCATCATCCCAGGGTAGAATTTTGTATGTTATAGAAGCACTGATCAGCCACAAAGCGGAAAACAACAATTTTGAGAAGGGAGGGCCTCATACTCATGAAAGCCTAAAATTGGGAAGCAGTGGGGGCAGTGGTGGTCACATCCCTTTCTCTGAGGTCAGGGGCCTAAGTATGGGCTTCTAAAACGAGACCTCTCTCACTCAGGTCTAAGGGCAGCTGTGACAATGACAGTACATTTTCTGCTTTTCCAATCTTGCTTTAAAGTCTGCCACCTTTGGGGCCTTGTGCTCTGAAGCAGCTGCAAGAACCGTGAGAGCAGCTCCACTGTCAAGTGCATGGGCCCTAGGGCTCCTCCATGATCATAAGCAGATGCAGAGCCAATGAATGGCCAAGAGGACACCACGAAACCCTGAGAACACCTGCTGCCAGCATTCTACTGACCAGCTCCAATAGGAAAAGCAGGTCACAGCCCGTAAAATTCAGCTCCCATAAATTCAGGATGACTTTGATAGTTCGATGGCAAGATATTAGATCTCCTATAACATTTTTTGTTGCTTCAAACCTCAACTGAAGACACATTTCTTAACCATTTATGTTTGTTTCTGTGTCTGCTGATAAAGTGATTTTAAAGGAAAAAATTTGAGATGTTTCAAAGTAAATGCATTTTTCAAAGGGTAAAGCAAAAATATCCTGAAACACTATTTGCAATCATTTTGGTATTATTGCCTAAAGGTTTTGGCCAGGAAAAAAAAATTTTTTTAATGACAGGGATTAAGTAATTTTTACCACTGCTTTTTTTTTTTTTTTTTTACTTCATAATTGTAATGGTTCAACATTGAACTTATTTTTTCCTTTTGTCTAACCCTTCCTTTTTGGCATCCCCCTCAGTGGATACATATATACCCCACCCCGATAAGGTAACAGCTGAGGAGAATTTTAGCAGTTCTACATTTAACTATTAATAATTTACCACAGGCCTATTTCTGATATAGACCATGTAAAAGAGACATTTTTAAAGCAATAAATTGCTAACTACAACAATTTGTTTTTATAAAAATATCCAGCTTTTGATCCTGCAACAGCGTTCAGAAATTTTCTATTGGAACACAAAATTTCATGATTCAAGTTTATGGGCACAGGCTGCAAAGGAGATCTAATGAAAGGAGAGCGCTATCAATACCTCCTGTAAGAGGGCTCCTCTCTCTCTCTCTCATACAACACACACGTTTTATGACAAATTCTCTCTTTCCTTTGAGGCCGTGGTTTTGTTCAACACCTAAGATCACTATCAACTTAACAGGGAAGTTAAGTTCAAGATTGTAAACCAACAAAAGCTTTCGCTATCACACTTAAAATTACACAAATACTGTTCAGTAACGCCAATACCTTAGCGAATAAGAGACCCCTTAAGTACAAACACCATTTTAACCCCAGAACTGTCTGTCAACAACTACCCTTTTTGCTCAAACAGTGACTTGATCCCTGGAGACACAAAATGACTTAGGTCTGTTTTCCTGAGCTTTTCCTGGTATTAACTTATTTTAGGCAGGAGCCTTTCTTTCCACCTAGCCAACTGCGTATTCCCAGGCCACCTCCCCAGAGACTGAGCTTCACTAGGACTGACATCTTGTCAGGAGTCTGTGGTTTTAAAAAGTATCCCAGGTGATTCCAATGAAGTTGTTCTACAGAACAGCCTTTAACAAACACTGTATTGGACACTTGAATGTTTTATGAGCTGTCTGGATCAACTAGTTCAGTTTAGTTCAGTTGCTCAGTCGTGTCCTACTCTTTGTGGCCCCATGAATTGCAGCACACCAGGCCTCCCTGTCCATCACCATCTCCCGGAGTTCACTCAAACTCATGTCCATCGAGTCCATGATGCCATCCAGCCATCTCATCCTTGGTCGTCCCCTTCTCCTCCTGCCCCCAATCTCTCCCAGCATCAGAGTCTTTTCCAATGAGTCAACTCTTCTCATGAGGTGGCCAAAGTATTGAGTTTCAGCTTTAGCATCATTCCTTCCAAAGAAATCCCAGGATTGATCTCCTTCAGAATGGACTGGTTGGATCTCCTTGCTGTCCAAGGAACTCTCAAGAGTCTTCTCCAACACCACAGTTCAAAAGCATCAATTCTTCGGTGCCCAGCCTTCTTCACAGTCCAAGTCTCACATCCATACATGACCACAGGAAAAACCATAGCCTTGACTAGATGGACTTTTGTTGGCAAAGTAATGTCTCTCCTTTTCAATATGCTATCTAGGTTGGTCATAACTTTCCTTCCAAGGAGTAAGNGCTCAACCCAAGGAATATTAAAGTATATAAAGTATCTTCTTTTTAATGTTTAACTAGACTGGACATAGTGAAGTTCCATGTAAACTTGTAGATTTCTGTAGATCCCAAAAGTTAGAGCTGTGTGTCCTGTAATCCATTAACCAGATTTGCATTTACAAGCAAATTCATCCTGTTTTTCTTTGATCTGACTTCATTTTTTAAGCTCTCTTGAGCCATCGTACTGTCTTAGTGATCTCTTCATTAAGCAACGGGCTGAATAAGATCATTCATATGTATTTGATGTTTGTATGAGTCACATTTAATTTTTTGACGCTTGTGCTCTGGCAGTTTTGGAGGTTCTACTGAGATGTTTAGATGCACTTACCTGCCAAAGCCAATTAAACTGCCTTGATAAAGAAGTGCAATTTCTTGGGCTTTGTGAGCCCAGGCCCACCTTCTCTTGGCTCCCACAGCCTATCTCCAGCAGCAGAAGACTCACTGACTCTTTCTGCCTGTGCTTTTGTTTCACTTCTGGTCCTTGGCCACATTCAGATCTGATTCTAGTTTGTGCACAACCAATGTACTAGTTTCCACTGGAAGCAATGGGAGTCTGGTTGTGAGATTTGACAGTGTGTCATTTGTATTGAGATGGGTGTTTGCTTTCTGTCAGGGAGGCAGGAAGAACTTTTTGTCTGTCTCTATGTGCTCACATCAATTAAAACAATATTTTGTACACATTAAAAAGGAAAACAGCTCTTGGAGAGAGAAACTGGTGAGTTTGTTGTTTCTGTTTTGACCTATGGCTCAGAGAGTTTTAGTGAAATATGGATCTGTGTATCTAAGGTTGAGAGAAAGCCTTAAGCTCTTCATTGTGTAAATTTTGAAATATTGTCCTGCCTCTGGAATTTATTAATACATTAAAGGCAGAGTCTCAAAATAAAGGGACTCTGTTTTGTGTGGGTTTAGAGACATTAACACCTACTTGAGTGAACCATTCCTAAAATTTCTCCAGAAAATAAAACTGAATTTTAAATGGGATAGCTTTTGAAGATAAAACAAATAAATCACTACTCCAAAAGTATGATTATATAAGAATCCAAGTTCATATAATCAAGTTGAATCACTGAGAAAATGAGACTGTCTTGATAGTTTTGGTTATGAAAACAGTGATATATCTTTCCTGTGATTATATCAGAATTCAGAATTAAATTAAAATACATTTTAGAGATTTGATTTTGTTTTCATGAATTTCCTAAGCTTCTTCACTCACTTTTGATCAAAAGCTTATACTGCTGCTGCTAAGTCGCTTCAGTTGTGTCCAAATCTGTGCGACCCCATAGACGGCAGCCCACCAGGCTCCCCCGTCCCTCGGATTTTCCAGGCAAGAACACTGGAGTGGGTTGTCATTTCCTTCTCCAATGCATGAAAATGAAAAGTCAAAGTGAAGTCGTTCAGTCATATCCGACTCTTAGCGACCCCATGGACTGCAGCCTACCAGGCACCTCCATCCATGGGATTTTCCAGGCAAGAGTACTACTCCTACATTATATTTTAAGATTATGAAAAAATGTAAAAAATAAGATAAATCATAATTCTGATAAACTTTTTGATATGAACAGTAATTATGTTCTCTAGCATTTCAGCTTAAACATAATTCCCTAGATCCTTCATTAACTAAAAAATATCTCAAACTGACTGTAGAGTTAATTACTGTATAGTCTTCAGATACCTGAATAATTTCCAAGCAAAATAATACTGAAATTCAAGCACAGGTTTACTATATGTGCCTTTTGTTGCTTTACTATAGAGTGATTATAATTTTGGATATTATTGGATGTGTTCATCCATGCCACTTTAATGATGTATAAAGCTGTTATGTGTGGCTATAGGAACTGAGTCATGCTTATTGTTTGCTAAACTATAAGATAGGAAATTATCAATTACCTACCTCTCAGAAAAATAGAAGTAAGCTTATTTGGAGCACTTAGGAGCAGAAAAATACAACCAAATACGCAAGTTATGGGATGCAAATATTTTTTCAGGAAAATCAGAAAAGTATTGTTGGAAAGTATCTGTGTGTTCCAGAATATGAAAAAGCCTAATGGAGAACAAAATTTGAATTTGTACAGCAAGTTGTAGACATTTAGAGGGAACCAAATTTCATTTACCTTTGTTTAAAATACCTGAGTCTAAAAAGAATGAAATGTTAAAATTGACAACTTGCTTAGTTTTGATGAGCTCAAGTTAATTTAAAAACCCTTACTGACAAATATTGTATTAATATGAAACAGAACTTGGCTTGCTATTAAAATAACAACTGGTCTTGAAATACTTAGTCATAACAATGGGTAGTAAATGGTTACTTTTTAGTGTAACCTGTCCAAACAGGATCCCACACTCACCAGAGTAATTCCCTGTGCTTTGCATTGTTTCATTTTGTCCTTGATTTAACAAAAAGTAATAGAGGACAAAGTGTACTCACTTGCAAGGGTGTGAAGTTGTGAAGGAGGCTGGGTTCCACTTGAGCAGATAGTGTCAAGATAGAAGCAGAGTACAGAACTGGCTGGAGTTAAAAGTATGCAACACTTCAGCCAACCCCCTGGGCAACCCTGGAACATATATGGCTCAAAGTGTTCAGAGTTGGACCAAGATGTGAGGCCTTTCCACCTGGGATCATTGGATCTGAGCCACCCTGGAAGAAGAAAACTTGGACAAAGCAGCTCTATGCATCTGAGCAAAGTTCTTGGGAGCTGAAAGCTTGAGGCTGCCTACTGACTGCTGGGCAGGTCCTTCCATGAACAGGAACCCTACTGTCCACAATCCCCTATGGGCACGTTACCTTCTACTGCATTCATTTGAAATATTGTAAAGTTACCTTGATTAAATAGGTAGTCAAGTACTTAGATTTTATCTCAAGAATCCATAAAGCCTATCTTAACCAGGTAAGACATCTAATAATTCTTAGCTTGGACTTAAGATCAGAACTCATATTTACAAAAGACATAAATTTCCAGATTTTTTATTTTTTAGAAATAATTTTTCAATTTCCCATTCAGCCTCTATATAACCACAAATATGTCTTTTTGCCTTGAGTTTCCCTGGTAGCTCAGTAGGTAAAGAATCTGCCTGCAGCGCAGGAGACCCCAGTTCAATCCCTGGGTTGGAAAGGTCCCCTGGAAAAGGGAATGGCTACCCACTCCAGTATTCTTGCCTGGAGAACCCCATGGATAGAGGAGCCTGGCAGGCTATAGTCCACGGGGTCACAAAGAGCTGGACATGATGGAGTGACTAAGCAAACGTTGGAAAAGGAAGGCCCCTAGAAATGATAAGAGTGTGTTTTGGGTGCTTTATATTTCTCAATTACCTCAACACTATTACAGGGACACTCTTGAAAGTTGTCAAAGGATGAATGTGGACAAGATATAATATTAATAAAAGTATTTCAGATTACACCCTTTACAGTGTTTCTCAAAGTAGGATCCCCTGACCACTGGCAGCAACAGTATTACTAGGGATCTTGTTCACAAAGAGGAACAAAATATGTCACCCCAAAATATGTCTCTTTGGCATGAAGTTTATTTTAGGCTGATTACTTTTAATGAACAGGCAACTCAGGAAGGCTTGTTTTCTTGTTTTTTAACCTCTGCTTTCACTGCCTAAAATAATTTATACTAAGTGCCTGGTCCAGGAAGAGCCTTGTCACCAGAGAAATCTACAGATTATGGGCAAGATGTGGTAAAAGGAGCTGAAGACCAGCCTTCAGTGTCCTACTGTCTCTGAATGGCATCAACAAATGTTTGGTTATCAAATATTTGTTTTCCCATCTCTGTGAATTGAGTGCCTTCCCTCTGAAGTCCCAGATCACCAGCCCGCCTCTTTCCTTAAATGGTACATAAGTTTCATTGGAACCCCCTCCACCCCTGTACATACATAATTAAATTTTACTTTCTCCTGCTAATGTCTGATGTCAATGTCATTCTTACACACTGTCAGAAGAACCTAGAGGATAGAGCAAAGTTCTTTTCCCCCACATTAGAAATACCAATTCTCAGGGACCTCCCTGGTGGTCCAATGGCTAAGACTCCACTCTCTCAATGCAAGGGGGTCCTGGTACCATCTCTGGTCAGCAAACTAGATCCCACAATCTGAAACTAAGTTTGTATGCCGCAAGTAGAAGATCCCACGTGCCATAACTAAGGCCTGCTGCAGCCAAATAAAGAAAATAAATTTTCTTTAAAAAAAAGAAATACCAATTCTAGACACCCACCTCAGACCTACCAACCTGAAACTCCCCAGGTGGGGCCCAAAAATCTGACCTTTATATAAGCCTCCCTATGTGATACTAGTGATACCATAGTGTGACATGCCATGATCTCACAGAACTGATTGAAAGACCTTAGAAATCCATAAATACCCTCAATTTGCTTTGTATATCCTTACTCAGGAGTAACACTGATCAAATTCAAACAGTGTATTTTATTGCAGTAGAGAATTTTACCCTCTTGTATTTTTACATTATTGGCTACTGTGATAAATGTATCACAGCAACTACTCTCATAATCAAACAGGCTTCTGTCCTACCAGGATGCTTGCTTGAAGACTCTGCTACAGTCTACTGGCATGAGTTTGTATCTTCAACAACAAAGAAAGATGATCTCAGCCAACTCCTAGTAAAGCCTATATCAGAGATTCCAAGGTCAAAACTCACAGATCAGGCTTTGGAGCTTAAAGATGACGTCACTTAGCTAGTTATTCCTGAAGGCAGTCAGGATTTGTAAAGCCCTTTGTCCCAGAAGCCAACGATTTCATGGGAGTTGAGCAAAACTTAATTACAGCAGACTAAATGAACCAATGAGAGAAATGTAATTGTAGTTATTTATTTTGGAATATATTTAGTATTATTTGTAGTGTTCTATTTTCTAGTCAGTATATGAGAAAAGCTCTCTCAAATTAGCAGACTGTGCTTCTACAGACTGGATCATTTGACAAATGATATCCAATTCTTATTGATCCACAGAATTCAAATGATTTTCAGAGTCTCTATTTGTAATAAAAAATGTGTATTTGCTCTTCTTGCTTTTTAATAGGAACATGGTTATTTGCATAGATTCTCTCCTAGTAAAGAGAGTCAGTTCTCCCTACTAAGGTATAACTGTACTAATTGGGTAACCACAACCATACCCAGAGCGTCATGTAAGAATCCTTATGTGATATGGTATAATGAACACTAAAAGAATACAAAATAAACAATAAACACAATTATTGATGTGTGGAGATAATGTTTACCAATCCTTCCCAAGAAAGCTGGCCGGGAAACTATTCTACTGCTTAGAAAGGTCCAGTCTCACAGTGGTAAGGAAGGTCACTTGCTAAGAGGACCTGATAAAATGGTGGGAATATCTATGAGATGGGACTTCACCCCACCTTACAAGTACTGCAAGTGAAATTTCATGATGAGAGATTCTTAGCCTCGGCTTCCTACTCTCAAGAGAAAAGCACATAACAGAGTGCATTAACCACTCAGCCGTGCTCTACTCTTTGTGACCCCCTGGACTATAGCGGGTCACAAAGCTCCTCCTCCAAGCTCCTCCGTCCATGGGATTCTCCAGGCAAGAATGCCGCAGTGGGTAGCCATGCCCTTCTGCAGGGTATCTCCATGACCCAGGGATCAAACCCAGGTTTCCTGCATTGCAGGCAGATTCTTTACCACTTGTGCCACCAAGGAAGCTCTAGTAACAGGGTTGTCAAATAAAAAGTGTCCCTGTACTGTCTACAGTAATGAAGTCACTGGGCTTCCCTGGGGGCTTAGGTGGTAAAGAATCCACCTGCAGTGTGGGAGACCTGGGTTCAATCCCTAGGTCGGGAAGATCCCCTGGAGAAGGGAATGGCTACCTACTCCAGTATTCTGGTCTGGAGAATTCCATGGACTGTACAGTCCATGGGGTCTCAAGAACCAAGCTATTTTCACTTTCACTTTCTTTCAATGAAGTCACTAACCACTGCTGTCACTGGCTTTCAACATACCCTGAAAGGACTTTCAGACAAAGATCAGGAATGAGGCACTCTGTGCTCTGAGGAAGTACAGGCAGAATAGGCAGGTATATTCAGGACAAGATTTTATGAGTCCAATTTCTTACATTTTCTCCATCTTAGTTTGCAAAGGACTAAATGCCAGAAGAGGCTTGTGTATGTTAAGATACACATCTCACTCCACCTGTGTAAAGAATGGGGCCAAAATTAATAAGACTACCTCTTGTTGCTCTCAAGAATAAGCTTTAGAAATTATTTATGGTCATAGTGGAGACTGAACAAGGAGTTGAGAAAAAATATCCAAAAACTGGAAATAAAACTTAAGGATACAAGCATGTCCTTAAAAAAAAAAAATTGTTTGGCTGCACCAGGTCTTAATTGTGTTAGCTGTGGCATGTGGGATCTAGTTCTCTGACCAGCAATAGAAGCCGGGCTCCCACATGCCTAAGCATGGGGTCTTAGGCACTAGACCGACAGGGAAGTCTCCACGTGTCCTTTCAATGTCATTATTTAACTAAGGATTATATAAATATCTTGGAGAATACACCTATGTATTTGACTTTGTTATTTAATATTGAGTTAAAGTACTGATACTCTGAAATCACATGAAAATTTGAAGACTCCTCTTGAATTAAGTTATTAATTTGTAAGCCATTAACTATTATTTAATCTAGTCACACACATTTATTTCAGTTTTCCTTTGACTGTCTGACTATATAGATCTTTATTCCCCCTATTCTCCTTTGAACCAGGCTTACCATCTTACTGGTTTCCTCATCAATTAATGAGTTGAATAAAATCTTTGACATGTGTTCATTTTATATTTATAAAGAGTCTTTTTTTTTAATTATGCTTTGATACCTGGAACCGGATGTGTTTGGAATTGAGAAGTCAGATTTTAGAAAGCGCAGAGATGTATATTTTATATTTTTCTATTTCATAGAAATAGAGAACTCCAGCGGCATCTGGGAGATCACCCCATAAGTAAACATTGATGTTTTTTCAGCGAAACACATAAATATTTATACTCAGTGGGATTAAAGACAAGATTATAAATAGCCTCCTGTCATTTCAGGTTTGGTTTTACCACTGAAGGAGCTCAGAACAGGTCAGGATGCTACCAAAAGAGTTATGAAAAATTTGTCAGTTTTCAACACTTTGTTTTTGCCTACCACAGATTTTGGTAGGCAATTAAGAGACTGTGAACCTAAAATTTCTATCATCATCTCAAACTACAGTTATTCAGTTACAGGAGATTTATGTCAAAGATAATAAGAGAAAGAGGAAGTGTGAAGCCTTAGAAACGATTCATAATTCAATACCCTAGAATGTAATCCAATGTGAGTCATTTCTTTGAGTAATAGAATTAGAAAATGTAACATTCCCAAAGTAATGACTAAAGCTCCATGATCCATGTTTTAAAAGACTTCATAAACAAGAGCCCTAGTAAGCAAATAAACTGCAAACAAAACTGGAAAAAACTTGAAATGTATAAAGAGAAAGTTGCTCAGTCATGTCTAACTCTTTGTGACCCCATGGACTGTAGCCTTCCAGGCTCCTCTGTCTATAGAATTCTCCAGACAAGAATAGTGGAGTTAAGTAGCCATTTCCTTCTCCAGGGGATCTTCCCAACCCAGGTATCGAACCCAGGTCTCCCACAGTGCAGGTGGATTTTTTACCATCTGAGCTACAGGGAAGCCCTGAAATGTATAAACAAATGTATAAAACTTTCTAAAGTTTAAAAAAGATAACTTTTCATATAGTGATGAAGTGAAGTGAAGTGGCTCAGTCGTGTCCGACTCTTTACGACCCCATGGACAGTAGCCTACCAGGCTCTGCCGTCCATGGGATTTTCCAGGCAAGAATACTGGAGTGGGCTGCTATTTCCTGCTCCAGGGGATCTTTCCAACCCAGGGATTGAACCCGGGTCTCCTGCATTGCAGACAGATGCTTTACCATCTTAGCCACAAGGCAAATGCATATAGTGATACTTCATGGCAAATATAAACTTCTGTATAACATAATAAACTTTTTGAAATCTTAAAATAAGTGAAATATTTAAAAGTAGCACATTCAGAGAATCTGATAATTTACTGATGGTAAGACTGAAAAGCGTTACGTCAAGTCATGCAAAAAGTACTCTTCACTGAATAAAGATGAAAGATGATCTCTAGATTGGGGGTAAAAACTAGAGACTAAGTTAAAACATAAATCAGTTTAGGAAATCAAGAATGCAGAAAGATAAAAGAAAGTTATACTGCAAAGACTACGCTTTTGTATCTTAACACAGTCTTTTACAAGATTTGTCATATTTTGAGTGCCAATGACCTTGATTTGAATTTCAAAATACTAATTAAATTCCTTAACTCTCTTCTCAGTAAACAGTAAGCTTTTGTTTGTTCATAGAAAATGATAAAGAAAAAAGTAGAGATTTCTGGCTTTTTAAGATGATATTTATGGTTATCCACCACCCCCTCCCCAAATTTAACAGAAAAACAAACATATAGAAAGAAGAGGAAAGGAGATAGGCAGGGGGCTCTGAACAAGCTGGAGAACTTGGGTTACAGGCAGAGGAAAGGACTGCATGAACATCTCATGCTGCAGACAGTCCTCCTTTGGTTGCCTGAAGATACATACCCACAGTGTTGAAAGTCCTGGGACCACATCACAGGAGACTCAGCGGAAGCTTCTGCCAGAGTAGGGTGACCCCATTCATCTTTGTCATACTCTGGAAAACCTGATATATTAGTCTTACTTAACCCAGGCAAATTTCTCTGGGCGCTATCTCAGCCCTCAACCCGCACCCCCCCACCGCCCTGCCCAGGGAAATTTAACACTCTTCGCTGACCCTCTTTTGCCACTATCCTAGGGGTTTGCTGAGATGAGCTTGTATCTATCTGTATGTCATCTGTCCATCCATTGATCTAAATATATATTCTAACACAAATATGTTCCCCCTACAAAATTTTCACACATAATCCACATTCATGAACTACATTCCTGGAACTTCTGAAACAGGATATGACTCAATTCAAAACATAAAATGATGATTGCTGATTAAAGTTTCTCCCTAAATGCCATCTCTCTCAAAATTTACCCTATCAAAAAAATAGGACAGCCTGAATCAAGCTTGAATCATTTTTAATACCAAGGAATATTTACTGAATGCTTAGTAAATAATTTACTATTTGAAAAACTTTTGTGCACAGAAACTTTTGATACTATGGTAAAAAAAAAAACAACACACACACACACACAACAAAACTAAGTTATTAATCTTTTTTATTAGTCCAGGAGTGTCTTATGTTTCATGTGTTACAATTCACCTTTCCTCTAAGAAACGGAGTAAGAACACTGAAGTTTTAGTTTGAATTTTACATGTATGTACACATTTAAAAAAAATTTAAAGACATTATTTTTAGTCTTTAAGTTGAAGATTTTGCCCCATCCATTTCCCCATGCACTGTTCACATATTAGTCTTCCTACAAGGACAATGCCCTATGACGTTCCCCTGCCATGCTTTTCCATCAATACAGGAAAGGTAATCAGCTTGGAATTATTTTATCAGTTCATATATGTTAGCTACCCCAACTAAATTCTAAGTGTAACCCCCAATGGACAATATAGTTAAACAGGAGAATAAAGAAGTACAGAAAGTAAAATCATGTTTGATAAGCTGATATAAATAGTCAGTGATTTTGCACAGTGAAGGAGGCAGTCAAGGCCTTCCCCAGGGAGCCTCTCTCCAGACGTCCAAGAATAAGGTCAACTCCAGAACACTTCCAATTTATTGTTGTGCATACAGAAAACATCAGGACAGAGCCCAAATCATGGCGGCATCATCCTCACATGGAAATACAGTCCTAGGGAGGACACATTATAGGAGAGACCAGCTCCCTCAGTTTTGGCCCCACAGATATATGTTGATCAGAAAACAGAGATCACTGGAATATAAAATGTCAACCTTGTACTTAAAGTATGAATTTCAGAATCTTCAGCTTAAGGTGCCTGAGAAATCAATACCATTGGGAAAGAGTCTGAGGTCCAGCAACTGCTGCTTCCATGCAAATGTCATGGATGTAGAAGAGCAGAGACTCCTGAAGAGGGGGTAACCTGGAGCCGGGAGGCTGGTCCTGGACAGATGCAAGCCTGGGCTGCACGTGATTAACCCATCTGAAGAGGACTCCAGGTTAGCATCAGAACCATGCTATTTCCTATGAGCAATCGCTATGTCTCTGGGCCTCCCAGGTGGCACTAGTGGTAAAGAACTCCCCTGCTAATGCAGGAAATGCAGGTTCAATCCCTGAATCAGGAAGATCCCTGGGAGGAGGAAATGACAGTCCACGCCAATTATTCTTACCCGGGAAATCCCATGGACAGAGGGGCCTGGCAGGCAGCATCTGAGCACAGTTGCTATATCTCTATCAGACAAGCGGCAGATATAAATGTGACACATTGATGCTGAAATCACCATGGCTCTCAGCCATTCTAATGCAGCCATAGTCCACTATCCCAGCACTCCCTTGGCACAGTCTCCTCCTGTTTCTCTGGAAATCACTGTTGAGTGTTACTCAAAACAATACTCATTCATGTTCTTCCCCTTCTCCTGACTTCCTGACAAGGTACCTTAGCGCAGCCTCAGCCACCTGTCCTCTCATAGGGATGTCCCTCTGCCAGACACAGCTGTTATTGCCCAGGTGCTACCACAGCCCTTCAGAAGTTTGAAGCTGACTGTGGTCCATGACCCCATGGGTATTTCATCTCCCATACAATCAGCATTTGCTCACACCTCTGCAGTAGCTGCTTATTGCCCATCTCTCAGATGGTTCCCTGCTCAGTTTTCCACTAGAAATGTGTGGCAGGCCACTTGTGGACATGGTGTCGTCTCTCCAGGCCCCTCTTCCTTTATCCATGACATTTTCAGTAACAGATGGAATCAATTTCCCTGGCCTGTTAATCTGGACTCACCTCGCAACTTGCTTTGGCAAATAAAATATAGCCTGTCCTCTACAACCAAGAGCAAAAGCCCAGCTAAGGGCTGGAATCTGAGAGATCACATGACCAGTCACCCCTGTCAGTCCAGGTGATGGCTGGCCAACTCCCAGGAGCAGGGCCACCCAAGTGGCCTGCAGTTCCCCAGAGACGTGTGAGGCAGCCCAGCCAATAGCAGAACCACCCAGCTGGGGCCAGCCTAAATTGCTGACCCACAGAGTCATGAGTCATTTAACTGTTTGCTATTTTAAGCCATTAAATTTGAGAGTGACTTGTTACATGATAATAATTAACAGAATAGGCTACCTATGACAAACGGTCCACATAGCAGGTAACTCTCTAGATCAGTTAACTCCCTCCACAGAAATATTTCAACTGTTATATATTATAACGTAGAGTATTAAAATAATGTTTCATTATAACACTGCATCATAAGGTTATTACGCCGTAATACTGGGCTTCCCTAATGGCTCAGATGGTAAAGAATCTGCCATTCAATACAGAGGACACAGTTTTGATCCCTGGGTCAGGAAGGTCACCCTGGAGAAGGAAATGGCAACACACTCCAGTATTCTTGCCTGGGAAATCTCATGGACAGAGGAGAATGGCAGGCCATAGTCCATGGTGTTGCAAAGTTGGACACAACTGAACAACAGCAATGCTGTAATACTATCTTGAGTTGCAGTATTATTTGCCCCTCCTTTTCAGAAGGCACAGATATTCAAGAGAAGCTATGTCCATGGTGGGGAGGAAGAAGGGTGTTACACTGGACTCAGCAGCCAGGCCTTGCTGCTCTGACTGAACTTCCTTTCTTGTTTCCGTTCCCCCACCCTCCCACCAAATTGCTCCTCATTCTGTCTTTCACTAACTGTTCCAGTTCTTTCAGACATATCTGTATATACTTCTCACCTGTCATTTGGGATGCCTACAGATGCACGCACCTAAATTGGCTGTCTAAAAGAGTGAGAAAATTTCTTCTCACGTGTCAAAAATATCCAGATGTAGACAGCTTCATGTTTGCTTAATTCAGCAGTTCCTTCAGCATCACCAATAATTCATCTTTCTGCGCAACTTTTGAATAAGACTGTAGCTTTGTCTTGAGAACAACTCTCTCTCCTGGGCACAAATTGTTCCCACTGTTGTAGACATCAGAACCAGACATGATAGCATCTCTTCTTGGGGCTGGTGCACGGGGATGATTCAGAGAGACAATGTGGGGTGGGAGGTGGGAGGGGCATTCAGGATTGGGAGCTCATATACACCTGTGGTGGATTCATGTCAATGTATGGCAAAACAAATACAGTATTGTAAAGTAGAATAAAGTTTAAAAAAAAAAAGTGTTTTGCTAAGAAACTTTCCCAGAAATCCATCAGACCTTTTAGATCTCATTGGCCAGAACTGTGTCACATGCCTCACTGTAAACCAATCACCAGCAACTGGTATAACACACTTGTAATTCACTTGAGCCAGTTAGAATTTTCCCCATTAGTACTGTCTGCTAAAATAGCTGGGTTTTTTTTTTGTTGTTTTTTACTTTATATTTTTGGCTGTGCCAGGCAGCTTGTGGGATCTTAGTTCCCTGACAAGGGACTGAACTTGGGCTCCCAACAGTGTAAGGACAGAGTCCTAACCACTGGACCACCAGGGAATTCCCTAAAATACCTAACTTCTATTTAGGAATGAGGTCAAACCATTTTTATGATGTTCAGAAGTCTGTGCCACTTAATGTATTTGGCCTAAGAGTCTGTTTTAAAATGTCTCTGTTCATCCCATGACAGTTCTCTGGGGCAAATTCTTCCCTCAGCTTATGTGTCAATTCAGCCAATATTCCCTATTCTATGTGACTTTAGATAAGGAGCACTATGTAAGTGATTCGGAGAAGGCAATGGCACCCCACTCCAGTACTCTTGCCTGGAAAATCCCATGGACAGGGGAGCCTGGTGGGCTGCAGTCCATGAGGTCACTAAGAGTCGGATACGACTGAGCAACTTCACTTTGACTTTTCCCTTTCATGCATTGGAGAAGGAAATGGCAACCCACTCCAGTGTTCTTGCCTGGAGAATTCCAGGGACGGGGGAGCCTGGTGGGCTGCCGTCTATCGGGTCGCACAGAGTCAGACACGACTGAAGCAACTTAGCAGCAGCAGCAGCATGTAAGTGATTGGAGTTGGAGACACCCACTTTCACTTCCCAATACCACTTCAAGTTCAACCATTTTCACATTTGATCCCTGGACCAGTAGTATNGGGTCGCACAGAGTCAGACACGACTGAAGCAACTTAGCAGCAGCAGCAGCATGTAAGTGATTGGAGTTGGAGACACCCACTTTCACTTCCCAATACCACTTCAAGTTCAACCATTTTCACATTTGATCCCTGGACCAGTAGTATCAGCATCACCTAGGATCTTTTGTTTTGGCCCCTTCCCAGATTAGTGTAACAGTCTGAGGGTAAGACCCATCCATGTGTGTTTCAGCAAGTCTTTCAGGTCATCCAGATGATCCCTAAAGTTGGAGAACCACTGCATTACATACTAGCTAGGTGGATTTGGGCAAGACATACTCACGTAGGTTCAGATTGTCAGTCTTTATAATGGGGTAATAAGGTCTGTTAAGGTGATACAAAATGCTTAGTACAGTGCTGGCAAAAATAAATATAACATGTTGGCATATCTTCATGTACATAAAGCTATATATTAATTCTTAATATCTATATACAATTATCAAGATATGTATATTTTAAATGAACTGTTTATTAACCGATGCATTTTTAAATATGTACAAATAATTTCTACTTATTAGTGTTATATGTTTTTATTATATATAGTTCCCAAAAAAGTAATATGAAAACTTTATAAAAAGAGCAGTTTCCTGGCTGCATCACAACCACTTGGCTATATTTTAACAAATTTTTATGCCATTTATCTCCATATTACTGAATAAGATGCCCAGATTTCTATTTCTTAATTTACCAATTTTAGACATTCATTTCATAAGGATGAGGATTTAGTTCTCTTAAACTACTATCTCTAGTTCCTTCTGCCTCATGTTACAAATGAGATTTTATCTCAGTATTTAGATAAATCAATATTTTTTTAATTACTATGACTGTGTAAATGTAGGTGTTTTTAAATCAATAAATTACAGCAACATTTCTTGTGTATTTTTTCTACTTTAGAGGCAATAATCATTCAATATTCCAAGAGCTCAGGAAAATTAATCTCAGTAATACTTTTTATACAAATATATATGATAAACTATCAGTTTCATCTTCGTCTAGAGAACTTTCTCCTGGCTGCTTTCTCTATCACATTCTTTCACTGTGTTGGAGGCATTCTCTCCTGATCCTCCACCTTGCCGTCTTCCAGGTTTACTTCAGCAGCTTCCTGAGAAGGACTATTGGAGAGGCAAGTGCTTTGGGTTCTCCCATAATCGCAAATGTCTTCCCTTTCACTTCGTCAGTTTGTGCTTAGAATTGAATTCCAGGTTAAAAACCATTTTTCATCAGAATTAAAAGGGATCACTCTAGTAGTTTCTACCTTCCAGGGTTCAATGCCACATTTCCTTCCAGTTTATTCACCTTTAGTTTTCTTTCTGCAAGTTGTCATCGTTCAGTCAGTTCAGTTGCTCAGTGGTGTCTGACTCTTTGTAACCCCATGGACTACAGCACGCCAGTCCTCCCTGTTCATCACCAACTTCGAGACCTTGCTCAAGCTCATGTCCATCGAGTCAGTGATACCATCCAACCATCTCATCCTCTGTCGTCCCCTTCTCCTCCTGCCTTCAATTTTTCCCAGCATCAGGGTCTTTTCAAATGAGTTGGNAAAGAGGAGAATGAAAAGTTGGCTTAAAGCTCAACATTCAGAAAACTAAGATGGTAGCATCTTGTCCCATCACTTCATGGCAAACAGATGGGGAAACAGTGACAGACTTTATTTTTTTCAACTCCAAAATCACTGCAGATGGTGACTGCAGCCATGACATTAGAAGATGCTTGCTCCTTGGAAGAACAGTTAAGACCAACCTAGACAGCATATTAAAAAGCAGAGACATTACTTTGCCAATAAAGGTCAGTCCAGTCAAAGCTTAGACTTTTCCAATAGTCATGTATGGATGTGAGAGCTGGACTATAAAGAAAGCTGAGCACCCAAGAATTGATGCTGTTGAACTGTGGTGGTGGTGAAGACTCTTGAGAGTCCCTTAGACTTCAAGGAGGCCCAACCAGTCCATCCTTAAGGAAATCTGTNTTTCCAATAGTCATGTATGGATGTGAGAGCTGGACTATAAAGAAAGCTGAGCACCCAAGAATTGATGCTGTTGAACTGTGGTGGTGGTGAAGACTCTTGAGAGTCCCTTAGACTTCAAGGAGGCCCAACCAGTCCATCCTTAAGGAAATCTGTCCTGAATATTCATTGGAAGGACTGATGCTGAAGCTGAAACTCCTATACTTTGGCCACCTGATGCGAAGAGCTGACTCATTTGAAAAGACCCTGATGCTGGGAAAGATTGAAGGCGGGAGGACAAGGGGACGACAGAGGATGAGAGGGTTGGATAGCATCACCGACTCAACAGACAGGAGTTTGAGTAAACTCCGAGAGTTGGTGATGCACAGGGAGGCTGGCGTGCTATAGTCCATGGAGTAGCAGAGAGTCGGACACAACTGAGCAAGTGAACTGAAGCTTCTTTCTATTGAAATACATGTCCCCATGCTAAAAGTTCAACTTCAGCTTCTTCAGCATTACTGGTTGGGGCATAGACTTGGATAACTGTGATAATGAATGGTTNCAGTGTTCTTGCCTGGAGAATCCCAGGGACGAGGGAGCCTGGTGGGCTGCCATCTATGGGGTCACACAGATTTGGACACGTCTGACGCGACTTAGCAGGAGCAGCAGTTTGATCTCCTTGCAGTTCAAGGGACTCTCAGGAGTCTTCCCCAGCACTACAATTAAAAAGCATCAATTCTTTGGTGCTCCACCTTTTTTATGAACCATCTCTCACATCCACTTCTCCAGATCTAACTCTAAGACATGTTTTGGATTCTTCCACTTATTTTTATATTCTTAAATCATTTTTCTCTTGACTAAGTTGATAAATATATGGCCTCCTAACTGTTCTCCCTGATTCTACTCTTGCCCTCCACCAGCAGCCAGATAAATATTTTTGAAGTGATAAAGCACTGTCCATTTTTCTCTTCCCTAATACTTCTTGGAGACAACATTTGACACTAAGTTAGGGAGGTGGTGATCCAACAGGGATGGGAGATTACTTGCACATGAGAGAATTGAACAGATATGCATATTGGACATCATGGGGAAAAGGTTTCTTACTGACAACAAAGGAAGTTACAACTATAAAACGGGAAAGTGATAATGAATTGGGATATAGACTGGAATTTGAGATGTTGGAGTGAACTCCTGGTTTTTAATATATAAAGATAAATGTCAAAATAAATAGAGGAGAGAGGGAGGAAAGAAAGGAGGAAAAGAGAGAGAGAAGAATGCGAGTATGTGCTTATTTCTTAACTTTGTGGACTGGAAGGTCTAGGAGAAGCAACACTGCAGGAACAATGAGACTGGGGAGACATGACAACTAGCGCCGGTCCATCATCCTGAACTGAACCCACTTACTGTAGACTGATAAAACTGGAAAAGGGTCTGTGAACTGTAAATTGTGTAAGTGCTAATGTCTTGATTTAAATGGTTGTGCTTTGGTTATGTACTATAGTTATGTAGGAGAATGTTTTTGTGTTGTGGAAATATTTCAAGGGCAATGGAACATCATGCCTACAACCTGTTCTCAAACGGTTTAGGGTAAAAACAAGTTCAATTATAGCATACCAGTTTCCTGCTTTAAATCCTTCAATGCTTTTCTGTTTTACTGAGCATAAAATGCATATTGCCTGGGTACCAACCTAAAGCATTTCCATCCGAAGTTCTTTGCTGGTGCTATTCTCACTCCCTGGAGTCCTTCTTTGATTTCGCTTGGTTAGCTCCTCCAGTTCTTAGATAAAATGTCACTTCTTCAAAGAGGCCTTCCTTAACCACGCCACCAAAAGTGCTAACCCTCGGTCACCATCATGTCACCCTACTCATTTTCTATGTAGCATTTTTCAACATTGGACGTCAACTTGCTTTTTATTTGATTACCTATTTATTATTTACGTTTCCTGTTAAAATGGAAGCTCCAATAGGAGAGACCACATCTGTCTGGTTTACTGCTAAATCTCCAGAGCCTAGGATACTGTTAAGACTGATTGGCTCTGAAAAAAATATTTGTTTCATGAATGAATTTTGTTCAACCCCAAATTTTAATCATTGGAGAGTCAGATTACTGAAAACTTCATGCACCAAAATATTTTTGTCAAATATTCCATTATATGTGACTTAATTAATTTTTAGTGTGGGAAACTACAATATACCCAAACGTATTTCATTCATTATTTTATTGTTCTTCTCTGCTAAGAAGTTCTTATCTGAGGACCTCAGTGTTTATTATGAAGTGATAGGTAAAGTCATTAAAAGTCTTGATTTCACTGTGGAGAATCCTTCCTGCACCTTCAGAGGAGAGGCATCCTTCTACTAGTGACCTTTTCTGTCTCTTATACAACCCTAGCCTCCACTCTGAAAGTAGACTAAGAGTTTTATTATCAATTCTAAGAGCTTTTCATTTAAATAATTATTTTTCAATTTAGTATCATTACAGAAAATCCTCTTTTATTAATGAGTACATCACTTAATGCTAAGAATAGCATATAAGAGAATACAAAATATTCAGTTAAACAAGATAGTATCTAATTCACAGCTGAGCCACCAGGGAAGCCCAAGAATACTAGAGTGGATAGCCTGTCCCTTCTCCAGCAGATCTTCCCAACCCAGGAATCAAACCATGGTCTCTTGCATTGCAGGCAGATTCTTTACCAGCTGAGCTACATGGGAAGCCCAAATATGACATCATTCTATGTCAGTTGGATTCCAACTTCACTGTGGTTTTTCATATTAGTAAGAGACAGTTTTTGGCTTTATTAAGATGTAGTATCCTTTAGTGAGAGTGGATGCTGTGAATGTATAGACCACCAACAATGGGACTGTGGGCTCACTGGGAATGATTAGTTTCCAGCTCTTCTTTTGGTTTATTCTGTTTTCAGGTTGAAATGGAAAGCCTATTGCAGTGAAGTGTAAGTATCTCAGTCATGTCTGACTGTTTGCAACCCCATGGACTGTACAGTCCATGGAATTCTCCAGACTGGAATACTGAAGTGGGTAGCTGTTCCCTTCTCCAGGGGACCTTCCCGACCCAGGGATCAAACCCAGATCTCCTGCATTGCAGGCAGATTCTTTGCCAGCTGAGCCACAAGGAAAGCATTAGAGTATTAATAATGGTTTCTTTTTTCCTTGTATTTTATGATGCTTTGCCATCTTAGAGCCATACTCTTCCTAGAGAGACTGTGCTTCCAAGGAGTAGCTAATTTCTAGAGATAGCCAGCAGCTTGCCTCTGAGCATACCTTTCATATGTAAATCAACCAGTCCAAAGCCCAAATCCCCAGTCACTTCCTTTTTCTAGCTTTCACACACCAAGCCAACATTTGCCTTGCCCTAAATCCAACCAGTCCATTCTGAAGGAGATGAGCCCTGGGATTTCTTTGGAAGGAATGATGCTAAAGCTGNTGAGCATTCTTTGGTATTGCTTTTCTTTGGGATTGGAATGAAAACTGAACTTTTCTAGTCCTGTAGCCACTGCTGAGTTTTCCAGATTTGCTGACATATTGAGTGCAGCACTTTCACAGCATCATCTTTTAGGATTTGAAATAGCTCAGCTGGATTTCCATCACCTCCACTAGCTTTGTTTGTATTGATGCTTCCTAAAGTTCATTTGACTTCACATTCCAGAACGTCTGGCTCTAGGTGAGTGATCACACCATCATGGTTATCTGGGTCATGAAGCTCTTATAGTCCTGTGTATTCTTGCCACCTCTTCTTGTATCTTCTGCTAGGTCCATGCCAAGATCATCCCCAAGAAAAAGAAAGGCAAAATGGTTGTCTGAGGAAGCCTTACAAATAGCTGAGAAAAGAAGAGAAGCTAAAGGCAATGGAGAAAAGGAAATATATACCTATTTGAATGCAGAGTTTCAAAGAATAGCAAGGAGAGATAAGAAAGCCTTCCTCGGTGCTCAATGGAAAGAAATAAAGGAAAACAATAGAATGTGAAAGACTAGAGATCTCTTCAGGAAAATTAAAGATACCAAGGAACATTTCCTATCGTTAGTGCTTTGAGATAACATCTCTTCATGGGAGTCTCTTTATTCATTGTACTGGGTACTCTGTGGGCCCTTCACTGTCTGCAAGTTCTCTTATTGCTTTGAAAATTTTCTGGTTTTTTTTTTTTTTTTCTCTGTTCTCTATNACATCTCTTCATGGGAGTCTCTTTATTCATTGTACTGGGTACTCTGTGGGCCCTTCACTGTCTGCAAGTTCTCTTATTGCTTTGAAAATTTTCTGGTTTTTTTTTTTTTTTTCTCTGTTCTCTATTTATAGACTAGTAGATATTCTAAGTCCTGACTGATTTGTTAACTGTCCCATCATTTCTATCTTATCGTGCATTTCATTTTTTGATCATTCTCATTTCAACTTTTCTATTTCAGGATTTTTTTCAACATTGACTTATAAGCCTCTGATCTCTCATATATTTTTATACATTTTTTAAAGTTCTGTCTGCATTGCCTATTTTGCTTAGTTCGCTCAGTCATGTTAGACTCTTTGCTATCCCATGGACTGTAGCCCACAAGGCTCCTCTGTCCATGGGGATCAGGCAAGGGAATGGGTACCCATTCCCTTCTCCAAGGGATCTTCCCAACCCAGGAATTGAACTGGGCTCTTCTGCATTGCTGGTGGATTCTCTACCAGTTGAGCTACCGGGTAAGCCAATTTTCTCTTGTATTTTCTTTTGCTTGGTCTTCCTATTAGATTTCCTTAATTATCTCATGGTCCTTTGCTATTTGTGGACACTGTAGAATGAGGAACTAAAAATCTAATCTGATGCTCTGGGTTTCATGTAATTTGAGACTAGATACTACTTGTAAGATAATCAGGATAGCAACTGGATTTTTCTTTGGAGAAACTCCAAGCATCAATATTCTATTTCCTATAGTGTTTAGTTTCTTACTTGAAAAATATGCCAATTTTCTACTCAGGGGTATGAGTTCCAAAAACAGAAGAGAGCTAGAAAATCTGCCTCTCAGTACATAAAATTATGCTTAATCTTCAACACCCTCAAGAGAAATTTTAAAAAAAATGCCCACTGCTCAGGAAAGTTATCAATATCTTTCAGTAGTGACCCAATTACACAAACTCCTCTAAGATTGGGATAATCCTGTATTTCTCTTATGCATCTGATAGTTGTTATGGACTGAACTGTGTTCCCCCCAAAATTCATATGCTGATGTCCTAACTCCCAGTACTTCAGAATGTGACACTAATTAGAAACAGGGCCTTGAAGGTGGTAATTAAGGTAAGAGAAACACTTTAGGGTAGGTCCTAATCTCATCTGACTGGTGCCCTTCTAGGAGATTAGGGATGGGAGAGACACTAGGGATTCTTGGGCACAGAATGAAAAACCACACGAGAACAGCAAGAAAATAGCCACCTGCACACCAAGGAGCAAGGCCCCAGCAAAGCCAACCCAGCGAACACTTTCTTCTTGGGCTTATAGCCCCTAAAACTGAGAAAACAAGTTTCTCCTGTTTAATTCACTCAGGCTGCAGTATTTTGTTATAACAGCCCTAACAAACTGATATTAGTAACTTATGTATAAGTGGGTACTGTAAGTATTCATTATTGAATAACTGATTTGACTATAGTAAGTCCCCTACATACAAACCTTCAAGTTGCAAACTTTCAAAGATGGAAATTCACATTCCATCAACATCAGGCATGAGTGACGTTGCAGCTTGTCTCCATCCCCTATTGCTGACAATCCTTCAGCTCCACCATATCCCACCACCCCTCCCCTCCTCCAGTCAGTAATTCTTCCTGCCTGTTCACTTGGTACCAGCCCCTGTATGCCAGCTGTTGTATGTACTATTGAACTTTCCAAGGTACTATAAGATTTGAAATGTTTTGTTTTTCATGTATTATTTTTATGAGAAGTATTACAAACCTATTTCAGTACTATGTAGTCAATTGTGTTAGTTGGGTACCTGGGCTAACTTTTTCTAACTTAAGCTCTAGTTGTCTGTAGAGGACTTATTGTAATTGGTTCACTGGTGCCCTGCCCACATGCACTCACCTACTACTGAGGGGTCATCTACAAACAACTCCCAGACATAATGAGAGCTTCCCATATCCCTGGAGCTCAAGGGTGCAAGCTGGACAGGCCACAGTTTGTGCTCCCTAGGCCACACTCAACCAACAAGGGATTGGAGTGGTGAGCCAGCTTCTTCCCCTCTTAATGGGAGGATTACAACCTGTGTCTCTCAGAAGGTTCCCAGCAGAGCTGAGCAGCCTCTGTCTGCTGTCACCCCACAGGCAAGTCTTAAAGTTGAAGTACTGCATAAGGGGGAGAATACTCAAAACAAAAATTCCATAACAGTTATGTATTTCAAATTATATGATCCTTTATCCCCACTACACTAATAATTCAAGCTGCTGCTGCTCCAGGCTTTTTCTCTTACAGCATCAGTGATGTCAGCAATAAAAAGGCTGTTCTCAAATCACACTTAGGTCACATCAAAGGTTTGCATAAGGGTTTGAAAAAGAATTACAAATAGATTTCACTACAAAGTAAAACATTAAAGTTCCTACAATCTTATGTTATTAGATTTAGAAAAAATTTAAATTTTATCAGCAGAAGATGTTTTGTTATGCCAGTGACTCATGTCTGCTGAGGAGTTTGTGGAATGCCATTCCACTGTAATAATTTTGAGTATGAAGTCCCACAGTGGATTTCAGTACATCTTCCCCCTAAAATTAGCATTGATTTTTGTACAGCCACATGCTACAGAAAAGACACTATTAGAAAGTTTTTGACCACAAAATGACGAAGCTCAACAAAAGTGTACAATATGAAGGTTTTAACTCCATTTGGCCCGATTCTATGATGAGTCTCAGTCTAGAATTTCTCGCCCCTGATAATTCACTCTTCTCATACCTGGGTCTTAGATTCAGTTCCTCCCAAAGCACATTGGAAGCGTGCAGCTATTTGAGAAGCTACAAGTATCGAGCAGAAGGATGAAGGGGAGAATCCAAACTTGACTGAGTTTAAATCCCCCAAAGATAGAATATTTCCAAAGGAGACCAAATTTTACACCAGAATTGCCTACAATGTCTCTAAGTAACAGAATAGGTGAAGTTATACTAAGCAAGTGTGTCCACTACTAGAAAAAGTATAGAGCAAGAACAAAGTTTGCTGGTTTTGTTTTTCTTAATCACCAACTATGGTCAGAGATGACTGAAAGGCTGAAGCAGGGGAAGACAGAAATAGAATTTGAGCTCAAGGGCAGGGACGGCTGCCTTCTGTTCAACGCTGTCAACGTCACATCTCGAACATTGCCTGGATGTAGGAGTCAAAAGTAGACTTTGACAGGGGAAGGAGTGGGTGGGATGGAAAGGACTCAGGGTTCCTATGTGCATCATTTCATTTGAAGCTGAAATGAAAAACACTCTTCCTGAAACTCTCATAGACTCGAGAAGAGCACACTGACAGTATATCCAACAGGAGAAGCAATCAAAAAGGTCATACTTATGTGAGTGTGTGTATATTATTTCTGAACAGGGAAGAAAAGATTTTTGTTCTGAAACACAGAAAATAATGTGAAAACACCAGGTCAAGTACTATTGGATAAAACTTACCTTTATGAATGTTTGGAAGCTAAGTCTTTTAGTCCATTAGGACCCCATTCACTAAATTAAAATATTCACTTTTCATTATCATACATTCACTACCACTATCATCATTTATTTTCATTAGTATGCTAATTTGTAGTAGTATAAGTAAACACAAACCAGACAGAAGTCATGTATTTGTTCACAGCACATAATAAATTCTGGAATCTGAATATTCAAAATGACCCAACTTTAGGGACGATCAAACTCCTGAAATCTCAATGCCCAGGTTTGAAACCCAGCTCCACAACTTCGCCATCTGAATGACTTGTTACAATATTCTTAACATCTCTGAAGCTATCTTTTCCCATCTCTAAAATGGGAATTATATTAGTCCCTCATCACTAGGTGACAGTAGCTGGTTAGCCACTAAGTCATGTCTTTCTCTTTTGCAAATCCACAGAATATAGCCCACCAGGTTCCTCTGTCCATGGGATTTCCCAGGCAAGAATAATGGAATGGGTTGCCATTTCCTTCTCCAGGGGATCTTCCTGACCCAGGGATTGAAACTATCTCGTGGATTGCAGGCAGATTCTTTACCACTGTGCCACCAGGGAAGCCCAGGTTATAGTTAGGATAAGAGATTATCTCTGTGAAGCATGCAGTAAGTGTTTGGCACGTGTAATCAAGGTGTGAGTCGTATTCAATGCAGGGACTTTCCCTAATTAAAAGCGGACTCAGTTACAACAGCTGATGCTAACTTAACATTTGTGTTGGGCTAGTCACCATGCAAAAGTGCTTTGTGTGCCTCTACAAGTTTTAGACCATTTTAGGCCATTTGTCTAAAATGCCATTTGCTCTGATAATTCCTGTTGAATGAAGGATTTAGGCAGTACCAGAGTTTTTTAATATGAATAGCCACTTTCACATTTCTCTCAGCCGTATCTTTATAATGGTTAATTTTCTTTAATGTACAAGTAGATGAGTTTTCCTGGTCTTGGACCATCATTCCAGCTAAATATAGTTTGTTTTCCAAAATATTAAATGGCTTGCAACTTTGGGTTGAATAATACTGAAAGCAAGAGAAAACCCCAATAGTTAACTAGCAATGACCTCTTCCCAGTTAATCTACAAGTCAGTTGTTTTAATATTGTCTGATAGCCTTTAAACTTTCCCAGCTGACCCACCTAGCTAAATTTCTAAACTCAAAGATCTTATCTGTAAGGTGAGTGAAGTCTTACAATGTTGTATACAAGGTTCACGTGAAAATACACCGAACTGTCAATACTTATCCTACATTACACTGTGTTAGTTTTCCCTCCCCACACCCTATTTAACTGACTGTGACATTTGAAGTGCTGGCTGGGTCTTCTCAAGAAATTATATCTCATCACGGAATTATTATTCTACTCAGTAGCCTGTGGTCTAAACTAAATGAAACCTAGAGGCCAAAAAAAAAAAAAAAGAAAAGAAACAGAAAACTTAAACGGGTTCAGTTCAGTTCAGTCGCTCAGTTGTGTCTGACTCTTTGCGACCCCATGAATCATAGCACACCAGGCCTCCCTGTCCATCACCAACTCCCAGAGTTCACTCAGACTCACGTCCATCGAGTCCGTGATGCCATCCAGCCATCTCATCCTCTGTCATCCCCTTCTCCTCCTGCCCCCAATCCCTCCCAGCATCAGAGTCTTTTCCAATGAGTCAACTCTTCACATGTGGTGGCCAAAGTATTGGAGTTTCAGCTTTAGAATCATTCCCTCCAAAGAAATCCCAGAGCTGATCTCCTTCAGAATG
>SJYV01024281.1:38701-57741 GCA_006410875.1 Neotragus pygmaeus | reverse complement strand
TCACCATCTGCAGTGATTTTGGAACCCCCAAAGATAAAGTCTGACACTGTTTCCACTGATTCTCCATCTATTTCCCACGAAGTGATGGGACCGGATGCCATGATCTTTGTTTTCTGAATGTTGAGCTTTAGGCCAACTTGTTCACTCTCCTCTTTCACTTTCATCAAGAGGCTCTTTAGTTCTTCACTTTCTGCCATAAGGGTGATGTCATCTGTATATCTGAGGTTATTGATATTTCTCCTGGCAATCTTGATTCCAGCTTGTGTTTCTTCCAGCCCAGCATTTCTCATGATGTACTCTGCATATAAGTTAAACAAGCAGAGTGACAATATACAGCCTTGATGTCCTCCTTTTCCTATTTGGAACCAGTCTGTTGTTCCATGTCCAGTTCTAACTGTTGCTTCCTGACCTGCATATAGGTTTCTCAAGAGGCAGGTCAGGTGGTCTGGTATTCCTACCTCTTTCAGAATTTTCCACAGTTTATTGTGATCCACAACAGTCAAAGGCTTTGGCATAGTCAATAAAGCAGAAATAGATGTTTTCCAGGAACTCTCTTGCTTTTTGATGATCCAGCAGATGTTGGCAAGAACGCATCAATTTAGTTTATGATGCCACATTAGAAATGTAAAAAGTGTGAATGGCTTTTCGTTCTGTAATTCAGAAGGATGGGTGTTACTTGTGCTGAGACATTGCCCAGTACCTCTAGCCACTTAGATTAAGAGTGAAATGGATAATGGATGATCTGAGGCCTGGCTCCCACCCCTGCTGTGGGAGACCCACCCGGGGAAACACTCTTCCTGTTCTATGTAGGTGAAGCAGGCTGCCCCAAACTACTCCACTGTCTGCACTCCCGTGTGGTCAGTACTTACCTCCCCTGTAGGCACAAGATGGCAGCAGATGCAGCCTGACCTCCTCCCACACCGAATCCTTGGAGAACCGGAAGGGCAGTCAAGCTTGCCTTTGTGGTCCCGTCATCTTATAAAGCCTGAGTCTCGCGAGTAAGCCCACTATCGCGCGAGCTAGCCCACTGGTCTCGCGAGTCTCAAACCCAGCTACGCTTTGGAAACACCTGGGGATCCTGACGTCCTAAATGAGCCAGAAGTCTAGCCCATGAGATGGTAACTGGCTTCGTGTGTGGGCTGGATCAGGTGATGACGATACAATGCACAGCAGCCATTGAAAATCACTGCTTCAAAGGGCAAAGAACCTGCGCCTGATTCCATCTCTGGACTTGCTGGAGGAGTGCCTAAGAGAGGGCTCCTGTCTAACACTCGGAAGTGAATTATCCAAAGAGACGCAGGGACTGTACTGACAAAGCAAAGGACCTTATTGCAAAGGGGGCCAGAGGGGAGATCCTGGGGTAAGAGAACTCGGGAAGACAGCTCTGCCTCCAGGCTTGAAGTCTGGGGATTAGTTTCCAGTTTGTCTTGGCTCAGTCATCTTACTCATGCCTGTATTCGGCTCCACTCAGAGCCCTTCAGCGCATCTCTCAGTCAGGATGGGAGTCCAGTTCAAGGCTTTCTGAGAAGTCAGGCATCACATGGGCTGGCGTCAACTACCTATTTTAGCCTCTTTGGTTTTGGTGGCAGCTTGTTATTTTCCTGTTCCTTTATCAGGACGCTTAAACAAGCTATTATGTCTATGCCTGGCCAGAATAGGTGGTTTTGATCAAAGGTTCCATACCAGAACTACAAAGCAGACCATCATGCAGATCAGTGAATCCAGGAGTCTAGATCCTGCTCTTCCTATTCCTTTTTCTTTCACTCATCCTGTAGATTCTACTCACCTACCTGGTTTCTGCAGTTCTTCATGAGCCCCTAATGGAGGTGAGGGTTCAATTGGGAGTTCTTACTGTTTAGTCCACCCTTACTAACCCCTCACCCAGATTCAGATTCAACTCTGACAACATAATGCTTAATTCCATAAATTCACTTAATTCGATTTCACAGAAAGAAATCAAATCAGTCCAGCCCATTGTGTCCTTTATGTGGGCAAAAATGTAAATGACTTGGTTTTTTCCAACTATTCTAATATAAACACCTCAACTTATTTTTTTAACCAAAACATAACAACTGAAAGCATCTCTCAGAGAATATTTCCCCAGGTGACAGTTTGGACAGCTCAGGCCACTTTTTAAAAATATTATTTATGAATCAGTGGATTAAATATCAGTAATAGACATTCTATTCTTTATTCAGATTCTCAAAGGCACTCAATATGTATATTTCTCAAGCAACATAAAACGAAACAGTAGATTTTTTTCCCAGAGAGAAATGATTTGGTAAACAGCATTATCTTAAAAGCAACTAGTTCTTTTTAATGCTTATCATGCTTTCCCTGTATTCAGTTTAAATGTCACACATCAGCATCTACAGGTAGGCTATTGTCAGTGACCTTTATATTATGTTGAAAAGCACCAAGAATTTCTGGGTCTTTTTTTTTTTCCTGTATTTTCAAAGAATTGGTTGGGGTAGGGAGGGGGGATTTTCAGCCCACTCTTTCACTGCCAGAAATATTTGCACTTAAGAGTCTAGTGTTCCTTGTTCAGTGATATCACAAGTGTAGTTAATAAATATCAATAACAAATTCAACCAGAATTCTGTGGATCCCTTGAGCTAACAGCCAAATGCATGGGGGGTGAAGGGTTGACATCTCTTCTTAATAGGTTTTGTATGTGCCTCTGCTCTGCAGAAAACGGTAACCTTAACCTAGGGTCTAATGGGTTAATAAATAATACAAAGCATTTGTGTCTAAACATAAACTTGTGTCCTAAAGTGTTTTTTTTAAAACATGTGTGTATATATGCACATATGATGAATATACCCTTCATTGTAAACCACCACCAACAACAAAAAAAACGGTAGATAATTAAATGCTAATGTTTCAAACTGGGTGCTTATGTTTTGGATTACTTGCTTCATGGTGTTAGCATTTAAATGGTCAGCTTTGAAGTTAACAAACAGCCATTAAGATGCATCAGGGGAGTTCTCAGTTTTTTTGCAGGCATTGTTTTCATCTGGCTAGCTACAGGCTCAACTAAACAATACACACAGGATTTACATAGCGAAGGTTATTTTTGTTAGTGAGAGGGATGAAAACTTTTCTCCCAAATAAATAAATAAGAGGGATGGTCTTGAGAGACTGGCATGTGGGAAAAGCTAAATCCCCTGTTCCCCTTCTCTACCAGCGTTGAGATTTCCATTGTTTTCCCCTCTTTCCCTCCAAAGCTTCAATGCAAATTTTTTAGTTCCCAAGCCTTTGCCTTGTAGGTTGCTCACAGCATCTCGGCCCCCTCTCAAAGGATTCCTTGGAAACTGCGCCAACTGTCTACAAGATTCATTATTCTGGACTTTCTGGGGTTAATACCCAAATCCTCTCCCATGGCAGTACAAGTCAGAAGAGGAACTAGAGGGGAAAAAATTACATGAAAATTCCTAAAGGCATTGTCTGTTGAATAGAGGGCAATAATTAAGAGATAATGTGAAAGGGGAGAGAACATTCTCACAGGATGTGCCATGGAGAGGGAGGGGAAGACATTTACTTTCAAACCAATCAGAAAAGCCAGTCCCTTGGCAGAGTCTTGTGGTGCCAAATTATCAAAACAGATTGAATCATTTTATCCAATGGCTATTACTGCAGAAGAGGGGTGCTTACTCTGTCATTAGTAGCCTACAAAGTTAGAGGCCCTCTTAATAACTGATAGAGAGAGAGAGAGGTGGATAGATTGTTGTTGTTTAGTTGCTAAGACATTTCCGCTGCTTTTACGACCCTGTGGACTATAGCCCACGAGACTCCTCTGTCCATGGGATTTCCCAGGCAAGAATACTGGACTAGGTTGCCATTTCCTTCTCCAGAGAATCTTCTTGATCCAAGAATCAAACCTGCACTTCTTTCATCTCCTGCATTGGCCCGTGGGTTCTTTACCATTATTGCTACTTGGGAAGCCCTGAGAAGCCAGGATGGATCAATAAATTGGAGTTAAAATCATGGACAGCTTCATGGAGAGATAATGTGGCTGCCAGGAGCATGACCAAATCAGGACCATAGCACTATTTAAAACCCCCACTGGCTTCCCCATATCATTCAAGGTAAAAGCCAAAGTCCCTCCTGTAACTTACAAGTTCTAGGTTGGCTTCTCTGAGAGTATCTTCTACCACTTTTTTCTCATTCATTCCACCTACCCTGGCCTCTCTGCTGCTTCTAGAAAGTCATAGGCACAGCGCTGCCTCTGGGCCTTTAAATAGGCAGTTGCCTCTGAATGAAGTATGCCTGGCCCAGGTAGCTACATTCTCACTGCTCGCTATATCAATTTCAGGTTTGTGTTTTTTGTTGTTGTTTGCAATAGAATTAGTTTTTAAATTTTTTATGCAATTTTGAAATGTTACTTTCCATTTACATTTATTACAAATATTGGTTATATTCTCTGCATTGGTAGGGGGCAGGGAGTGAGAAGTACTCTTTCATATCTTCTTTTCTAAAATTATTTTTTATTGCAGTATATTTGCATTAGAGCTTCCCAGGTAGCACAGTGGTAAGGAATCCACCTGCTAATGCAGGAGACAAGGGTTCAATTCCTGAGCTGGGAAGATCCTCTAATAGGAACTGGCAACCCACTCCAGTATTCTTGCTTGGAAAATCCCATAGTCAGAAGAGGCTGGTAGGCTATAGTCCATGGGGTCTCAAAGAGTCAGACATGACTGAGGGACTGAGCATGTCCGAGTAAGTGGTTGCTTGACAATGTTGTGTTAACTTCTGCATAGAGAAATGAATCCATCATAATATCCATACATCCCCTCCCTTTTGGACTTCCATCCCATTTAGGTCACCACGGAACATTGAGTTTCCTGAGCTATACAGTAGGTTCCCATCAGTTGTCTGTTTTATGCCTAGCATCAGTAGTGTATATACGTCAATCTCAATTTCACAATTTTTCAGACCTTAAATGTTCCCTTTTTCAGCCACACCTTGCTTGGCCATCATTCTTGAAACTAGGACTTCTCACAACTCCTCCAACATTTCTTTCTCCCCTTTCCTGCTATTTTCTTCTCCTTCCTTACCATTTACCACCTCCTAAATGACTATATCCCACTCCTCCGGTTAGAATATAATCCTGTAAGGACAGAAGCTTCTTTATGCTTTATTTAGTTGGAAGAGTGCCTGATCCATAGTAGGGAATCTTAATTGAATTCTTAAACAGCTTCATTGTTCTCATGTTTCACAAGAGGATTTTACCGTAGGTGCTCTAATTCTCTATCTGGTCATATAATGCTGTTTCTACAGAATTTCTCCTTGGAACGTTACAGAATGTCTTCAAACAAAATGGTGTCTTCATACTATTCCATCAGACCAAAATAGAAATTGAAAATAGAAACTGGTCATTGAATGTTTCCATCTGGAAAATAAAGATGTTCAACTAACAATAATCATCATTTGAGTAATAATATCAACCATTTAATCTGTGCATACAACAACACAACGTTCAAGTCAGATTAGTCATTCAACACTTAAAGAGATGTTTGTTGAGTTTCTAATATAGGCTGAAGTGAAGTCGCTCAGTTGTGTCCTACTCTTTGCGACCCCATGGACTGTAGCCTACCAGGCTCTTCTGTCCATGGAATGNAACAACACAACGTTCAAGTCAGATTAGTCATTCAACACTTAAAGAGATGTTTGTTGAGTTTCTAATATAGGCTGAAGTGAAGTCGCTCAGTTGTGTCCTACTCTTTGCGACCCCATGGACTGTAGCCTACCAGGCTCTTCTGTCCATGGAATGTTCCAGGCAATAGTCCTGGAGTGGATTGCCATTTCCTTCTCCAGGGGATCTTCCCAACCCAGGGATCGAACCTGGGTCTCCCGCATTGTAGACAGACACTTTACCATCTGAGCCACCAGGGAAGTTCTAATACAGGCTAGCCTCTTGGAAATGTACAGTGAGTAAGAAGTACACATCATTTTATTTGACTCATAAATCCCCCCATAATCTAATCTACCCATTTATTCAATCACCAATATTTACTGAGCACCCATTATGTGTCACGCATGGTGAAATGCACCCTCCTTTTTCTACAATATTTTCTTCTACTCTTGGAAGTAAGATTAGCCTTATCATTTCCTTTTAGGTATCCAGGATGTATTCACTGCTCCAGCTGTTCATGCCATTTTCCTTGGTAATTCTTTACTTGTTCAGACATCACCCCTCCTGGGAGGTGTCCCAACTTCATACAGTCCGCTCTCCTTTCTGTAGACACCTTCATCTAGATTTTACTTTAGCCCTTGATACCTCTTCCCACCTTTCACCTTGCCACTCTTCCTCCAAGCTTGACTTCAGAATTCCCAAAGATTGCCAATTTAAACCCAAAGTTGAAAACAAATTCAAGTAACAAATAATCGACCTAAATTTAATAACATTGTTAGTATTGTTTGCTTTTTGTTACAATGTCACCAGGTATAACAAGAGGCCATCAGTCAGCAAGATGGTGATTTTCATCTTGAATATTCTTTAACCACCAATTTAAACAAAATCCTGGAAATATGATCTAAAACCATATTAAATGTCTGTCACAGGCTTTCTGTATTCTCTACTTGTAACTACAAAATAATGAATTCTATACTGCAGGAGTACCTGTGGTCACCCGTTGCACTCACATTCCCATTGTTTCTGGACTGCAAATGCTTTTTAAGTAAAAGACCTATAATAAATAGGGGCTTCCAGCTGTAACCTGCCACCTCTCCTCCAGCATGACAGGTTTTTAGTGAAAATAATAAGGGTTTGGGGAGCTTAGGACACTCGAGTCTTAACTTTTATAGCTCTCCTCAGAGTTTCTCCGTAGAGAGATTTCTGTTGAAAATGTTTTTAGAACAACTGAAAAATAGAGGTCATTTTTCAAGCAATCATCACTTTTTTCAATACATGTTTATCTTTGAACAGAGGAAATTTTCAGTTCCCTGAAACTGAACTACGTTCTCACAAACCATCACATGACGGACTGTGGCTCAGATGGTAAAGAATCTGCCTGCAGTGCAGGAGACTGAGGTTTGATCCCTGGTCAGGAAGATCCCTTGGAGAAGGAAATGGCAACCCACTCCAGTATTCTTGCCTGGAGAATGCCATGGATGGAGGAGCCGGTGGACCACCGCCCATGGGTTTGCAAAGAGTCAAACAAGACTGAGAGACCAACATATACACAGAGGAAAGTCAGGATGGTGGGGAACTTAAGGGCTGACATTGCCTCCTGATTGTCATGTAGGAAATATAGGTTCTGATCAAAACCCTGGTTTCTAACTACACCTCCCTCATACAATCAAACTGTGAAGATTTACAGAATACATAAGAATGTACCTAACGCTTAAAAGTTACTCAAAAGGATTTATTCTCTCCATTTGTCTCCATTCTATCTCCACTCGACCCATCGTCATCTCCTTAGCACTTTCCATTTATGAACCATAATTGTTACCTAGGAAATGTTGACATCTGAGTTATTCTTTGTATTTAAAATATGATAGGCATTCAGAAATGTGATAAAATAATACATTAATAAAACCAATTTTGATCAAAAAGAAAGCTTTTGCTGATTTATTCTGCAGTCACACGAATTAAAATATATTTTCACTTCTTCGTCCATCTTTTTCACAGAAGGGAGTATAATCAAAGTGTTCTAATATGTAATTTTGGTGCCACAGTTCCTTCATGCTGCACAGGCAGATCATGAATCCACAGAACTTCTCTGAACGTTGATATTCACTCTGGCAACTCCACATCACAAACACTATGGAAAATGAGATCTAAACTGACATTCCCACGTAGTTGTCTATCTCCAGGTGTCTTCCATGCACTGATTCTTTCAGCAACAGAAAAATCACAAAACATTCATCATAAGAAGTCCATCGCATGTGTGGTTTATTCCCAATGCATTGAACTGTGAGGAGCTCTGACATTAAAACCAGTAATTGCTCATATTCAGATAGAATACATGAAAATCATACTGTGTTACAGTGCCTACAAGGATGTCTTGTGGTCCTGCTCACATCTCTTAGTGGAAATGAAAGGATTATGTCACCCCTTCTTAGAATGGTCTCTGAATCTACACAGCCCTTTGGCTTTTTCAGGGAGGCTTTAAATTCTTAAACCAGAGTTGAGTCACTCTCAGATACCTACATCAGTGCTTTACCATACTGCTGGAAATTTCTGATACTGGCATCATTTCTTAGGGGCCTTTAAAAATCTTTATCATTTTAACTTGTTTTAGGTATTGTAAAGTTATTGGCAACTACAACCTATCGGGTCATAGGATTCTTTTGTCTGATGAAGCCTGTATCACTTTCTTCCACAGAGAAAGCATGGTTCTGTAGAAATGGAGTGCAAAAGTCACGTCATTATATTTCAGAGGGAGAAGAAGAAAGGGAAAAGTTAGATTGTCTCTGAACGACCCTTTCAGGATGGAGAGAACACAGCAGGACAGACAGAGCAGAAGGCAAGCGGCTCTACAAAGCTGAGAGAAAGACTAGACTTTGCCTACTTCAAATTTTGCCCAGGCCTGAATACCTCTGCTTACCCTACAGACATTTGATAAGCACCAACTTCCTGCTGGGAGCAAAACTCTTTCTGCATTTTGTTTAAACTACTCCAGCTTCCATGAAGGCAAATGTTGACCTAAGCAAACACTGATACATTCTACCTTCATGCTGGAAAAACCATCATATAGATAGCAACTGCTCATCAAGAACTTGGAAGATTTCTTTTATCATTTTCAAAAATAGTCTGCCTGCAGCAAATCAATAAGATAGGCACTCATTATATGAAGTTAATTTCTACATGAAGAGACTTAAGTCTTTTTGCCTGGTATCTTTACCGTGTCCCTGCTGGTACCAACTGCTGACTCAGGCCCACCATCTTTGAGTCCATACTTAGTCTTTCATGGACAACATCCAAGTCTGCATCAAATTCAAATGCCCTTTTCCTCAATTTTTTTTTCTTTGCTTTATTTTTATTCATGCACTCAACAAATATTTGAAGAGTGCTCACAATGTGCCTAACTGATGCAGAACACTGTGATATGACTCTGAGCAAAACAGACCAAAGTTCTAGCTTATACTCTAACGGGCACAAAAAGACAAACAAGTACAATATGGTAGTTCGATGATAAAGAGGATAGGTGTGCAAGGGTAAGGATAGGTGTGCAGCAGGTATGGGAAAAGGGATTAGAATTGGAGGAATAGGGCTTCCCTGGTGACTTAGTGGTTAGGAATCCACCTGCCAATGCAGGAGACGTGGGTTCGATCCCTGGTCCCAGAAGGTCCCACATGCCACAGAGCAACTAAGTTGTGTGCCAAGCTGCTGAGCCTGTGCTCTAGAGTCCATGAGCTGTGACTGCCGAAGCCCACATGCTGCAGTTACTGAAGCTCGAACATCCTAGAGTCTGTGCTCCACAAGAGAAGCCACCACCACGAGAAACCCTCACACCCCAACTAGAGTGTCGGAGTTGCCCCTGCTCACCACAACCAGAGAAGAGACCACGTGCAGGAATAAAAACCCATCGCAGCCAAAAATTAACTAATTAGTTTAAAAAAAAAAAAGAATTGGAGGAAGGAAGGATGATGTGGGGGCCTCAGTTCCCATAGTGACTGATGTCAACAGGGATGGGAGATATATCAGGGCGGTCATACTCTCAAAGCAAATGCTGGCTTAGGTCCAGGGGGAAGGGATATTATCCAGGCTCTAGAAGCTGACTGTTTTTGGAACACTTTTATTCTTGCAAATGATGACACAGAGACAGTAGAGGGCCTCGGAAAGTGACCTTCTTATCTAGAGCCTGGGAACTCAAGGGCTCCCTCCTGCCTCCTTTGTTCACTGACAGATTCTTTGCTAAATTCCTTGATAGAGTTGAATCCAGATCCCTGTCCTCCAGATAGACTGAAATAGAATATTTCTTCTTTGAAATCCCTGGAGAAATTACTAAAAATAGATGTGTATAAGAGACAGAGNCTCCTGCCTCCTTTGTTCACTGACAGATTCTTTGCTAAATTCCTTGATAGAGTTGAATCCAGATCCCTGTCCTCCAGATAGACTGAAATAGAATATTTCTTCTTTGAAATCCCTGGAGAAATTACTAAAAATATGCAGGCAAGTAAGAAGGCTCGGACGTCTTTTTAAAAATTTTAACATTTGATGGCTTTTGTCCTCCCAAAGAAATTAAAAACTATCCATAACTAAACTTATTTTTCTTTTTCTTTCATTTCTAAGTGGGAAAGAAAAAAAAATCAATTATTCCTGTTTCTGGCATACTGTGATTAAACTGTGTGTTTCTAACTGCGAGCTATATCTACTCAAATTGAGGGAAAAACATGTGTTAAGTTTTCAAAACATAACCAGCACCACAAAATTGTACCTAAGTCCCAGAGTGCAGTGGCAGGAATTAGCTGACTGAGTACATCAACAAAGGATAAGTGTTCTTTATAATGGGATTACTGGGTGCCTCACACATCAGCTGGGACTTTTCTACATGGCTGCTTCTGTGGGCCCTGGAGAGGGAGTATTTGGAGAGAGCTCAGCTTTGGGCATCGACGAACTGATTTTCTGGCTATAAATAAGAAATGTATCCTGAACAGAGGAAGGGAAGCGGCTGAGCACAGAGGACAAAGCGAGTGGAGTGAACATGGTGCATTTTCTCTAAGTGTGATTACAGCAGGTTGTATATGGAGAGTGGTGCTCTGTGTGTTTGTATAGGTTGCAAGTTGCACGTGGGAACTGAAATGAAACCCTCACTTTTCTACTCACCAAACCATGTACCCCAGTGAGGGGTACACACTCCATATCCACCAAGGGATATACTTTTGTCTAGACATCACGTAGGCTATTGGAAGAGCTCTGTGTGTATGTGATGTGTGTCTTACAACACTTTCCACCCTCCTCTATATATCCAAACTTCGTTTCTCTTGGGTATTTCCATGTAGCCAGGAAACACTCTGTAAAATATGTATGCATTCGAAACTTAGTTCAGTTCAGTTCAATTCAGTCGCCCAGTCGTGTCCGACTCTTTACGACCCCATGAATCGCAGCATGCCAGGCCTCCGTGTCCATCACCATATCCCGGAGTTCACTCAGACTCACGTTCATCGAGTCCATGATGCCATCCAGCCATCTCATTCTCTGTCATNGCTGTAGCCTGCCAGGCTGTTCTGTTCATAAGATTTTTCAGGCAAGAACCCTTCCTCCTCCAGGGAGATCCTCCTCCAGGATCTTCTGACCCAGGAATCAAACTCATGTCTCCTGTGTCTCCTGTATTGCAGACAGATTCTTTTCCTGCTGAGCTATTGGAAAGAAAACAAAGTCTTAGTCACTCAGTCATGTCCTACTCTATGTACTGTAGCCCACCAGGCTCCTCTGTACACGGTGTTTCCCAGCATGAGTACTGGAGCGCGTTGCCATTTCCTTCTTTAGGGGATCTTCCAGAGTCAGGGATCTAAGTCAGGTTTCCCACATCTCAGGTAGATTCTTTACCATCTGAGACACAGGGGAAGCCATGGAAGAAGTCCCCAAATCAAGAGAGTTTGCATTATTATGGGTATGTAAGTATCATTTCCTGCTGAATCATCTCATGAAGGTTTCCTTTTTCTCATTCTTTTTTTTCTCTAGCCTACAACTGGTTCATTTTGTTCATTTACTTAGGTCTCTGTTGGCTTATTCCATCTTCTACCCACATACTCCAAGATCTGTTACATATTGTTAATATTTTTTTTCCCAAAAGCTCCAACAGTTTCAAGCACTCATACCTGTTACTTTCCTAGATACCTCCCTCCCCAGCCTCTGCTGGGGCNAGATCAACCCGGGATTTCTTTGGAAGGAATGATGCTAAAGCTGAAACTCCAGTACTTTGGCCACCTCATGCAACACGTTGACTCATTGGAAAAGACTCTGATGCTGGGAGGGATTGGGGGCAGGAGGAGAAGGGGACAACTGAGGATGAGATTGCTGGATGGCATCACGGACTCGATAGATGTGCGTCTGAGCAAACTCTGGGAGATGGTGATGAACAGGGAGGCCTGGCGTGCTGCAATTCATTGGGTCGCAAAGAGTCGGACATGATTGAGTGATTGAACTGAACTGAATAAATAAAAGAGGAGCCCAAGATGTAGATAAAGCAGTGATTCTTCAAGTGTAGGTCCTGGATCAGCAGGATCAGCATCTCCTGGAAACCTGTTAGAAATACAAATCTTCACTCTCTCCTAGACTTACAGCAGATAAGAATCAAGGTCTAGCAATCTGTGTTTTAACAAATACTTCCAGTGGTTCTAATTGATGCTAAAGTTTCAAAACCACTGAAATAGTGTTTAAAAATCTAGTGATTAAGTCAGAATCTAGATATATAGACATAAAGTTGCAAAGGACCAGGCCAATAATGTGAATGGTAGTAAGTGAGAGAAGACTGTCGAGGGATGGACTGGCAACTTCAGTGGCTACAGAGAAGTCCAGCAAGACAAGAGCTTTGACATGCCTACTACATTTGGCAATATAGCTTTACCAAAAACAGGCTCACTGAAGTGTGGGCAGAAGTCCAATGGCAGAGGGTGAAGGTCAAAGAATGGAAAGGGAAGAAATTGAAACACAGAGAGCCTATTACTCTTAAGAATTTTAAGTGCAAAGGACCAGGAGTCATGTCAGTTTTTTTCTGGTTGCTATTTGATATTGTTTTTGTTACTTTTTAAGGCGGGAGAACATGACCAAAGCAACAGAGAGAAGGGAGTTGACAATGCATAGATAATATAACAGGAAAAACCAGTAGAGCAAAATAAAGGACAAAGAAAAAAGGAAAGAATAAGCAGGAAAGTGAGGTAGAGAGAAGGATTTGGAGAAAGGAACTCCACTCCCACTGGGGAGTTCAATTGAAAGTGTAAACCACTGACTTGTAGTATCCTCATTTTTTCCCAAGAGGCATGATTTTCTTTCTATGTTGTTCATCTGGGCAGATATAAAGGAAAGAGATTGAATCATAATAATCTTTTATGCATTCCCAGTACCAAATATAGGAGACATTCAATAAATGTTTCATAAAAGAAAAATTTGCTAAGAGGGCAGATTTTATGTTCAGTTCAGTTCAGTTCACTCAGTTGTGTCCGACTCTTTGCCACCCCATGAATCGCAGCATACCAGGCCTCCTTGTTCATCACCATCTCTCAGAGTTCATTCAGACTCACATCCATCGAGTCCGTGATGCCATCCAGCCATCTCATCCTCGGTCGTCCCCTTCTCCTCCTGCCCCCAATCCCTCCCAGCATCAGTCTTTTCCAATGAGTCAACTCTAAGCATGAGGTGGCCAAAGTACTGGAGTTTCAGCTTTAGCATCATTCCTTCCAAAGAAATCCCGGGTTGATCTCCTTCAGAATGGACAGGTTGGATCTCCGTGCAGTCCAAGGGACTCTCAAGGGTCTTCTCCAACACCACAGTTCAAAAGCATCAATTCTTCAGTGCTCAGTCTTCTTCACAGTCCAACTCTCACATCCATACATGACCACAGGAAAAACCATAGCCTTGACTAGANTGATCTCCTTCAGAATGGACTGGTTGGATCTCCTTGCAGTCCAAGGGACTCTCAAGAGTCTTCTCCAACACCACAGTTCAAAAGCATCAATTCTTCGGCATTCAGTCTTCTTCACAGTCCAACTCTCACATCCATACATGACCACAGGAAAAACCATAGCCTTGACTAGACGGACCTTAGTTGGCAAAGTAATGTCTCTGCTTTTGAATATACTATCTAGGTTGGTCATAACTTTTCTTCCAAGGAGTAAGCGTCTTCTAATTTCATGGCTGCAGTCACCATCTGCAATGATTTTGGAGCCCCAAAACATAAAGTCTGACACTGTTTCCACTGTTTCCCCATCTATTTCCCACCCCATATGTACCAGATCTCCTGTGACACTTTCTCTTCAGAGCACTAAATTAGGTTCCCTTATAACTTGCTAATGGAGAAGGCAATGGCAACCCACTCCAGTTCTCTTGCCTGGAAAATCCCATGGGCAGAGCAGCCTGGTAGGCTGCAGTCCATGGGGGTAGCTAAGAGTTGGACACGACTGAGTGACTTCACTTTCACTTTTCACTTTCATGCATTGGAGAAGGAAATGGCAACCCACTCCAGTGTTCTTGCCTGGAGAATCCCAGGGACGGGGGAGCCTGGTAGGCTGCCATCTATGGGGTCGCACAGAATCAGACATGACTCAGGCAACTTAGCAGCAGCAGCAGCAGTATAACTTGCTAATGGGAATCTTCCTCTTACCCTGTTGTAACATTCGTCAAACATGATATTATTTGTGCCATTCCAGCTTCCCTGTCATACTGTAAACT
This sequence comes from Neotragus pygmaeus, assembly GCA_006410875.1. Classification (NCBI taxonomy): domain Eukaryota; kingdom Metazoa; phylum Chordata; class Mammalia; order Artiodactyla; family Bovidae; genus Neotragus; species Neotragus pygmaeus. The sequence goes on along the minus strand of SJYV01024281.1, from coordinate 43,403 downwards.
CAATGAGGGCAAAGACCATGATTATTTTTGTTCAAAACTTAATATGCATGATGAATATTAAATCTATATTTATTGAAAAAAACAATAAAAGCAAAATATAATAGGTCTCTACCCATATTTTATTTCCAAACTTTCCTCTGAGCATCAGACCTAAATGTCGTCTGCTAGACATCACCACTCAGAAATCTTGATACAGCTCTAAGATAAAACTCTTATGGAGGAGTACAATTTTACTATGGGGTTAGCTTCTAAAGAAAACACAAAAGCCACAATCAAAAATAGATAAGAGTGCCCTTAGAAATACTTAAAGCACAATGATAATCAGAGACACTGTCTCTCAAGTAAAACCAACACAGCACCTAGGGCTTATTGTGGAACTTTTCAGAAAGCAGGTAAGATAAATAATATTTATTTGTTGACTATATGAAGTTATACATTGGATGTAGTCAGGGAGCAGGGCAAACCAAAGAAAAATAATCATATTGCCAAAAAGGAAGCATTCCAAATTCCTCATGCCTTCTAATCATGCCTGTCTAGAAAAACCTGTCATCAGCTCTAAAATGCTGATTTACATCCTAATTATGCATTCACTAAGCCCAACGACATGACCTGGATATTTTCTAGTTTTTCATTTGGATCTAAAGGACACAGTCCCCATTAAACAATTAGAAATGCAAACCACTATGGTGAAACTGCTTCCAGGCAAACAAATATACCCGGAAGCAACCCATCAATTTTGGAGACTTGTATTTAACTGTGAACGTTGTCTTCTATTACTGGAAACCACTTAAGAATCCTCTAAAGTGGTCACTTAAGAGGAGGGTATTTCCTTTTACAGAGACGACTCTGTGACTCCTACCTTTTTAAGGTTCTCTTGAAAGACTGACCAAGGCTTTAGTGTTTTACTGGTTAGGACAGAGGCGGAGTAGGAGCTATGGAAATACATTTTGTCAGGAAGAGCACCTGGTATTCATTCAAAGTAACTATTTTAACCTGATTTTTTTCTATCATGATTCATGAAATTCTTTCATTCAGTGGATTTATGAGCTGGCATAGCTCCAGGCCCTGGGTCTAGGGAGATAAAATAGAGTAAGTGGGAACAAGAGGATATCATTCTCTAGTGGAGAAGAAAGAAAATAACCTTATAGATGATAATAGCACCGCAGCAGCATGAAAGGAAGAATTTCTCATGCCTTTCCCTGGTTCTATATTCATCTTGAGGCATTTCTTCCATAAAATGTCTATCGTGAATCATAGCTGAGAGATTCATGAGGACCACTTTCAGGCCCACCACGGAAGGATGCTGTGGTTGTACACTGCACAAAAGTGTGACATCTAGGGAGATCATTCCTTCATGGACGTATCTTGTCATGGACAGATAGGAAGGCCGAGTCCCCGGTGTATTCAGGCGTGTCTCCAGTCACTTCTTTCCTGCGCTTCTACTTGAGAAGTCCAGTTCCTTTCATCCAATTAGATTCCAATCTATTATGGTTGTTTACCCTGGGGGTAGATCACAAAGCTCCACTGGAGAAGGGATAGACTACCCACTCCAGTATTCTCGGGCTTCCCTTGTGGCTCAGGTGGTAAAGAATCTGCCTGCAATGTGGGAGGCCTGGGTTTGATCCCTGGGTTTGGAAGATCTCTTGGAGTAGGAAATTCCAACCCATCCCGGTATTCTTGCCTAGAAAATCCCATGGACAGAGGAGAATAGTGGGCTACAGTCCATGGGAACTGCAGAGCTGCACATGACTGAGCACACACACACACACACACGCACACACACACAAGCTTTCTCCATCTCTTCAATCCCTCTGTTTGAATCTTCCTGCTGCTGTTGGCTTTATAGGGTATGCTGGGGCCTAGGGGGCTGGGGATGGGGTGTGGGAGGTAAGCAGACAAGTGTATAGGTATGGATAAGTGTCTGGCTAATATCATTGTCTGTGGGGCTCCAGAAAACTCCCCTGGTGTAGAGCTATTTAAGTTACCTAACTTTTTCTTTCTTTCTTTTTTTTTTAATCCTAAGAACCAAACAACTCCTTGTAATTCCCAGACAGGTACTAACAGCAACCATCATCCCATTTCACTTTCCCACAAAACAAAACTGAACAAAATAAAACCAAAACCACACATCTTTACTTTGTATACACTTCTTGTCAGAAGATGATGACAAGTCAGCAGAAACCCCAGCATCTAACCAGCACCGCCTTCTGTGCTGCACACGTGTAAAACTCCTTTGATCTGCAGCTGCGGCTGCTATTTCTAGAGTTGGATCTGACTGAGGAATTCCTAGTAAGCCCAGAACTTCACTCTTGAGAAGCTGTGCTGGGCTGCCCCAGCAGTCCCTCTGGTCTCCCAGCTGCCATGACTCCCTGTGAAGCGGGACTGCCCCAGGCCTGCCCAGGATTCATCTGTCTCTCCTGCTTGCGGCAGCTTTGCTGCAATTTACTAAGAATCAGGGAGCAGCCACAGCTCTTTTGCTTTCTTGCTTTTCCATCCCTCTGTGCTAAGCTGCTTTGGTCGTGTCTGACCAAAAGACTCTTTGCGATCCTTTGGACTGTAGCCCAACAGGCTCCTCTGTCCATGGAATTCTCCAGGCAAGAATACTGGGTTGCCTGCCTCCTCCAGGGGATCTTCCCAATGCAGGGTTTGAACCCATGTCTCCTGTGTCTCCTGCATTGCCAGTGGATTTTTTACCAGCTAAACCATAGGGGTAACACTAGGGATGGGTTAAACAGATATAGGTAGAAATGTGAGTTTTGTAAGCACCTTTCTGGAATACATATAATTTCTGTCTCCCAAGTTACCTCCCTTGACTCAGTAAAAATCTTAAGACAACAACGAAGGAAACAATAGTGTGTAATTGTATTCATTCCCCCGAGGCCCATAGTAAAAGATCAGAAATGATGACCTTCGTCATCTGAAGCAAGAATAATTCCCAGGGCTCAGTTAAGGACCTCATTCCCATCGGACTGGATCCTCAATAACTAGAAATCCCAAGCCATGTAAACTGCACAGCCTGGCGAAATGGGAGAAAGGAGAAAAACATTATCCATGATATGGATTTGAAGGACCTTAAACCACCTTACTTCTGATTTCAGGATGGTCACTGCTGTGCAAACCCTCTTGCATGAGCAAAACTTTGAAAAACTATCCTTTTAAAGTGTGATTGATTTAGTCATAAATAAATCCTGGATGGAGTGTCCTGCTTTTTGCCAGGATGGCCAGCTCACACGAAGAGCATGTTCTTTCACATGGAGATATTTGATAGGCCCCAGCACCGGCTAGAAAATGTAATTTTCTCAGTGAGGCATGTCCATTCCTTTCTTCTGATGACTCCCCTATTCCTTTTACCAATGCGCCAGCCGCTCCCATCTCGGGATTCATCAGGACTTATTCACAGAGGGCAATTAGTTATCAGATTGATGATCATTTTTATTATAAAGAAAATACTCGGGCCAAACAGCCATGTTGATTCAATTATAGAAATGATATCTTTTCCTCCAGGTAATTCTTCATTAAGTAATGATAAGGCTTCTGATCCCTGGAGGAGGAAATGGCAACTTACTCCAGTATTCTTGCCTGGGAAATCCCATGGGCAGAGGAGCCCGTAGAGCTACAGTTCAAGGGGTCGCAAAGAGTTGGACTTCCACGCCTTAGCAACTAAACAACAACAGCAAGGCTCACGGAGACTTTCCTGAATACCAATAATTCCCTAGTCTTCTTTTGAGAGAAGGTTAATCTTTATCAGTGAAGTTTCAACTGAGAGGACATTGGTGCTCATCAGTGTTATCACACTGGTGAGTCTGATTTTCATCAAGAGCTTTTTAAAATGAATAGCCTCTGGGTTTTCTATAAACACCCAAATGCACTAACGTGAAATATTGCTGAGTGGGTCAGGGATCAAAGTGTGTTTCCATTTCTGCCAGTCTGCCACTGTTCTTTCAATTACTGCTCCTGCCTTCAGTCCCAGTTCTTAAGGTTTGTGTCCTATAGGCAGAGGGAATAGCTATTCTTATCTCTGCAGGAGTGGAGTGCAGTCTGGCTCCTTCAACTAGATAACAAGTGCAAATGATTATAATTTCTCGAGATTCAAATTTAAACTTTGCTATATAGCTAAGTGCATGATGAACACAGTTTTTTTTTTTATTGCTCAACCAGAGAAAAGAGAATCCTGACAAAGCACTAGAAAAATATGAATACTAAATAATGGTCTATAAGAAGCACCAGTTTTTGAAAAGGAGATAAAAAGGCATGAACAGTGACATAAGTTGTCTCCAAATAATTCTCCAATTTTCAGTGCAGACCACTTCTGTTGCTATATTCTATTAGGGAATATTGTTACATGCATGTTTGGAAAGGGCTTGAGTCACAAATGGAGGGGGTTGTTTGTAAGGATAATAATACAATAATGTGTGCTCATTCATGTCTGACTCTTTGCAACCCCATGGACTGTAGCCCGCCAGGCTTCTCTGTCCATGGGATTCTCCAGGAAAGAATACTGGTGTGGGTAGCCATTCCCTTCTCCAAGGGATCTTTCTGACCCAGGGTTCAAATCCTGTTCTCCTGAATTACAAGCTGATTCTTTACCGTCTGAGTTACCAGGGAAACTCAATTACACCTGCAATGACCCCATTTTGCAGTAAGGTCACATTCTGAAGTCTTGGGTGGGGAGTGGGGGGGTGGGGCCTGGGGTAGGGTCTAG